>JXTB01000029.1:772933-924931 GCA_002914805.1 Parasponia andersonii
TTGTTTCCTTTTTTTACTGATTGTAAAGGCTATATATATTCTGTAATCTTTTAGTGATATGACATAGAAAATACTTTGAGCTCTTATCGTCTATAAAGATGATTTCAATTATTTAGCCTTGGGAAGTGACAAATTGCTTTGATCCCTTGTCTTTCTAAATTACTTGTTAAGCTCTGTCCCAAGCTTGCCTCAGAAGAAGGGACCAATGCCAACACTAGCATCGCTTGAAGAACTAAGTGTTAAGCAGATAGGAAGCATTAGAGTTAACTTCCATGTCTACCCTCAACGTTGCCTTAAAAACCAAAAACAGAATTCCTAGATTTCCTCTAATTTTCATCATATATTGTATAAGTATACTTTATAAATCTGGATGGAGTTTCTTATAAGCATTGTTGACACCGGAAACTGTGATTTTGGTTACTGTTTCAGATAATATTATCACTAATTAAAATGGATCCATTTGATCTCAACAAGGAAATAAATGACTAGTGAATCAACTTAAATTCTTTTCTGATTGATGTGTTTTATGTACTGTTGATGCCTACATCTTAACAGGGAAGCTCATTTGCAAATGAAAAGTACTGAGAAACTTCTTTAGGCAGGAGCAAATTTTGTTCCGGTTACGAAAGGAATTTGACAACTTGGTCAAGATTCAGCATCCATTAACATCGCTGGTGCCTATTACTATGCTGCAAGTGCTTGGTCAGTATTTGTTGATTGTGGCTTAATTTATAGGCCTTTGAGTATAGGTGATGAACAAGTTACAGAAGAAATTCATGCTTTTCCTCTTTTTGTTTGGACTTGGATAATGCTTATCTGCTTGTATGGTTTCTCAAGTGGTTTTTATTCATTTCTATTACAGCAGTATTTCGTGGATGCTGGGGCCATTGCTGTGACTGTGAGGCAACTCTTCATAAATAGAACTCTTAGATTTTCACAATTCTCAGAGGTTATCTTTTGATCTTATTACCAGAATTTTTTTTTTTAATTTAAATTATGGCTAACTGGTTTATCCGGCTATACTGTATGTCTAGTTTGAAACTTGACTGATCAAAGTTCAAAATAAGTATTCAGTAATAATTGTAATGTACTTAAGTTGCATTTGTCAAGGAGGATGTACCAAGAAGAAGGCAAGCTACGCCAAGCCTTGAATAGCCATAACAACAAAGATCATGCCCCTGCATCAATGCCCCTCTCTTGAGAAGAAGTCGACTCGGGAACTTCTAATTGTATAGGTGCTGCATAAAGAGGTAGTTGTAAAATTTTACTTCTAGGCATGTGATTTCATCTTTATATCTATTCTACTAACTTGTAATTTTCATTATACACCAGTTATAGATGAAGTGGTCTGTATTGGTATTTCATTAACAAATGCACAAAATTAAGGAGTGGAAATTTGATAAGTAGATTATGGTATCAGTGACTTGTACGATCCACTTTTTTTCACAGGTCTATATTCTGCTTGTTTAGTTCCTAGAAGATATATAAACTTAGTTTTTCTTTGTGATTCATAATCTTAAATCACTAGAGATGTCTCGAGCTCGGAAATCTTAACTGTAATAGCTTTGTTTCTATTAGAACCAATTATTTCTGATCTTCAAAGATGTCTAGAATAATGATCAAAGCTTGATCTAAATGTTTAACAATTTTTTGAATGAACTAATAACTCTGTTCAAGGTGCGGTTCTTCCTTTTGGCACTTCTGCTTGTACTTCAACAAATTGAGTATGCGTTTCTGCATCTTCAAACATTGGAGAAGGTAATTAATTATCTTTTTATCCTTTTTATAACTTTAATCTCTTGCTTAACAATTAACATGTTAAAGAAACAAAAATAAACATAGAAAACAATAAAATAGAAGTGTGTGCCATCGAAATGATCTCTTTTTATTAAGTGAAAACATCATATCATTAACAAGCAAGGTTTGATGCATATGTATCACTTACAGAGAAAAAATTTCTAGATTTTATTTTCTCACTCTTAACTTTTGGTTGCTTGTAATGTGGATTACATGAAGTAAATTTTATCCTTGCAGGAATTCTCGCTTATGGAATCGCCTAAGCAAGAGCCTGCAGGGATGGCAGAGCAGAAAAATGGAGTCATTTTGTGAAGATGATGATAGTTCTATAGCCTCGGTGGAATAATCTTCACAAATTACTTTCATTTCCTTGTGTTTCTAAATCACTTGTTAAGGGCACGGCTTGAAACCAATATTCCAACTGACCAGGAACCAAAGTGAGAGCGTTACTATCATTTTCTCTATAATGTCTCTCACTTTAATGTCTTAACACAAATTAAATTGAATTCATAAATTTCCGTTGAGCTTCAATCTTATTTTGTATTATGTATTGTTTCGTAACAAGTTTCTTGGAAGTTAGAAGCATTGTTTACACAGAAAATTGATACTTGGTTACCATTTGTATTGTTCTGTAACAAGTACATTAGCAATTTCCAGTGTTTGTCATTTCATTCAATCCAATTTCCCATAAAATTTGAATAGTAACATGATTTTTGAGAGTTTACTTAATTTGAGATTAAGATTGCCATGAGCTGGCTGCAATGTTTGAAAAGATCTGTTTTTTATTATTATTGTTTTTTATATCATCTGCTGATTGAATTCTTAAAATTAATAGCAGCCAAACAACGTGATTTCACTTCATATATAAATCATCTTCATAAAGTAGTCATAAAGTTATGACTTCTTTATGAAAAGTAGTCACAAATATCATTCTAAAATTAACAAAAAAGGCACTTTGCCAGTTTGGCCCAAATTATTCCTACCCAGGTTCAAATACCCAACTTCGAATACTCAGTTTGAAGGGCCAGTTTTGTATTTGTTCACAATTGTAATTCTTTCCTTTCCTGTCGGACGGTTTAGTTTGAACTGTGTTGAAAGGCTATCTTAAAAATAGATGAACCATCCCAATCAAGACTCTGCTATCTCAGTTAGCTGAATTTCCACATTCTGATGTTCTTCCAGTTATGTGTAGTGACAACCTTCTTCATCCCAACAGCCAAGCAAGTGATCGGGGGACGAGCAGTTCTAGGAATGCTGTCAATGTGAGTATCTTCTGCAAGTCTTCTTCCTTTCATTCTTTCGACGACTCCAATTTTGTCTCGAGAGCTTGATATGTTGCCTTCCAAAACCATTCTGGAAACAACTTCACCTGTGTTCTGGTTCAGAATACGCAGGATACCGTCTATTCCTCCAACAACTAATGTTGATGAGTCATTTTGCAGGTGTTGGATGGAATATAAGACATTTGGGCTAACTCGATTTTCCCATAAAATTCTCATGGTCCTGGGATGTAACATAGAAAATGGCTTATAAACGAAAAACATAGCCTGGCATGTCCAGACCAAGAGATATCATTTTTAAGAGCTTGTATTACCTAAGGTCCCAACAAGACATATTTCCAGCAGATGATCCAGCAAATACGAGGTGAGAGCGTGGGTTGAAACACAATGCCCTTAAGTCTGCTTTGAAATCAAAAGTATGCTTTGTCTAGTGAACAAAGTGTCTAACCTGTGAAAAGTTCCAGCATCACAAAAGCATTCCTAATTGTCGACTAACCTGTGGAATCTCTTGATCTTAGCCTTGCAATCTGTTGATCGGAAGAAAGACCTGAAATGCTGATGGTACCTAGAGAGGAACCACTGAGTATCAATTGATCCTCACTCAAACATAAGCATGTCACCGGCCCAGCATGCATCCTGCACTCAGAAAATCAAATAACATCACAAGAAATCCATTCCTTAATAAATAACGTCCACCAAAGAGCTGTTAAAAATCAGAGACACACTGAACATTCACTTAACTAGTAACTTTGGTACTATGTTGCAAATTAACTCTAAACCACAGGGGAAAGATCAATATTCTCAGCGCCAATATGGGTAATGAGATGTATAGTGTATTATTCAGCTGAACAAAGTTGCAAATTGCAACGCTGTCTGTTTAAAAATGTTCACAAGACAAATGTGAATCAGGCTTAAGTAGGGATGTTGCAAATTTAAATACCAATCTAGCAGGCCACCCTCAATAACAAACTAGAATTAGCTCATATAGAAATATGAGTCTTGAAAAGGAAAGAAAGCATGGTATCCAAACTAAAAATTTTATTTTTTTGCTACCTAATTATCCGAGAACATTTCCTACTGTACATGTCAAATACACGAGCTGTTCCATCTTCACATCCAACCACAGCCTCTGGATCAAAGTAACTGTAAACAGAGAAGAATATAAGTTCAAAAGTAAGGATAAGCTACCATTTATCATCACTGAATAAAGACAGAAGGTAAATATTTAGATGCGTCTAAGCAAAGATCAAAGGAATTATATTATAGAAGTTGGTCAGTTCAAAGTGATGCAATCCCACGCTAACAGAAAACTGTGATCATGAGTTGTCTGTAACTTGCTCTGGACTAAAATTTCCCAAATTTTTGACTTGCATCTTAACCCTACACATATATATTCATGTGTGTTGACTATGGACATGCATCTTAACCCTGCACATCTATGAATAACATGGTGCTGACTATGTGAAAATATTAGAACGTGAACCAGTATACCGCATGCGTAAACCCTTGGAAAAGGTACCATCACAGGAGGGAAATATGCTTGTTGTTCTGTTTCGCCTCCATATACATATACGAGTGCCAAGCAACCCAACAATCTATAGAATGTAAACAAAATGTCAAAAACGAAGGAAAGAAAATTGTGTGCAATAAGATATGACAATGTCATCCACACTAGTAACAAGTGTAAGCTATAATTCCAATAAACAAGAAAGATCAAAATATGATTGGCATCTGCAAATGAATTGTTGGTTTAGAATATTGATCATTACTGTCCATGTCACTTTACACAGAAAACCAAAAACACATTGATTCATTCTAGTTACCTTGCTCTCATCAAAATCAAAGTCAACTAGAGGAGCAGCGTCTGGTGTTGAATATTCTTCCACACATTTATAGTTTTCTACTGACCACAGACGCATAACCTAGCATAAGAACCAAACGGAAAAAGTAGAGTTATGATGCAAAATATTTCGTGAGAGTAGTAATGCAAATATAAAGACCTATACAAGTAAACTATACTATTTGAAGCAATCAAAAGGAGAAATGATCAGTAATAACTGAGGGAAAGAAGGTAGAAATTCACAAAAAGAAGAAAAGCTTCTCATTTTCAAAAGACTCCAGTTTCTCACAAAAAGTACTACGAGGGTTGGTCAAAAAGGCTAATGAGACCCGGCAACCTTGCTTAGGTGGTAAAGGCAGGAGATTTAGGAAGAACAATGATCATGGCCCATTTATTTTGATAGTAATATATGCCTACATGGGAACTGCTTGCCAGCCAACGTCAATATTTTGGACATAAGATCTGTTAACAAAGACTTAAAACAGGTTTAAAAAGAGGACATACATCTGCAAAGGAAAATTATATATAATGGACAAAAATCCAACACAATCACTTTCTTTTCAAGTATGGATTAGGAATACTTGCTTGACAGGGTAATTATAAGTCAACAGAACCTTGCAGAAACTTGATACTTATCTTTTAGCTCATGTATGCAAAATGGAAAATACCTTGTCACCTACACCAGTAAGAAGCAAGCCCCTCTTCATTCGACACTGATTCACCCTGAAGAAATCAAGGTTAGAAAACATGATTTCCTCCTCTATTTTCCGTGATTACACATTTACACATACATTTGAAACATCCAACTTGATCTTTGTGCAAAGTCTTACGACTTTGTCATTATGAAATATCTACAACTCAAACAGCTGACCATTTAACACAATTTGGCTCATCATCTACGGAAATAAAAATACAAATTAACATGTCATTTGAAGAGTATATTAGAATATGAGGCATCAAAGTACATCTACATATAAGAACCTGATAAAATCGTCAACTTTAACAATGCATTTTTAAGAGAAATTTGAAACTAACAATAATAAGGAGTTTCTTAGAAAGCGTACGGCTAAATTCCACAGAATATATACACATATACCACATATATAAAACTTTGAAACCAAGCACAAAGTTCCAAACTTCTAGCCGAAAACCCAGCAAGAGATTTTGCCTAAAAATCACACAAACAAAACAATATCGATGGTTCAACATTACCCAACAGAATGGCCTCCCCATTGATCAACATCAACCAACCCTTTTGTCAAAGCCAATCTATGACGCCCCATAGCCATCTCCTCCAAACACACATTCAACGAATTCTCAGTACTAGTAGACCTATTGGAGAAACTCACAGTTCCCATCTCCTTCTGCTTCAAGTAGAAGACTTGAAGCAGCTTAGCCTTGTTGATGACCGCATTCCTTCACCAAAAAAAAAAATAAAATAAATAACATGAAGCCAAATCTTGATATGGGGTTTCCAAAGAAGACAAAAGGGTATCAAAAAGAAACCATGAGAGATAAAGGGTACCAGGATTTGCAGACGACAGAGCAGCGGACGAGGTCGAAGAGGTCGAGGGAGGAGAAGATGACGCAGAGGATGTCGTGCTCAAGGCACTGACCTGTTGTTGGAGCTCTTGAGCTGCTACTCGGGTGCCTCGTCCTCTTCTCGATGCCGGCCAAAGTGGGGTCCATTTACGGCCGCCGGCGAGGTCTCGAAACGGCGACTTGGCTCGGCCACGGAGCGCACCGGGAAGAAAATGTTAAGAGAGAGAAATGTGTTGTGGATAATGGGGTGATTTGCGAGTTTGATGTCGTTTTTCTTTGACCACACGCTTCCTAAATAATTAACAAAAATATCCCTTTAAATTTCTAAAATAACACGAAAATATCCTCTTAAATTTTATGTCTACATACAAAATTTCACACTCGGTATTATGTTTCGAGGTAGGAGTGACTATATAGGTCATGATACAATAACACGACTCGAAATCTGCACGATTAGTTGAACCTGATTGACATGAAATTGACTCGATTAAGTAATTTTTTAATAAATTATATCAAAAATAATTATTTTCTAAAAATATTTTTTCATGAATTTTTTGTAGATAAAATAAAAAACATAAAGATAATGAACTAGCTTCACTTACTATAGTAAAACTTAATTTAAAAAATTAAATAAACTAACAATTATACCATTTATATACGTTTTGACTCATTAATATGTACGTCGTTTTCATTAAACAAGTGACACGTAGATTTACTTGCTAACGACATGATTTAACTACTTGTCAATATACTTTTTGTGTTTGACTGAGGATGAAACTCAAAGGGAAAAGTACCAATGATAAAGGGTGATATTGAATGTCAGGCTGAGGAAAATGTCGGAATAATGATCAGTTTCGCACTAGTTGCCTTGGAATGCTGATGTTATTAGGAATTTGACCGACTTAGATTCGATGTCCCTAGGATCTCACTTCAAAGAAATGTCAGAATAATAGAGAAATAATAATACGGAATATAAACCAATCTCACAACACAAGAATTTAAGTGGAAAATTCCTAAATCAGGAGAAAAAACCACTATCTCTCATGAAAGAATTTTACTATATGAAAATATCTACAATCACATAGATTTTCCTCTTTTCTACCCGATGACTCTAGTACACCTAATCACTTTCTCACAAGTTCTTTCACTCACACCTTATATCGCCATTCTTTGAAACTTCCACTTTTACAAAGAAACTCTACTCTTTTTAAAAAGAGAAACGAAGAGAAAATGAAAGATTTAATTAGAAGAGAGAACTTGAAATGCTTCTAAGTTTTGGGATGCAAAATAAGTAATTAAGCTCTCATATTTATAGAATGTGAAAGGTAGTTAGAACACCACATTTTACTATTACTATTACGGTTATCCTTTACATTATTGCTATTATGGCTGCCCTTTTTACTATTACTATTACGACTAGTTTGTGAGTATTTGTTTACATATATGTTCACATGTGTTTATATAGATCTATTCACACATATTCACATATATCAACAATCTCCCACTTGGAGACTTGATTTCAATAATGTCTTCACATACGATCTCATCTCATAGCCTATATTGTTATTATTGTTTTTACTGACAATCATACTCTATCATATAAGTATACCACTTAGAATTGATGAATTCTAAGAATTTTATCTCGGCTCATGTCGAAAGAACCCTGCTGATAATTACGGTGTTGACTCCCATGTTTGACTTTTCCGAGAGTCTATCAGTTATCGACACTATTCAGCACACACCTTACATCAATGTCAGACTAATGCATGTGTGCAAATTTGTTGCCATTAATTGTGGCATATTTTCTTTTATGGCATCTTTGGAGATAAGCGGCACACTATGAGGGTGCATATATTATGATCAAAGAACAAGATCATTATCTCCATCAAGGGCAATATTAGCAGCATTATTAGATTTAGAGCTTTTAGCCAAACACATTCCACCTTTTTGACAATTTCTTTTCAAGTGCCCAGATTATCCACACCCCCGTCAGATTATATTCTTTTTTTCGGAGTTTTTCTTCCTAATGTTAACTGCTAATGCTGAACTCTCAGATGGAACATTACTTCCACCACCCGTCAACCTTCTTTTTCTAGACAAAAATTTACTTGTGACTTCAAAAAAAATTACAATATTCTTCTTATGCACCAAAATAGGTTTCATATGCTCATAGGAAGTTTGAAGAGACTAGATGAATCATAATACTTTCTTCATCTTCAATCTTCACTCTAATAGCCTCCAATTCAAAATCGATACTATTCAAGATACTTAAATGATCAGAAATTTTCGTACC
The DNA here is from genome assembly GCA_002914805.1 of Parasponia andersonii. NCBI lineage: Eukaryota > Viridiplantae > Streptophyta > Magnoliopsida > Rosales > Cannabaceae > Trema > Trema andersonii. The sequence goes on from JXTB01000029.1 coordinate 781,686, forward strand.
TTCATTCATATGTAATGTATGAAACTGCTTTTTCAAGTATACTAGATTTGAGACACTTTTTGCCTGATATAATTCTTTAAGCTTTTTCCAAAGATCTTTGGCCGTCATTATTCTAAGCATATTTACAAGGACATTTTTAGCCAGACACATACGTATCGCACTTGTAGTTCTCTCATCTAGATCATCCCAGTCTTTATTGCTCAAACTGAATTTCTCAGAATCTTTGCCTTTGTAAGTCTTTCTGCATTTCAAAATCTTATGCAATCTAAATTGAATCAATAAATCCTTGACTTGTATTTACCACAAGCCAAAATTGATGTTTCCATCAAATTTCTCCACATCAGCTCTAACGGGAATTGAAATCTTGTTTCTTGAAATCTCATTTCGCACTTCTAGTTTGAAAAATTGCTAAGAAAATTTCCAAGAATTAAAAGATTCAAATGCTCCCACTTGAACATAGCCTCTTTACACACAATTTTTTAGACTAACACAAGCTATAGTGTACCAAAGAACTCCACTCTAATACCACATGTTGGGAATTTAACCGACCCAAATTTGATGCTCTCAGGATTTCACTTTTAAAAATATCAGAATAATAGAGAAATATAACAAGGAATAGAAACCAATCTCATAACATAAGAATTTAATTGGAAAACTCCTAAATCAGGAGGAAAACCACTGTCTCTCAAAAAAGAATTTCACTATATGAAAAGTTTCTACAATCACATAGATTTCTCTCTTTTCTACCCAATGACTCTAATACATCCAAACATTTTCTCATAAGTATTCACTCACTCACACCTTACACCTCCACTCTTTGAAATCTCGTCTTTCACAAATAAATTCTATTCTTTTTGAAAAAAGAAATGAGGAGAAAAGAAATAATTTAATTAGAAAAAAGAACTTGAAATACTTCTAAGTTTTGGGATACATAATAAGTAATAAAGCCCCGTATTTATAGAATTTGAAAGGTAGTGAAAACACCATATTTTACTATTATTATTACGGCTGTCTTTTCATTATTACTATTACAGCTACCTTTTTTACTATTACTATTATGACTAGTTGATGAGCATTTATTTATACATATGTTCATATGTGTTTACATAGATTTATTCATACACGTTCACATACATCAACAGAATCGTCGGAAGGGCCTCGTTGTCCCCCTTCGTTGTTAGGAGGGTCTGATAATGCTATAATGCAAATCCTAATTAGAACTTGTTTACTTTTGTTGCTGCTTGCTTGTGCCTTGAATTGGTTTCAGAATTTTGATTAAGTTTTGACGAGGTAGGTTGGCTTAAGTGGTAAGCATACTCATTATCTAGGATCTTGGTCCTAGGTTCGAGTCACAACAGGGGTAGACGTGAAAAACCTATTATCTCTAATCAGGTAGGGTTGGGATTGGATAGTGGTATGTATTTTTTTTAATTTGTAATAAGTTGAGTTCATTAGTTAAGTCCTACTTTTTTAAAAAAAAAAAAAAAAAAGGAATTGGTTTCAGAAATTCACGAGTCAACTGCCCTATCTAGTTGTCGTTTATGTATTTATAGTCAGCGTATGCAAGTTCTCGGTTCAATTATCATTGATCATTGATAGTAATAATCATAATCATTACTATTAGACCCATAATCATGTAATGGTAACCGCTGTTGGATTGATCTTTTATGCAGGTTTGGCACAAGGTCAGGCTGCAGTAGAGCGAGATAGACTCAGAGAGAAAGATGGTATTAAATGTAAAAGACAATAGAATTAAAGAGAAATAGTAATGTATTGACAAGTGTACAATAAATATTTGTCATATGAACCGTCTAGACTGTGAGATAATAATTGAATAGTGGTTTGGAATAAACCTCTCTCTATAATATAAGCAGATCATCTCTTCTCTAATTATTTGTGGATGTTGTTTCTCTTTAATTAGTTGAAAATATACTAAATAATGACGCCATGTGTGATGTTGTCGTTTGTTTATATGCTCCTATAAGGTGTATCAAATCATTATCATCTCATCTTCGCTTGCAAACAATAATTAATTACTAACAAACCAGAAAAGAAAAATATAAGGACGTTATCGTTTGTTCATTCACCATAAAAAGATAACATTTAATCCTAGTAAAAAAATTAAAATAAAACTCAATCAAACACTGTATGAGCACATTTCTAAACCTTTTTTTTCTTATTAATCAATGAGATCGACAATACATAATTTGGCTTTTTAGAAGAATGAACTATCCTTAATTGGAATTATATAAATATTCTTCTAAAAACTACTAATATTTAAGGCAAAGAACAAAAATGGATTAAATATAATTTATTGTTTGCTAGAGAACTAAACTATATAGATTTAGTTAACTGTTATATCTTGTTGTATCGGGGAGATCTGTGCCATCAAGGAAGTGTTTGATAAGTGAAAGAGCTCTAGCAGGCTGGTAGCTTGGCACTTGATGACCTGCCCCTCTTACTGTTGCAAATGTTAGGTCTCCCTTGTACACTTCTGTGAATCCACCAACCTATAAAAACATTATAGTTCACATTAAAGAAAATAAAATAAAATAAGATTGAAACGGGTTTGAAAACAACCAATGAGTCGCGTTTAATGCATTCTAGTCATTTATTAAGGTAGACTCCATGAGAGTCGACCATGAGATCATGACCTCACTAGCTAAACAATGAAGATGCCTAAAGTGTGTGACAGTACATATACTGTATTCTTCAACTATATAAACATTAAAATGTATATACCTCTCCACCAAAGTACCAAGGATGCCATGAAGTTTTCACAGAAAGGTTCAACTTCTTGATGGAGTATTGAGTTGAAGTTACTGGTACTCTACCATCTGTATCACCACTGCAATACACATAATATATATATATGGGTTAATATATTAGAATATACATATAACAAGTTAATTTATAAATAATGATATGTATTTAATTACCCAGTAAAAGAATATAATTACCTGAAAATCCAGACGCGAAGTCCATGAGCCATGAACTCACGTAAGAGTGGTAATACAGTAGTGGGACTATCTTGCCAAACTTTGATGACATCGCTGCATGGTTCCCAGTCATATGAGAGCTTTGTCACGTTCGCATGGAGAGCCGCTTGAACATCTTCCCTATTCAAGTATGCATGCACGTAGTAATCGCTACATGGGTCAAACTTGGTCAACTGCACCAATACAAGATCACCACATAAACAAATATTAGTACTCAAACCGTTATATTTATAAACACATATTATAAATCTGTGTATGCGCATTAAATTAAAACAAATTTAGCTTAACTAATAACAATTAACATATATTCACTCCACAAAAAGGGTCGTGGTAAAGATATGAGCAACCACGACACTTTATAAGGGTTCCAAATTGCAAACTCTAGAGAGCACTTTGCTCTATTTTACTCGGCTGATGTTCTCTCAAAGTCTAGCCGCACCTCCACGCTCAAATACGTTATATTTTCCGGCCAAAAGGGTATTATCAATCTTTTAAATTTGTTTTTATCACTCAATTAAGATTACCTATTATTTTAACTATAATTTTAACTTATTAATTTGTAAAAATTTCGTATTTTAAGGTTATGTGTTCATTTAGAATCTTAACCTTCCACACACCATTCTTTTTAGAGAAAAAGGTAATCTAACTCATTTTTATCATTTCAATTAGTTTACCTATTATTTTAACTATGGTTTTAACTTATAAATTTGTATAAATCATGTTTTAGGTTATGTTTAAGTGTATATTTATTTAGAACCTAAAATTATCAAATTAAATTTCTTGGCTATACATTGACAATCACTATGTATAATACTTTGGTTGTTTATTTACTAGAAGTTTCATTTTTGACTATGTTTTTCTATTTTAGCATGAATTAATCCGAATTTATGTTATTATAGTTTGTTGTCTTATAGAATCTAGATATTAATATATCCATTTTTTAAAAATACTTTAGATGAAGTGTGAAGTTCATTTAGTTACAAAACTTTGGGATTGAAGATATACTGTCTCAAGCTTTACTAATTTTATGCTTTAGATAATTAGAGATTAAATTAACTTGAGATCTAGTTTTTAATTATTTTTTATTTTTAATTTTTGTATATACATGGTTAATGTAGGTTTTAATTTAATTTGTTATAAGTTAAAAATCGTATTTTGTATTTGTATTTATTTCAAGTTTTTGAATTTTCAATTTTTAAGTAGTGTGAATTTTAGATATTGAATTGTTGTTATCTTATTTATATATATATATATATATATATATATAGATTTTAGTAACTCCGAAGATTACTTATAAATTAACAATTTGAGGTATGTTGCCTCAATTTTTTCTTAGCCTAGATTATGTCACTATTTTCAATGGTTTTATATTTTTATTTAGGAAAGTTTAATTTAGAGGAGATATGTTATAAGAAATCGTATGTTGTGGTGACATAATAATAATGTTATAATTGTATGTGAATTTTTGAATTCATTATTTGTATTGATATATGTTTATATGATTGGGAAGTTGTTTGAAATAAAGGAGACTATATAAAAAATAAGTATAATCTAGTTTGTTATGTTAATTGTTCAATATAAGGTCTTCTTTATAAACAAAAATTTGTTTAAGTTTTTTTTTTCCCCCAAAATGTGCTAGAATGGATAAGGAATAAATCTTGGTGAATAGATTATATATAGATAATCTTTTACATCAATTTTGTGAGTACAGAATATTAGCTATTATATGTGATTTATCTTCTCAAAGATTATGCATAGTTTCTAAATCCTCCGGACTTAACTCTCCATGAGAAAATTGGTTTAACAATGATCGAGTCAGTTCTCTAATAGTTATTTTATTACAGTTATGTTTTTAAAAGTATTTTAATTATGGTTACTAGTCTTTTATTTTTTATATTCATTTCTAATTCAAAGTGCAATCAAAATATATAATGAAAAAAAAAAAAGAAGAAAGGAAGACCAGATGATCTGATTTATAAGCCAATAAAGGTGCTAAACTTAAATAAATTATATTTATTGGGTAGAAGATTAATTAAAATTACTTATTTTTTCAAATTTTATATATAGTACCCAAGACAATTGGCAAGTGTAAAATGTGGATTTTATTATTATAAGAAATGGAACTTTCTCGACGAACTAAGATTTGGAGAAAATACCATTTATCGACGGGCTATATCTCCCATGTCGGCAAAAGACATTTAAGAAAATCTAGAATATTAGAATATTTTCAGATGGTCTACACGTCAGCATAACAGTTCAAAGCCTATGTTCTGTTGCTTTACATCGAGAAAGGACTAAATGAAAAAAAAAATATCTGCTAAGAATTTCGACCAAAAACCTTTAGGCGACAAATTGTTTTTTTTTTCCCTTTTTCCTTGACTTTGTGTTTAACCCAAATGATTTCTTCCTCCTTTTTATTTATCCTAACTCTGCCTCTGCCTCCATTTTTTTACAGAAATCTCTCTCTCTCTCTCTCTCTCTCTCAATCCTAATCCTCTAACACTTACCAAAATCTTAAAATCCTCACTAATAATCCCTTAACTTGCGGCCAAATCGTGATTTGTCCCCTAAATTGGAAAAAAGTGAAAACCTTCTCAGCCGCCATATCTCATTCTTATCGAGGTAAGTTATAAGTTCTAGTTTTTTTGTTCGGTTTTTTATTTTTGTTTTATTAGGTAAATTGCTTTTATTTTCGTTTTTTTTTTGTTCTGAAGATTAATATTCGTATTATAAGAAATTGGGGAGACAAAATGCACTAGTTCTTGAGCAGATTAGGTGTGATGAAAATAATGCTAGCCTGATCAAGAATGATACGCATAAAAAAATTGGGTATAAGAGGACCTTGTAAGCTTTCAATCTCAATTTCAATTTTCATGGATTCTATCTCTTTTTTATGATTATCACTGATTTGTTTAGGTTTATTAGGTTTTCATTTAGGGCTGCGATTATTTTTAGGAAAAATAAAAGTTGTTGATTTTTTTTAGTGGAGTTTTCCTCGTCTTCGATCAATAAGGGTTGACCTTCCTATTGTGGCACCATAGAAGTGACCAAACTATTGGATCTTGTTAAGTAGCTCTAGTATAATTTATTGTTCGCAGATAAGGTCAGTCCTATTTCAAATTTAATCTGGTCTTTTCTTTTGATTTATAGATTTTTTTAATTGTTTTCTTATGTACCCGGATCAGTTTGTGATATGAATCATTTTTGGTCACCACTTTCATGAAATTTGCAGTGTAGTTTAGCATTTCGTGGCTCTGTTTTCTTCATTTTTTTGTACGTTTCTCAAGCCAAAAATGTTCAAAACTTTACGTGTCATCTGAGGTTTCATTCTGCTGGGTTATACTGTCTTAATTATGCTCTTTTTTTCGTACTAAGTTCTGTCAATTTCTCTCCTTTTGCATTGACAAGCTTTTAGCTCTAGTTAATAAAGTCTTGCAATGAAACTTTTTATGAAGAATGGGAAAAGTGAGAAGTAGAAAATAATTTTAGTAGACTAGCTTTGTGGTATGTGACCTTTCAACTTCTAGTCTCTTGGATTTATCACTTTATGATGATCATATCACTTGTTTTGCTCAGCTTCAATTTGGGTTTCAAGATATTTATCAATACAAAATTTTTTCTTACCACGACCTCTGCCTTGCCCAGTCAGTTTGTTGTCTGCTGCTAAAGATTTTATCGTCTTATTAACATTTAGCTAGTATTTTTTCTAATCTTTATTGATCACATCTTGCGAATCTTCTTGTGGTCAATTTGAATATTCTTTATTTACATCTACTTTAGCATATTTACCTTTTGAAAATTTTAGTTTAAATTGAAAATTAGAAAGAAGTAGAAAATAATTTTAGTAGAAGAGCTTTCCTAGGTGGCAAACAGTTTGTACTTTGTTTTCTACACGAATTAGAAAGAATACAACCAATATGAGACACTTTGACTGTATTAAAGTCCTTTTCTAACTCTTGTTTAGGTGTGCTTCATCCACAAATTTAATCACTATCATTGAATTCAAATAAATTATCCAAATTTAGTTTCTAAAATTACGAATGAAATCATGAAGTAGTTTATATGATGTTTCTAAAATTACGAATGAAATCATGAAGTGGTTTGAGGATGATACACTAGGGAATATAATGATGAAGAGATTGAAATTGTTGATAGTGATACAAGTTCGGAGGAAAATAATAACATATCTGATGATGAGGCTTAAATGGTTTTTGTAGTGATTTTGTACTCATGAAAATTCTACATTGTTTATTTTAAGTTGACATAAAATTTAATTCTAAAATTTGCTAAATATTTTCTTTGTAGGATATCTAGTACAGGTAGTGCGCCTCCTAGTACTGGGTCGAGTAGTGATGGCTTTGACCCCAAAGGAAAGAGGTTAGGGAAGAGACGAGGGGATTGTGATTGAGAAAGAGTTTAGACGAGCGAAAGTCACCAAATTGAAGGTGCAGCATGACGAGCAGACAGGAAAGCCAGTTTTGAAGCATGGCAAGATATTCTTGAACTTACTTGCTAAATTAGTTCGAGATACGATACCAACGTCCACTCTCGCTTGAAAGGACATCAAAAAAGAGGACCTAGACCTCTTTTTTGAGCGAATAGATGTAAGCATTTTAAATTTAATTTATTTTTGCATCTAATATTTAATTCAAATCACATTATGTATATTAATTAATTATTAATTACTGGAAATCAGAGAAAGTTTGACTATCCTCGAAACAATGTCATCTTTCTGGACTCCATCGAACAGTCTATGATGCACTATTTGAGAGACTAGAAAAATAAGATGAAGGTGCATTTCATCACGGTCGGTGGGAAGGAGGCTTTGGTTGCAGCCAAGGCCAAACCGTACAAAAATATTCCTGAAGAGCACTAGAAGATTTTGTACGACCATTTCGCATCTCAAGATTTTGAGGTTATATATTTTTCCAAAAGCCTCAGTCAATATTAATTATTTTGTTATTAGTTGAATAATTACAATTATACTTAATTTTTGCTCAGAAAGCTTCTTCTCAAAATTCTGAGAATAGGTTGAAGCAGTTATATGCTCCTGGTCAAGGGTCATTGTCCGTTATAGGCCATATACATAAGGGGGTAAAATAACTTACAAAATTTTAACTTTTTACCATATTGACTATTAATTATATATTTATTAACAATAATAAATTTTTAGGGCAATCCGGAGATTGAAGAGCTTATGAGTCCAATTGACTGCTTCGAGGAAAGACATTTCAAGAACAATAGCTGGAGGAATGAGTACACTCAGCAAAAATATGTAAGCATTTCTTTATGTTTATTATTTCCCAATTAATAGAAATGTATACTTTTAGAAATTAACATAACTTTTCTTTCGGTGATAGGCTAAGATGATTGCTTCGAGGGAGGAGGCACTGACTCAAGCTCAGGCTCAGGCTCAGGTTCATGAGATCGCGGACCCAATGGACCCAGCATTATCAGCTGAGTTTGTTGTGGGTCCCATTTCAATTGACGAGTATGCCATCATGACTCAGTCCCTTGGTACTCGTTCGAGGTGGCAGAAAGGAATAGGCTCGCTCTCTCGGTTGAAGAGTGTTGGAGGTCCCAGGGCTACCAGCATAAGCAATGTTGCCGCCGTGCAGCATAAGCATACAGAGACAATCACTAGCTTGAAGCAACAGTTGGCCGAGAAGGATGCAGAGCATCAATGCAAGCTCGAAGAGCATCAGGCTGAGACTCAACGTCATCTCAATGATCAACAACAGCTACTTCAGTCACTGATAGCTCAGCTGGGCAACAACGGTCTGAACATTCAGTTGTCGCTTCCTACCCAACGACCGCCACCTCTTCCGTCCCAATAGCTTGTTTTTTTTCATTTGTGTCTTTTAATTGTGTAATTTGCATACCTTTTATAAATACTTTTGTATTAAATACTATTTCTATTTAATATATTTAGTTTTTATTATTTAGTAATTTGTATTTAATCTCTTTTATTATTTAATTTTATTAAATTTTTAATATTTGTTAATTTTAAATATTTTTATTTTTTTTTATTATAGTATTTTTTTGCGACGTGTCTACAAAACGCATCGACAAAGATCACTGCCAAAAGAGCATTTCCCAACAAGAAAATGCATCGGTAAAGGTCAAAATTTCCCGACGAGAAAGCCCGTCGGCAGAGGTCGAACTAGTCTAAAGCTTTGGCGATGTGCCAGGTGTAACTTGTCGGGAAAAGATTGTGTAATTTTTATAAGTTGATCAGTTTTTTCCCGACACTAGACCTTCTCCGACCTTTATAATGCGTCAGCAAAAAGTATCTTTGGCAACGGAGTCGAGTATTGCGTCAGAAATATCCATTTGCCGACAAATTTTTGTCGACGCTCGTTGCTGACGAAACTTTGCGTTGCGAAAGCTTACTAACATTGGCGACGCATATTTTGCATCTTTACCGACGCTTTAATCCGTCTGCAAATGTGATGATTCTTGTAGTGTACATATATAAATTTATGAGAGAAATTATTGAACAAGCTAATGTTAAATCATTTATCACAATGGTATGTAATTTGTATGTTTTATTAGTTCTCATCTAATTTAAAATTTGATTGATCACTTTATACCAAATAGAGTATTTGAATTTGTAGTTTAATGAACAAAATTTCTATACAAAAAGTGATATCAATAGACTTCTTGAAGAGTGGATTGAAAAATTAATACAATTTCTTATTTAAGGTTCCTAGACTTTGTTTATTTAAACTATGTAGTTTTTGATGATCATATTAGTTTGGTTTAGAAAGATTATATAGATATGATCATGATCAAGTTATTATATTAACTAGTTCAACTATACTGATTTACTCATTATCTACTTATTTTTATATTATGGATTATATTATATTATTAAGTTTGTAATTTTTATCTAATATTTGAATATAAATTTATATTTATACTCTATTTTATTTGAAATATTTGGCATATATAATGGATTTAGATTTTATTTATAAAATTTCAGAAATAAAGACAAATATATTAAAAATATTCTTTAGAAATATGTACTACAACGCTAAAAAAAAGCCTATGTCTACCAAAACACTTTTTGTGCACCTTGATAGTCAGAATTTATTACGATCATTTTAGTGCTTTTGGCAGTGTCGTGAAAGGCATTTTATAAATGCCTTGAAATATGTTTTTTGTTGTAATAACTTTTGCCAAAGTACCAAGGATATTTGGTAATATATATTATATATTGCTAGATGACTATATATATATATATATATATATATATATGTGTGTATGCAGTGTGTTATATTTACGTATGTGTAGTACTTACAGAAGCTACTTTAGGTTTGGCGGTGAGATTGGAGGAAGTACAAAGAGGGGCGTAGATGTTATAGATGTCAATGTAGTACGTATCCCTGTCTGTTTCATTAAGGGCCTTGCTACACTCAGGTGACGGCTTAGTAGCATTAGGCGAGAAATCACATTGACTTTGGATTACACTAGCAGAATGGTCCGATATCAAAGCGTGGGTCGCCATATAGTCGTACATTCCTCGTTCATCGGTTTCGTCGTTAATCACTGCGTTGCCAATCTGCACCACCCAAAAAAATGTAATAAGAGACAGTCTCATGAAAACATATGCTAAGGTTTTATAGAATGAGATAAATCTTATTAATTAATTAAACAATTAACATTAGTTCTTAATATCACCCTATAGACGATAAGGAAACAAATTAAGAACGTTCATTAGTATAAGCTTACTAGGAGTAGAAATTTTTGTTATTCAATCATGACAAAGAGACTGATGAAACAAAACTTATGAAACATGAGAGGAACAAAATCATGAGAAACTAGGACCCAAAAGGCAAAATTATCATGACAAATTATGAACAATTGTGCACCACCGGACGTGGAAGTGCTGGCCAATAATAGATATATATAGAAGCCACATCTATATGATCTTTACAACTAGCACTACCCTACCCACTTGTACCCAAATTATAATGAAAAAATCATCATCTTAGCTTCAGGTATTTGAGTTCTACTAATTTTGTGGGGTTTTTTTTTTTTTTTTTTTTAATGCAGGGCAATGGAAAAAAGAAAAAGGAAAAAAGAAAGGCATATACGAACTATACTACTATTTAACCGGGGGGGAAGGAAAATGAGGTACTTGACCACACGAATCGCACAAGTGAAATTTGACAAAAGAAACCATTACCCACCAAATTTAACAAACCAAAGGAAAGGATCTCCTCATTAATCATATTTTAACCAGATGTATAGTACTAAGAATAAAAATATATGATTATATAAAATTTAAAAAAAAAAAACAAAGAATATGTATATAAGGTTGAACCTATATAGAAAAACGGCGAAAGATGGCGACTAGCAAGCTGGTTTTGGGCCTCAATCAAGTTCCCATATGATTTAGGGCCCCAGACTAGCTTGGGTCCACAGAATATGATGACTAACTTAATTTGTAGGTTTCAATAATTTCTCCAACCTAAGAAGGAAGGAAAAGGCCAAAACTAGAGTAGAGATATGCAAAAAGATAGAGAAATAAAATAACATACAAGGATTCCTTTGAGGTTGATAATTGACTTGTTAGCCCTCTTGTTATGGTAGAGAATAGTATGAGCAAGCTGAGGCACATAGTGTCCAGCATAACTCTCCCCAGAAATGTAAAATTCTCTGCCTTTGTATTCTGGAAATCTCTCTAACCAATTCACCAAAAACAAATAATTATCTGCTGCCGTATTCCTATCTCCACTCTTAGCATAATCTGATGATCTGTTTGAGTATGAGAACCCCACCCCGGCTGGAGCCTCGAGGAACAAAACATTTGCAGCTGAATTTTAAAAAAAAAAACAAAAAATAATGTTTAATTAGTTATCGAAGAATCGATGCAGTTTAATTAAAGATTAGTGTAAATTTTAGATATATAATTGTAAATATATACCATAATTCCATGAAAATCTGTTTGCGTAAAGTGTTTTGCCATCGCTATAGACTCGGAATGGTCCCAACTCTTGCATTGCTCCATAGGCTAGAGATGAGCAACCAGGTCCTGTATGTGAAGCATTCACAACATTATTAAAATATGTAACTAAGTTATGATGATAGTAACTATAGTAATTATAAAATCTACCTCGTAGATGGAACAAAAGGAAGAAGAAATTTGATAGCACAATATATATTACTTTTATGACAAAGAAATTTTATTGTAATAAAAAAGTAGCATGTACATGTCTCATAAGAGATATGGGTTAAAATTAGAAAAAATCCAAAGATTTTTAAGTATAGTTAATTAGTATCCAAATGTAAAAGCATTCTATATATATAGAATATAGAGAATTAATAATGTTTTAAACAAATATATAATTTAAATCTTAAGATCGATTTTCTTCTTATGAGGTTTGAATGAAAGAATTAATTAATAAAATATAGTAGCAATATATAAGTATACTTTCTTTCTTTCATATTTTTTTTCCTTGGCTTTTAGGTGCCCAAGTATTAAAGAGATATTGATGTTTAAACCTATAATTAACTATTGAATACTTTTTTAAAAATATATGATTACGAGCTATGACTCACGAATGAATATGATATAGTTACAAAGGCCACGCCGAAAAATCCTCAAAGGCGAGTAAAGTTTGGGATTTGAATCCCTAAACTCCCACCGCAAAAGGGGCTGGTACCTGGTAGTACACAACCTGGACAAGTGGGGTTTAATAATATCTCTTCCTAAAATATTACTACAATTTGATATTATATATTAGGTAACCAAGTTTTTTTATACTAATAATGTGTTGTTGGCCAAAACGAGAATCATTGCATTGATAACTTATACAATATTTTGGGAAACAATCAAACGAAAAATTTGATTATAAATATTTTTCAAAATTAAAAACAATGAAAAATAATATGCAAACTATCATGCAAAGTATTTTTTTTAAAAAAATTATTAATTAAGAAAAACTATATCATGCAAACTTGTGGCCTAATTTCTACATAGAACATGATGCACAAAAAGACAGAATTAAAACTAAAAAGATAACAGATAGCGTAAGAACTATAAAGAACTACCACACAACAATGTTGTATATATATGTCCAAAATTTCACGTCAGATTCAAGACTATATTTACAATAAAATATAATCATATACATACCATACAGTCTATACCCACATTCTCTCCACCATCAAAAATAACAAAATGACAAATTATTTAAAAAATAAAAATAAAAATAAAAACTTTTTCCAGAACTGCTACAATGGAAAAAAAAAATGAAAAACGGAAGAATTAAAGGAAGTAGTTATTATACCTCCATTGAGCCAAAGAAGAAGAGGCAAAGAATCCTTGTTATAGTGAGCCTCGGCGAAATAATAATAAAGCGCACGACCTGCCGTTTTGTTCACCGTGACATAACCTCCATAGTGATCAAAATTCACCTTTGGCTGTCCCGGCAATTTGCCGATTTTATCTTTCTCCTTCAAGGCAGCTGCCTCATAAACGACATCATCATGATCAATGCTCTCATCCACATTGCCATGATGAACCGCGAAAAGGTTCGTGTCGACGCCGGCGATTTGTTTCGACTTAGATTTGCTCAAATGGACAAGAAATTTGGCTTGCCTTTTGCCACTTGTTTCCGCGACGAAACAAGATACAACGACGAAAACCGAAAGAAGAAACAAACAAGGGCTTTTTTGCTTCATTTTTTTGAGTTCTAATAGTACTAAGATCAAATGAGAAGGCTTTGTTTTGAAGTTTTGGTGTTTTTGGATGGGAACTTGGTAGAGGGTAGTTATGTATATATATATACAAGTAGTACAAGTGATATATAGATGAACTTGGTATGATTGTTTGAAAATGTGCAAAGTTTCAACAACTTATGGAAAAGCGTAGGATTGGGTGAGTCAATTTTATAATAAGGAAATGAGGGATCGGATTGGATGAGAGAATTTTGTTTCTTTGTCACCAATCATGTTCTGCCATGTGACTAGTGTTTAGGGAAGGTGATATATTGCCTTATTCTTCATTTAATAAATCCACATGCAATAATGGAAATCAATCGGACAAAATAATAATTTCTGTTTTTGATCATCATAAGGCCGGCCGACCTCTATGGTAATATGGAGAAATAATTCATGCACATATAACATCATGATCAAAGATTCCTAATTTTCTTATGAAAAAAGAGAATGAAAGAAAGAAAAAAAAAGAGTGAATATAGGTTTATATTATTACTTTAATAGGAAAATATATATCTATATATATATATACACTATCTTAGAAAAAAAAAATGTATATGGACCATTTTTCAAAGATGATGGCTTTGAAATGATTAAAAAAATAAAATTATATCAAAAAATGTATGGGAAGTACTCAATAAAATTTGTGTGGAAGACTTTAGAAAAAGGGAACTTTTTCCTTTTCTTTTTGTGCTTCTAATGGATTAAGTCGTGTTCCACACAAGGTGGTATGGCATATCATTGTGATGTGATGGCTGCGCATGCAAGCTCCAACAGCATATATCATATAATTCCTAGAATTTGAAAAAATAAATAAACAAAATCCTTATAAGTCCCCCCTCATTTTTTTCCCTCCTCATTTTCATAAGCATTTTTGGTTTTGGTATATAAATTGCTTGGTATTGTTGATTGGAAGGAAACTTACTCCAATTATTATTTTAAATATGGAAAGTCTCCTCTAGTCAATTTACTTCGTATATATATAGAAACAGGATCATATGTTTATGGATGGCAACTTACCCATTAATGGAAAAGGCCTGCCCTTTAATTTTCTTCTTCAAAAGGAAAATTGGAAATATAAATGAAAATCAAAGAAAATTGTAAATTAAGTAAATTCTCCTGTATAAATAACCTTATCCTAGCTAGGTGGGATACATATCTATTTTGCAAGATCTAATTAAGTAATTAATAACATTGTTTTGTTTGTCAAACAAACATTTATAACATTTTTGGCTGAAGATTCGAATTGTAATTACATGTAAGGACATATAGAACAATAACTTCCTTTCCGATTATGCATTAGGTCCCTTCCTTCCAATGAAAAGGGAAATCATACATAATACTATAACCTTAAATAAATTGCATATGTATGCATCCTATTGTATTGATTTTCAGAGTGAACAGGCAAAGTGGATCCCTATTGAAGCATGTATTATTATTATTATTTTTTTTTTAATATTACAAATTAGTGGGAAAGAGGAGGAGGATGGAGTTTTGAAACCCATACCTCTTACTCTAATAACAGAGTTTTGGCTACACGAACTATTGTTCGTAGGTATTATTTTTTTCTTTTTGAAAGGAAAATCGAGGCATGTATTCTAAATAGTACTGAAAGTCAAACTTAACAAGCATAATATTGTCAATAACTGGTCATAAATAAATAAATATATATATATATATGTGATATATATCAATACCAAAAAATAAAAACCTTTTTTAAAGAGTATCCTAAGAGGCAGTTAGGAACTGGTAGTAAAAGATGGCGAAAAAGATACAAAGTAGGAATTATAACCTAAAACGTTTTATTCTTTTTTTTTTAAGTAGAGTTTAACTAATGACATCTACTTATTACAAATTAAAGATAAATATTTATTATTACACAATCTCCACCCTACCCGATAAGTGATAATAGGTTTTCACGTTTATCTTGGTGTGACTCGAACCTAGAACCAAGATGCTAGATAATGAGTACTCTTATCACTTGAACCAACATATAAAGGGTAATCTATAGATTCCAATTTTAAGAGCACAGTTGTTCATAGTTCAACGTTGTTACCATTTCTTTTTTTTTTTTTTCCCAAAAAAAAAATTTGTTCTATCAACATTTTAATTAAATGAAGTCCTTTTTTAAAATTTAAAAAAAAGTCCTTATTTTTTTTAAGTTGGAAAGTATGTCTTATATGTTACTCAAAACAGAATCTTATTTGAGAAAAGTATAAATAAATGAATAAATTTTGAACTGTGTGGGACACTTGAATCCGGCAGACAAAAGTAAATCGAAATAGTTTAGTGAAAATGAGTTTTAAATTATTTATTCACATTATAAAGTAAAATAAAAGTTGAAACAAATAAAATAAAATTTTCAATGGGGACCAAAGCACTAAGCAGAAAAACAGGAGCGGCTTTTGGACTGGATTTGGAACGTTTGATGCAATCATTGACGTGAGGCTCTAGTTGGTAGACTTATTCAGATGGAATTAGATTGTTTGGATATTTAGGAATAGGAATTTCTTCTTATTGGTTATTTACTAATTATATGTTTGTTTTATTTGAGAGCTTCATGTGAATTGTGATTTATGGTTTGGCTACTTATTTCTAGTGGTGGGTAGGGATTATTCCTTCATCAATGAAATAGTTTATTATCTATAGAAGAAGTTACAATTGGCTTATTTTTAAAATTATTGTTCCTAAAAAGCTTGTTAAATAAAATTTTAACAGATTTAGGAAAACAACAAATATGGTTATATGGGTCGTGGTTGTTGAATTGTTTTGCCAATCCATGGGTATTAGAAAAAGCAATAACAATAACAAAACTATAATAACCGAGGGGATGGGTGAACAATAATGTTTTTCTTTATTTGTGGTTTATTTTGGCACGAAGCTGGTAACAACCAATCACATTTGTCATGCTCGTCTAAATATTTTATATTTAAAAACATACATTTATATTTTCAATTTCCACGCTCAATAATTGCTACGTTCTCAAATGCTTACATACAATCCAAAAAGTTCATAAAGCTGATAAATGGATATGGTTATGTTCATATATGATATGTCTATGAGATGTATGTACATATGCAATAATGATAGTAAAACTACAACGTTAGAAGTGTTTTGTTTTGTTTATCTTTTATTATTCGTTTGCCGAATGAATAAAGGGGAATCTGTCACGCCCTTTTGTTTCTCTTATGTTCGTAAGAGTTGAGTTTTAACCAAGGTTATCTTTTGGATAAAATTGAAAATTTTATAAAATTATTGATTTAATTACAAGTGCATATTTTCGGACCTGCAATTCATGAAAATAACCCATATCAAATACAACTTTTACAATGAAGTTTTACAAAATTAACCCGAGAACTCACAAGAGGATAATTGTTTTGCCAAATTAAGGAAGGAAAGCATTTACTTTTCAAAAGAAAATAGCGGTTGCTATAGCAGCAAAATGAAAGAGGTGGTCAATATTCTCTATTCTCCCTTCAAAAGTGGTAGAAATCTAATTTTTCTCAATTGATTTCCACAAAAGTACAACACTATACATGCTCCTAAGCGTGATTCTAGATGGGCCAAGACGTCATTTGCAGGTTTAGCCCAGGTGGCACTTATTGTCAGAGTATTGTCCCACTATCAACTCGGCCCATTTTGCAACGCTACTGAGCTCAAGCATAAAAGCCCAACATAATTATTGTTGGTTTGCTATTCCTTTTCTCGTTCTCTAATTGTGGTTTGATTCGTATGAAACAATCCTTGAAAAACAATATACGACATGATTCAAAACAAAATCATAATATTGTAGAAATCATTAAGCGTGTTGTTTGGTTTATAAACTGACTTTGTGGTAGATGTAATATAAATATGCATGCGTTTTCCATGCCCTCTATATTTTTAACGTTTGATAACCCTTTAAGCAATCATTCTACTTAAAAATAATAATAATGAATAAATGAACAAACTGAAATGCAAAGAACATGGATGATGAACCTTCCTCCCTAACCCTCTCCTATAATTCTGCCTATATTCTGAATTAGACCACCCTTTTTTTGAACTAATTTATTCACATGACAGTGACCTGGATCTGCATCTACGATTGTTTTGCCTCTTTTTTCGGTTTAATTTTTATTGGGTTTCTGACAATTTTTCTTAGAAATTTATTAGAATTCAAACCCTACCCTTCTTTCTCTTATGACCTTTCTTCTAGAATGATATTGACCAATTTTCACAAATGGGCTTGAATTGTTCAAGTCTTGGGTTTCAATTTATGTGAAGACTTTGCATATAATTCTCATGAGATCACTAAATCAGAGTATCATGATTTTCTTAATACTAAGTTTGATTTTGTTTTCTTCAGGAAAATTGAAAACTTAAAATATATCTAATAGAGGAGTCAACTTCATGATCACTGTACTTTCCGTTGTACTCAACAAGCCAAAGTGTTTTGCTAGTAAGGCTGTTTGTACTGTCATTTATGTCAAATACAATAGCTTAACGTTTCTTCACAAATAAATACAAGCCTCAATCTGATCCTCTTTCATCTTGTTCTAATTTATTATTGTTACGTTAATAATTGTGATAGAAACATTTAGTGATTAATTTATTACTATATTTATTATTCGAGTAGTATTATGAGCATGCAGAATCCGCTATTAGATGATTCTAATTAATTAATTAGATTTCACACTAATTATTGTATTTAGAATGTAATTATAATTAGTCATCCATAACAGAAATGTAATACATGGTTTTATAATATTTGATTATTATCATACTTGTTGATAACACAAATTACTCTTTCTTTTTTCCACGAAGAAATCAATCGAATCTTTCTAACAAAAACATGTACCAAAGCAATATTGTTCCATTTTCAACAACTTTATAAGATTATTGGATTAAGTAGTGTAATAAGGATAGTTGATGTTCAGTTCGTAGGTCTTTTCCGTTATTTAATTCATATTTGAGGATAAATCAGAACACCAATAATATGTTATAATATGTTTTGAAGCAATCACAAAGTGGCCAACCCCACTCGGATAATAATGTACACGTTATTTGAAGCCAAGAGTAAGCCAAGTGCATACGCTTTGGCTTTAGTCCACAGTGGTCAAGCTGGGGAACAAAACTGCAAAATACAGTGGGCATAATATGGCATATTCCTAATATCCTAGAACCTAGTTGCTGCCGAACAAGAAAAATGCCATATAACACAAGCGTGCGTGTTACAGTTACTCATCATACTTTGAACTATCCATGTTTAAGGCTTTGATCAATTGATTCAAACCCAACAATATAATACTAATATCTTAGTAACATGAATCATGATAATAGAGGAAACAATTCTGCCCCGCCCCAGCAGGGCAGCAAGATATATAGTTCATGTTCATCTATATTGCAATTGTAAAAGGGTAAAAATATATATGAATCATGATAATAGAGGAAACAATTCTGTCCCAGAGCAGGGCATATATAGTAAAAATATATATGAATCATGATAATAGAGGAAACAATTCTATCCCAGCAGGGCATATATAGTTCGTGATATATAGTTAAAATATATATGAATCATGATAATAGAGGAAACAATTCTGCCCAGCAGGGCAGCAAGATATAAAGTTCATGATATAAAGTTCATGTTCATCTATATTGCAATTGTAAAAGGGCAATGGTCACTTGACACAAAGTGACTATTGGGAGTGGCGTGAGATTTTTGTGTTATGGTCCCTTTATGCAGTCTGCACCATTATAGTGAAATGGGTGAGTTATGTTACTTTTCCGAATTGTCGATCGATGTGGGATCCACGTGCTATCCTTGGTTACTAGCAAGTGTTTTAGCATGATCGGGTGTCGATTAAAATTTACGTAATAAAGCTTGAGTGACCATAGCTTGTTTGGTATGTTTGGTACCAGTGAGTAGAATTGGATTGTATATTAGATTGTAATAGATTAGATCGGATAAAATTAATATTATTTCATGTGTAATATTGTATTAGATTAATATTATTATTATAATGTAAGATAATGCATAATAAATTTATTTTATATTAGTTTAAATATTAAAAAATATTTATAATATAAGATTTATTAGTCAAAAAATTTAAAATAAATGTGAGTTCTATTATTTTTGAGGATAAGATTAATAATCTCACTTTTTGAATGTGATAAATTATTTCACTCTCGTAAAATTAGATTGTGAATTATTTATCTCAATCTCAATTTTATATCAAACATAAATATAAGATAAATAATTTTAATCTCGTCTCACTTACCAAACAACACCTAACACCCGAAAAGTAAGATTAAAGATGTTATCCGCACTTGACGATAAAAAGAACGAAACAAGAAGTACGTGAGGGAGTTGAAGTACTCTCAAGTGACAAGTGAGCTTTTGGCTATAAACCCATGGGTACCACCGTATTGGCCCTTCAATACTGTTTCTACTTTTGACGACAGTACGTGTCAATACGCGTACAAGACTGAAAATTCCATACGCCTTAAAAGCGCCTTTTATTTAAAGCTACATACATAATAATCATATCTTACATAATCCCAAAAACATATTATATATTAATCCAAAGATAATGACACTTGGTTTTCAATTCTATTCAGAAAGAAACACGAATAAGAAAACATAAAAAGAAAAGAGAAGGGGCCTAGCCTAATTTCTCTGTCCTCTTAATAACACAGCTTGCGAAACAAGGCCCCCCTATTGGACAAGTTGTTTGGAAGCGTGTGTGATTAAAAAAGAACAAAAAATGTGTACAAAACAGATGAGAGCGTTTGACCACCGCCATCATCATCAGCTGTTTTTGAAATATCCAACGCGGCCTTCTTTCCATCAATAAGCCGATGTTTTGGTCTAAATAAAGTAACACAAAAGACCACTATGGTGCTTCTCAAAGCCAACTTATAAATATACACCCCTATATATATATACGCACCAATTAGAAACCATTGTACCATAAGAAAAAAGCCTTGAAGAGTTTTCTTTTGTGTATTGTTGTTGATTGTTGATTGTTGATATGGTACTCTTGGTAGCGAAGATCAGCAAGCTCTATTCCAAGCTGGAGAATCTACATCACCAAAGCCAAACTGAGGCTTTGTCAGCTTCCTTCGAAGGGTTTCAATCCGATGTTTTGAATTGCTTGAACACCTTCTCATCTCCGAGTTCAAAACCCGGGTCAGAAATCTTGTCCTTCTCATGGATTCAGCAGTGCTTTGAGCTCATTCCCATGATCAACAAGGCGTTTGCCAAGCTAGCTGTGGAGATTGGATATCCTGCTAGCAAGTGGGAAGCTGCTTCTGTGGATGAATACCTCAAATACAGCTTGAATTTGCTTGAGCTTTTCAACTCCATTAGCTCCTCTCTTTCTCATCTTGGCCAAGCTAGGCTTTCTCTGTCTCACGGGGTGAGCTTAGAGGAGAAATCCTCTGGTTTGGCCTTGAACAAACTCAGGGCTATTCAGCCAATGAGCTTCAACAAGGAGCTGGTGAAAGGGAAAGTCAAAGACGCTTCTTGCTCTGGCAAGGAAGAGGTAATTCACCAAGCAATAATGATTATGGAGTGTATAGGTTATTGGGTAAATGGGATTGTGTTGTCTGGTTTATCTGGGAATGATAAGCCATACTCTGAGATGAGAAAATTTGGAGGTGGGTTTGTGAAATTTTCTTCATTTACTAGATTAGATTCAAGTGTTTTTGAAGTTATAGTGAAGAAAAAGGGTGAGTTGAAGGAAGTGAAAGAGGTGAATGAGGCAGTGGCATCCCTTGTGGCTGCAATTGCTGCTGGGAAAAACAGTGGTGAAGCTGAGGAGTTGAGAAGGAGACTGGAGGTGTTTGAGAGGCATTTGGAGGGTTTTGGAAAAGAGGTGGATCATCTTTTTAATGAGGTCTTGAGGGAAAGAAACCAGTTGCTCCATGGCTTTAGACAGCTAAAAGAATAAGCAGCACCAGCATACAGCTTCCTATTTCAGAGTTTTGAATCCTTTATATGTCTTCCATTTTTTTAAAAATTTTTCATTCACACTTTTGATTGTAATATGTAATATATTTTTTATACCCAAAAAAAAATGTAAATGTATGTACAGAAAGCACAAAGTTCAATTGTTCATTTTCTCAAGCTGGTCCATCTTTTGTTTTCTTCTATTCATAGAGCAGTGAAATACAGAGAAATCGAAGTATTTATAATTTCAGGATAGGGACTTCAAATCCCATAAACCATTGTTCTAGTCTTTCTCAGTTTTGTCCTTTGGGGAGGGAATACAATAAATGGAGGAAAAATTGTAAAATGATGAACCAATTAACTCCGAGCTCAAGATTTCCCATTGATTCTTTCTAATAGGAATATAATATATTTGCAAAAGGAGAGTAGGGGCTATTTTGATGCATACTAAAGGAGAAAAATATAGTTTGCATTGTCCCTAGTTGGGTAATTCGATAAGAATGTTATGATTAACTAGAAAGTTTCTACTCCAACCCCAGATCCAGCCTAAATAAACATCTATCCGACTTTGAAGTTGGGATGCTACACATTTTCTTCAATGGGTTATCAACAAAAATTGCAAAACTAGACAAATGGTCAAATTCATTTCTGTTTTGCTGATTCTGTGAAAAGAATCATAGGCCTATGTTGCTACCGGAGTCATTGGAGTGCATTTCTTTCTCAGGAGCCTTCCTCTTGCGATAAACATCAGTAGGCAGCCTAAAAAAAAAGAAAAATGAGTAAATATGACACAGCTTGAAGGCCTCAAGTTCAGAGGACTACGGTACTAGATCAAATTTGAAAACAAATCCCAGTAACTGCTATGAACAACCACAAATAAGTACTACAAAAAGCAGAAAATGGTTGCAATTATTGATGTATAAACATGATATATAAAAATTAAATAAAGAATGATATATCAAAGAGGAGTAGTACCCTAAATGCAAGGTGGTGTCAGAATCGCCTTTCTCCGCTGCATAATTGGAGGCCTGATCTGGACCGATGACACTCTGGTTTGCACTAGAGTTTTTCTTTTCAATGGGGTAGTATTCAAGATAAGATGGAACTATGCATTCAGTTCGTGGAAATAAACATCGAAGCTCCTCAATCTACAAATCAAAGCAAGAAAAAAACAAGTAGATACATTAAATAACACAAAGGAATAAGCAGTCTCACAAATTCAATTTTGTAGCAAAGATTAAACTATACCTGTCTTCGCAATGTTTCATTTTCCAGAGTAGCACGTTGTTCCTGGAAACCAGAAAGTTGAAAACATCAACATGTCTTTATTTTTCGTTAGGTGAAAGAACATGAGTGCAGAAGCACGTACACGGACAAAAAAAATACCATGAAGTCAAATACATGCTTTCTCAGAAAATGTAGTAGCTTTGAGCATATAAATCTTTTGCAATCCATTATGAAAACTCTTACTCTATAATTGAAAGAGAATATCACTCTCACTTCTTCTTTTGTTTTTGGTCACAACAGTCATATTACTAGTATACAATAATCATAACTCTAACCTTAAGTTGTATCAGCTTTCATACTTGATAGCTTTCAGTTAACTAAAGACTGGCAAGTTCTAGAGGCTTACACATACCTGTAGTCTCGATTGCTCTAGTTGCTCCTTCAGTAATCGCTCCTGAAATTGTAAGAACAACTAATAAGGCCTCCTAAAATGTAGAAAACATTTAGCTGATTTGGAACTTAATCTTACATTCATCATGATGAGCATAATTTAAAGCAAAAGCAGTGAAACATCCACCGACCTTTCTCTCCTTCACTGACATTAGTCCTTCATTTAGTTGCTGTTCTAGGTGATACAATTCTTTCAAGCTCAATCCGTTCAAGTCTTTACCCATCAAACGTCTGAAGAAATAGAACATTGAATATTTATGATTTTTAGGATTTTGCGGAGTCAGAGAAACATTATAAGTTCCAAACTCAAAGAATACGTACAATTGTTTCTTTTGCAGCCTTGCAACTTCATCTTTCAGAACATCCACCTCCTTGGAGTCTTGCTTCTGAAAAGTATAGTTAGAAGCATCAATATCATGTATGGATCTGCACATTATGACCTTGAGAAGAATACATGCAAATGCTTAGTCAGGGGGAAAAAATAATTCAAGAGGCTGATTTTTAGTCGTTTCATTAAACCCAATACTTCCGTAGATGAAAATGCAAGGCATTAATGTTACAACTGGCAGACATTACAGTAAGATCTAGATATCCCTTCAAAATATGTTCCAACCTTCTAGAAAAATTAGTTTGCAATCCTTTTTTTTTTTTGTGTATAATAGCTGAATAAACATGTATACATGTTTGTACTTTGATCAACAACAACATCAAAAGCACTTGGTCTTAAGGAAATAGCAGATTATATCAAACATAAGACATCTCAAACAATGTGCTAGACCTACCACTTTGTACCCTTGGCATACAACTGTTTCCTCTCTAAACTGAAGTTCACACCGAAAAAATGAACAAGTTCCATTGAACTTCATAAGTTGGAGGAATTAATCAGGAACTTTTAGGTACATTCTGAATTAAAATTGGTTTCTTCATCTATTAGATATCTATCTGCCTCTGTCAAAGTTCTGTAACAAACCATTAAACATATTTCTAAGTGGATAGGGGCAAGATTTTTCAAATAAGAAGCAAATATCTTAAAAACATTTGTCCATTCCCAACTTTAAATGCCACAATAATAATTAAGAAACGATTATGTGTATGACATGTGACAGAGTATACCTCTGTTTTCTCTACAATAGCACCATCAGGATAATCGACACATTTATTGTACCTTGATAGTGTTCTCTTCATACTGCAAAACAGTAAAACGAACATGAATAGGTATCATTTCACCCAAATGAGGCACCTTTGTCCTCGCATGAGTCCATGTTACTAGAAAACGTTAGAAAACAAGAGGGGAAACGAACAAAATAATAATCAAATGAACTGAGAGGATCCTACTTCCTCAACACAAAACGAGCATTGATCAAAATCATATATACATGAACAAACACAGGTCATAAAAGACAAAAACTAAGAAACCCAGTAATCCATGGCCGAAAAGACCATCCAAAGCATCAAGTTCAAAACTTGTTGAAACCCAAAAAAATAAAAAATAAAAAAAGAACGGTCAACAATGTAGATTTGGACCCTTTAAGCAGCAATAGAGTATCACTATAAATAACAAACAAAACCCAGATAAGATTTCCTTCTTGAGTTATATAAAGTCCGTTAAAAAAGACCATAGAAACGATCCAAGTTCTCTTAAACGACAGAGTTAAACACATGCAAACATCTTAAAATTCCCAAAACGCAATATCACCATTAAAGGCTCTGGAAGCATACCCAGAACTCGAAAACTCAAAGAGCTTCCCCGTGTTAGAGAAGATAATAACAGCAACCTCGGCATCACAGAGAATAGCAAGCTCTTGGGCCTTCTTAAGCAGACCAGCCCTTCTCTTTGAGAATGTAACTTGTCTGCTATTCGCATTCTCAATCCTCTTGATCTCAATCTTCCCCCTACCCATTATTTTTCTCTCAGTTCCTCAACAAAATAATATAAAAAATAAAATAAAAAATCCAGATGCCAAATTAATCACAACTCAAAAACCCACCAAGAAAACAACTCCAAAATCAATTTTTTTTCAATTCAAAATCGTCTCTTTTTCTCAGTTTCTCTCTCTAACTCCTTAATGGGGTTTTCTGCTAAACTTGGAAAAAGAGGGTGTAAGGGGTTGCCAAATATAGAGAGGAGGAGAAGATAAAGGGGCGTGTGAGAGAGAGCGTTTTCACCCCAAATGGCGAGAGAGCTTGGAAACGGCAAGCTTTTGCATGGCTCTGTATACTATTTAGAGTTGTGCATGACTCTTTTTTGCCACATTTAGAGTGTTGTGGTGTTAATAGGTCTATGGTTGGGACCCACTTTTACTTTCTTTTTTTTTTTTAATTAATACTTTCCAACTAATTTAATAATAGTTTTTTTTTCTTAGTCAGTCTGTCCCTCTCTTGTGGGTCCCACTTGGGGGTTTCGGAATGAAAACCCTTTTGTTTTATCATTATCTCAT
This sequence comes from Parasponia andersonii, assembly GCA_002914805.1. NCBI lineage: Eukaryota > Viridiplantae > Streptophyta > Magnoliopsida > Rosales > Cannabaceae > Trema > Trema andersonii. Next base: position 807,458 of record JXTB01000029.1, read on the forward strand.
TTTTGCTCTGCAAATATGGTAACCTCATCATTATTGCCACATATGGTAAATCCACTGCCAAAATTGGAGAAAAGGCCACTCAGCTATTTTGAGTTCTTTGCCATTTTAGAAGTGTGAGACTGTATTTTGGGTCTTTTGTGGACCCACTTTTTTCTTTTCCTTTTTTTTTTAAAAAAAATAAAAATAAAAATAAAAACTATTTGCCACATTAAGAAGGTTTTGTTTTTATTTTTTTATTTTTTTTTTTACATTTATGCTTACATTTAGTAATGACCCTGCCATATTTAGAGAAACCCACTGCCTAGTTTGTGTTTTTCCAATTTGGGCTCCCTTGTTGGCTTTAGTGTTTCCTTAAGTCTAAAAAATATCTCAAAATGTGTATATTTCTTTAGAATTAAGAGATTGCTACCTACCAATAGTAAAGGCTTTGCAGAAACTTTCATAACAATTTGCTCCTTTTCCCCCTTTTTTTTTTCTCGGAAGGGGAGTCCAGACTCCAGAGAGTTGAAACTATTAGTTACATTGTAGAAAAACATTTTTTTTTTAAAAAAATATATAGCGCTGAAAAGAAAAGCTTGCTATTTCTGGGAGGGAATCATACATGCTTTCACTTGTTTTCTTTATTCGATAACATATGAGAATTTGATTTTTCCATTTTATGAATCTATTTTTTCCAAGCTTACTGTGTTATCTGAGACCTATTTTAAGATGATACCAACAACAATCTGGGTGGAATTTGATTAATTACACCTATATCTAGGAATAATATAAATTATTACATTGTCATAACCATACAATAATTAAAATGAAAGTTGTTTTCATAAAGTGATGTGTACGGAAAGCCCCTGGACAAATGAACACCTCCCAATGTTGAAATGAGCAAGTAGAGACAAATTCTAGCTGTGTCTATGAGACTATGACTGTTATATTTGTTGTTTGTTTACTCATTTATTTTGGTAGAAATTTGTTGCTTAATTATATACATATATGTAATGTTTTAATAAATAAAGGGGGCTTGAAAACCCAAAAAAAAAAAAAAAAAAACAAAAAGAGACTAATTAGTAACTAGTACGAAATTGATAACTAATATTGAAATAAAAATGGAAAAAGTATTAAAAAAGAGGAAAAAAAAAAAAAAGAAAAGGAGCAATTCTTTTTGGCTGGAAAAGTTGCTGCGAAATGCCAAAAAGGACAAGTTTATATTGCTACGAATGACGACAGGTCGTGAGTACTAAAGAAAACACAAGTTGTCGTTTAGCTAAATGTGTCGTTCTTTTTTGTTAATTACTCGCAATTTGTCGTTCCTGGTCCAACAAGATGACAAGTCGTTTTTCAGATGTCGCTCCTTATTAAATGGCTAGGCCACCACGAAATATTTTTCACAATGAACTGCATTTGTTTATCTGCAAGGATAACGACATTGATCAACTCCAGCTGATTGATTAACCCCAACTGAATCTATATTTAATCTTTGAAGAATATTCCAAATCTTATTTCGGTTCTTAACTTTAAGATTGTTCTAGATTTCACAATTGAAAGTTTCTTTTTTTTTTTTGCCTTGATTGAACCTTTCAATGTCAAGTCGCACTAGTTGAATTGTGTCATTTTATCTTAATTTTGGTAACTAGTTCATAATATAATGGTCTAAAATGAAACAAAAACATAATTAAAGTATCAAATTTGAGACGTTTATAGTCAGGGACCAAATAGAATTTCTGTTATTCTTTTAGGACTAGAAAATAGAATTATTTACCTCCCAAAAACAACATGTCATTTTTTACATATTTAGCCTAAATATGTTTTTTTTTTTTAACCTAGATAATCAATATCGTTTCCAAAGAACCAAAAACCGAAAATCAAATCTTATTTAAGGTTTTTTTTAGAATGAATTCAAATTTAAACTTTTCACATTGGGAAGAGAATGAAAAGTAGATATCACTTGTCACAAATTTATGTAAGCAGTCATGTTAAAATGATACTTTTTGATACTTTTTTTTCTTATCATGTAAGTTCATCCCAGAGAAAGAAAAATGATGTTGAAAAAGTTCATCCTAGAGAAGGAAAAACATGTCATTTTCAACATCGTTTTCAGAATATAGATCGCCAAAACTACATGACCTTTTTATAGAATTGGAAGTGATATCTCACTTGCACGAAAACAAAAGCCACATATTGTTTCAGTTAAATATGTCGTTCTTATCTCTATAAATTTTGTTTTAGTGAGCGAAGAAAACATGTTATAACCTTTGTATCCTTGTAGGTAATAGATATTGCTCATCATTAGACCATGAAAACGACGTTATGCTTAATTTCAAATGTAGTTTCAGATAAAACGACATGTAATTGTACCTGTAGCTGCAAGTAACCAACATATTGTTACCTTCCAAAAATGACACGTGTTTGTTTCGATCGTTGGTCAAAACACTATCATTCATTCTTTTGCATTAACCACTCATATATGTTTTCCCTGAGCCCTTCTGTTTAAGCAAGAATCTGTTTATACTTTTCTCTTTAGATGTTCATCCTAAAATTGTTGGAACCCTTAGCCTACAACCAAATCTCCCGATGTGGAAAATTCTAAGTTCAAATCCCTCAATCAATTCATTCCAATAGCTTGTCAAAACTTAAGTGCAACTCACTCAACCAATTATTCCTTCTTCTTTTTTTTTGTTTTCACTCAGCTAATAAGAAACCATTTCAGATTTCAGTTTGTTTAGTTAGCGCCTAATATAGCTTAATTTGCCAATGAAGCGAATGTAACTCAAGTACTATGCAGTAAATATGCGCCAGGAATGCGAAAAGCACAATCATCGTAAACATCTAAAAGAAAGCTAATAGGTCAATGTTCTTCATAAAATACGTGAGTGAGCAAAGCAAAAACTATGGAATACTCGAGAAAAATCAATTTTTAAGAACGAAACATTATTTTTCAGATGTCAACAGTTGAAATCAAAACACACATCCATTAGTACGACAGCAAAAAAAATAATAATAATAATACAAAAATGAAGAAGAAGAAGACGAATAAGCAAATCTCCTTATTTTCACTATAGTTTCATTTCTTTGGCTATCCTTTTTCTTTATTCTCCAATCTAGAAGTTGAGCTAGCACACTGAATTACTAAAAGGAAACCTTTATCTGTTACAAACACCACAAGGATGCTAAATGATTAGTCCTCATTGTACAAGCAAGAATGGTAAACACATAACTGATTATGATTCGTGTTGAAGCTTGTAAGCAGGTACCAACTATCATCAGTGCTCCACCACAAATAAATTCCTACAAAACATCAGCAGTCAATGGATAGTTTGGTGCCTTAGCTTCGTCTCGTCCAATTTTTTACACACGTATATAAAGTGAGAATCTGGATCTTCCAAAACAAAATCTGCCGGAAGTGACCCTTTGTCGGTGGTAGGAATCGGTTCCAAATATGACCTTGTTGATGAACTATCGCCTTCACACTTTTCGAATCCAGGTCTAGCTGTGAAAAGGAAGTATACAAATGATTTCAGAACAAGAATCAGTGTCTCTTTCTAATGAGTAACAACTCACTGGATGCATGTTACGACATGGCGATCATCACATGATGCCGGAATTCTTCAATAAAGAGTTATACAGATCTCCTATAGACATGTTTTCCAATGGCCGTGCTGATAAGGTTGACCAATACCAAGTTTTGAAATTAGGTAAACCCATGAGGATAGACTAGACATCATTCTTATAATCAATAATAAATCTGATGAAACACACTTGGTATAAAATAAACCACGCCATAAAGGTCCGTTTCTCATCCTGAGACTATTTATCACACTGTACACTACAAGGAAGCCCAAGGAGGAATAAGAAGCTCAAAGAAAGACCCTGACAAAAATTTCTCAACACACAAGCAAACCAAGATAATTTCATTTAAGTTCTTGCAAATTCCAACGTAAATTATGATCACACATTCATGCAACCTATATTTCAGTACACATAAGTGTGTGTATGCTTCTATATTTTCACATTCTTAGAATTCAGTTCCAAACTTGACATTAACACAATACAAATTACAATACTCAAAAATACTCGTTTCACCATCAACTATCCAATTAACAAGTAAAAATCTGAAAAATAATCACTTGTAGATGAGGAAAAAAAATTGAGGAAGAGAAAATAGCTGAAAAAGGAAAATAAATGAAAACTTACGTATAATGTACAGCGAAATTTTCCAATTGTATGCTGGTTTATTTAAATGAGGCATCCTTACTTTAGGATCACCATAAGTTATCTGTCAGATAGCAATTCATTATCAGTTGGATTTTGCACTTTTGTTTGAAAGAATAACAGGAACAAAACAAAATAAAAAACGAAATCCAAAAGCCTTGACTAGGAGAGTATAATTACCAACATATAAATGCCTCCAGGTCTAAGAAGCCTACAAGCAAAATATACAAGTGACTACTTCAGAAATATATAAATGACACAGCAACTTAACAATCATAAACAACTGCTGCTGTAACAAATAATGGAGAAGAAACTGGAGTACAAAACCATTGTTTTAAAGTCTACAACCTACTGACTTCCCCTAGCATTTGAGAAGCACTGATTGGAGCATCGGTGCCACACTAAAATCAAAATCAAAATGAAAGCATTAGAGCATGCCCGATAAATAAATAAAAGGAGTATTAGAATATCTGAACAAACATCATACCATCAAAGAATCAAGAGTTCCTAGTTCGAAGTTCGACAAGCCATTGTTGCGAAAGTGGTGACAACGACAAGTATTATAAACCCAAAATTTAGTATAGAATATTGCATTTAAAAAATAAAAGAAGAAAAAGAAAGAGGAAACATATTAAGGAGTTTACTCGTACCTTTATCAAGGACGCCGCCAAATGATCCATCTGGGAAAAAGCTCATGTCTCTAACATCCATTTGCATATCTATGAAGATTTATATAGGAAATTCCCATGGAGATAAAGATTTACCTCGAAAAAACCAAAATAACAGTTTCATTCAATAGGATACATTTCAGCTGAGGAATACACTCATGTTTTTTTCTCATCATGTCAATGGCGACTGATGAAATGTCAATATTCATTATGTCTTCGTATCCATCCTTCACCATGTCCTCTGACATAACTACAAAACAAAATAAGTCCATCAAAGCTGTGTCAACAGTTCACCTTATCAGGCCACAGTAATATAGCGTCCAAACCATGAAAACATCACCAATGAAATGAATCATAATGAGACATTAAATCAACGAATCGATGAGGAATAGAAAAACTTCCCTTATTTCCGTTCCCACTGAAATCCATTACGCATTACTAAACGCTTCCTTCATGCAATAAGCTTTATTCATCACATCAACAACTTATCTTCTAAGACAATGCTAGTTTGAGGAACATGGAAAACAAGTAGGATATAATTGTAAACAAACGTCCAAATTCTTTTCCTTTACCACATTCTCCCATCAAACTAATCAGCACTAAACTACAAGGGAAAGCATTAATGTGAAAAATTCAATCATAATATAGAAAACCCAAATGGGTTAGCCAAATAATACAAAAATTCATACTCCTTGACTATCAAAATTATTTAAAGCCAATTTCTTTCGATTTCTAAAAAGATAAAAAGTAAGAAAAACAGGCGAAAATCAACGAAATTGGTTCATTTTACCTTTCGTATAAATAGTAAACGAATTAAGCAAAACCCCAATTCCCAAAATTCGAATCCCATTTCTAGCATTTTCTCAGCATCCAAACAAAGCCGAAATAGAAAGAAAATTTTCATAACCCTGAATTAGATGAGCAGAAGAGAAACACAAAGAATTACCAGCATTGCCACAACCAACCATGAGGACTCGAGAGGAGATGAGGAAATACTTCCGTACAAAGGGCCGAAGAGCAGAGTAACGCTGGTACCAATCAAAGGAGCCACCTTCCTGGATGTAGCGGGCGTCCCAGTAAAGGGCGTCGCCATAGTTGTACGTGTTGCCGCTCGATACGTCCCTGAACATGATTTCTGGTTTTTGACGGCGGTCGGTGGCCGGAGATGGTGGCCGAGACGGCGGTGATAGGGGTTGGGTGTGGGTTTCCGGCGGCGGCGCCGGTGGCGGTGGAATTGGGTTTGGGGGAAAAGGTTGAGAAGAAGCCACTAGTTATTGCTAGTAGTTTCGCTTCAACTGTCGTTTGTTGGTTTCGGTTGCGTGCGTTAGGGGGTTGAATCTTGAATTAGTAAAAGTTTTGGGGTCTCCTCCGCGGCACGTGCGGATAATTTTGTGCTCCGGCTTGTTTGTTACAATTTTTACGTTTCTACTTTCATGCACCATGAAAGAAAAGTAAATTCACAAGTTTCAGATTCTATTTGGACGATATTTTTGGAAAATTTGTTTAGGATTTAAATAGTATTTTTTGTTTTTTATTAACATTAAGAAAAATATGGAAATATAAAATTTTATTAAAACCCCAAAAAATTCATTTTTTTCTAAATCTTTTTTTAGATATATGTGAGTTTAGCCTTCTCTTTAAAAAAAAAAATCAAGTCTAGAAAATCTTATGATATTTCAGCGAAGTTACTTTTAGACTTAGAAAGCCGAAAGTCGCTTCTAAAAATTTTGCCAAAGAGGCCGTTGTTCACTTTAATTAGTGAGAATTAGGGAAGAGAGAAATAGCTTCTATTTTATTTTATTTTTATGAAACTTCCTGTGATTTAGGAAATATGGAAAAATACCTTTGAATTCATTTTTAATTACAAAAAATATTATAATTTGACTTTTTTGAAAATTGATCTCATCATTTCATATCATCAAAATTTAGGAAAATCAATGAAAAATAATCACATTTATCTTAGCGAATGATAGATTTGTATTTATCTTAAGAACTATCTATACTAGTTTTCTAACAATATTCGATTTTTTAAATGACTTATAAGTGATAAAATGATTACCAACCAACCATCTATGTATCCAAAATATAAAATAAATCTGAATACACCATTTATTAAGGGTAATTTTTGGATTTCAAAAATAGCCAAGTTATAAAGCATTTCATAGTAAAAAATAAAGTTCAATAGGTTTTCCCACATTTTTGTAAAACAGATAGGTTTTCCTTCAAAAAAAAAAAAACAAGTTGAAATATAAAGTCATTTTATGTCGTTTTCATTAATAGTGACACCATATACTACACTTTTTTCTTCAATCACGTAATATACAAGCTCATTCCATTTTAATGAGTTTTGGTTTTCTTGTTAGATAATCTAGTTTGTTATATATTTTATTTCTACTAAAATAACATTAAGTTTGTGTATATGAAGATGTTAATAAAAATAAATTATGTTGTAATACATTTACTCGTAAATTGGATAATGAATTTATTTTGTCATTTGATTATCTAGCAATCTTTTTTGTTTGAGAGAAGAAAAAGAAAAGAAAGTGTCATAGCTAATTATCAATCAACACTACCAATAAAGTTGTTGTCTCTTCGTAGAATTTACGATACGTATTCCACTTGTATGTTGTAGGACATGAAACTCGGTCTATTAATTATAATCGCACAATAATAAAATGATACTTCACATGATAGTACTGTGCATCGTACTGGGAACATTACTCTATTAGCATATAAAATATTAAAAAGTACGCACGATATTAATAAAAGTGAGCCCCATATATTGAATTTGAGCAATACTATATGGTAGTTGTGGTACTAAGCATTAAAATCAATGAAGATATAGGACCCATATTTAAACTTAATGGTAGAAGTTCACCTCTATTATTCTGTGGTTATAAATACCACGAGGAGTTTTATAATTTATAGTAAATTTATATATAAGTCTCACACTTTTATTAATTATAATGCTAAGCACTACACATACCTATAATTGCTCAATTAATATCCTCTCACAATCATAATCAGCCAGCCAATCAAGGACTAGAACACAATCCTAAATTCGCCTAGTTCGATACTTTAATCAAGTACTTAAAAATATATTTGAGTAGAGGAGACCACTACATTGATCATGTCATGTTAAAACCCATTTTCTCCGTAGTTGTTATCTCATTTCGTAAAATAAATAATTTTCTTTTCAGGAAAGAAACTTTTTCTCTAGTGCTTTGTTTGGCAGAAGTGATTTATGAAGAGATGTGGTGGGTTGGAAGGGTTTAAATGAAAGGAGATCCAAACTTCTATGTTTGGGAAGAGACAAATGAGGAGGGAGAGGAGGGGTGGAGGGATGGCAAATCCCTCTCGGCCCATAAAAAGTGAGTTCGTCCCTCTTTGGATGGATGAGTGAGAAAAGGGTAGAAAAAAGAGAGTTATTTGGCAAAATTACCTTCCAAAACTCAATAAATATATTTTTATTAATAAATCAAACCTACTTCTTTTCCTCCCCCCTCTTTATACGTTTTCTCCCCTCCAAGGCCTTTTTCAGATATCTTTCATCTTCTTCTCTTTCTCTCTCTCTTTCTCTGAGTAGCAGATTATTCTTTATCCTCATTTTCCTAGAAATTACTAACCAATCATTACTAGTATTTGAATTTGGGACTTAAAAAGGGAGAAAGAACAAGGTATGACTAGTCTTTACTTTATCTATTGTCGTTGATAATCACATTGGAGACTATATGAAGAGAAATTTGTCTTGATAAGATTGCAAAATCACCCAATATTTTGTTTCTCACTTGGTTCAGTCAGAAATCATCATAATCTTATTTGAGTGTGTTGATTCTCATTGTTATCTCTCTTTCAACTTATTTTTTTACTAGAAATTATAATTTGGTGTTAGCTTTTTACTTAGTTTATCAGGATTTTTATTTAATTTCATGGTGTATGGTTTCTTTAGTGAAAAATATTTTTTAGGTATTATAATTTCATGAATATATTCTACTAGACTTCAGTGCCGAGTGGCTAGATACTATGTCTCACAACTGTGTTGGATTTTAAAAATTCTACTTTGCATTGAGGTTGAGTGGCTAGACACCATGTCTAGCTTGACTAAGTTTCTAGTAATATGAATAATAAAGTGACTATATTTCTAGTAATATAGATAGCATATTTTCAATATTTTAATATAGATTGCATATTTTTAATATTTTAAAAAGTTAAGATAGTGACTAACAAAATGACTAAGTTTCTAGAAATTCGAATAATAAAGTGACTATATTTCTAATAATATGGATGACATATTTTCAATATTTTGATATAGATTGCAAGCATTCGATCATCAAACTAAGTCATGAAAACAAAACAAAACTAATTTTTTTAAAAAAATTTTGATTTTTTGATTTTTATTTTTTTGAAAAAATTATTTCCCTACCCCCAAACTTAAAATTAACATTGTCCCCAATGTTAAAAATAAAAGAGAAGGTAAAAGAAAACTCCCTCAAATTTTCACACGAAGATGGAAGCTTTTGGTTGAGTCGTTTGAAATCCGCGTATCGACCCCCAAACTTGTGCAAAAACCTGAAACATACAAAAACAAAACAGACAAACCATAACAAAAGAAAAGAAACCTAAAAGTTCAAAATTAAAAGAAAAAGAAAGAAAAAAAATAATTCACGGGTTGCCTCCCAAAAAGCGCTTGATTTATAGTCATCAGCTAGACTCTTCAATGAGGATCATGCAAGGAGGTTCATAGATAGATGTGAATGGTCTGGAAGGATCTTTCCCAAGTTCTTCAAATTTCGGCTTCCGCCTGTGATAATATGATGGAGCTTTTGAATAATGAACTTGTGCTAGGACTTTTATTTTTTCCTCCTTGGTTGATTCAACATTGATTCTTGAAGCTTCAGGAGTTTCTTTCAGACACTTAGTTTTCTGTCTTTTGGCCATAGATCGCTCTGCAATGCCAATTTTATAACAAGATTCAGATGAATACTCAATTAGCCTGAAGACATTAAAGGTGACAACCTCATCTTGGACTATTGTCAGTTCTCCTTTTTGTACATCTATAAGAGCCCTTTCAGTAGCTAAGAATGGTCAACCAAGTATGATAGGAATATCTTGGTCCTCTTCCATGTTTAGTACAATAAAGTCCACTGTGAAGATGAATTTGTCAACTTTTACTAGAACATCTTCTATTATACCCTTCGGATAAGTAAGAGATCAATCAACAAGTTGCAAGGTGACTGTTGTTGGCTTTGCTTCCCCCAAACCTAATTTCTTGTAGATTGAGAGTGGCATTAGGTTGATACTTGCTCCCAAGTCATATAGAGCATTGTTAAAGAATGAGTTCTCAATTGTACACGGGATATTAAAACTCCTGGGATCTTTAAGCTTTGGTAGAAGTTTCTTTTGCAAGACCGCACTGCACTCCTCAGTAAGTGCAACTATTTCATAATCCTCCAAATTCCTTTTATTTGAAAAAATCTCTTTTAGAAACTTCACATAATTCGGTGATTGAGCAAGCATCTCGGCGAAAAGAATGTTTATATAGAGTTTTTTAAAAACATCTAAAAATTTTGAAAATTGTTTATCCATGTTGTGCTTGTAGATCTGTTGAGGAAATGGTAGTAGAGGAACATATGGCTCTGGGTTATCTGGAAAGAGCTTGGACTTGGGCTTTTCTAGCTCAACAGGATGTTTCTCGGATAGCTCTTGGGGTTACATCGGCTGCTTACTTGAGCTCGTTGGCAGTGAAGAAGCTAAAGATGGTGAATTAACTAAAATAGATTAACTTGGTTGCTTTTCTTGCTTCCTACTTCTGAGAGTTATTACATTGCACTACTCCTTAGGGTTCACCTTTGTATTGCTTGGTAGATTGCCTTGTGGTCGAGAGCTAACTACTATGGCTAGTTGATCAATTTGAGTCTCAAGATTCCTTAATGAAGCAGCCTGATTCTGAAGAATAGCGCCATTCTTAGCCATGTACTGCATAAACATCTCCTCAAGTGTTGGCTTTTTCTCTTGTTGTGGTCGTGGCACTTGTTGTGCAAATCCAGGTGGAGGCATAGGTTGACTAGCTGAATTAGACCCTTGATTATTGTTGTTCCAAGAAAAGTTCAGATGATTCTTCTAGCCTGGGTTGTAATAATTTGAATAAGGGTCAATCTGTTGCCTATTTAAATTGGCCATGTATTGCATAAATTCCACATTAAAAGGACACTGGTTGCTCATATGATTTTCACCACAATTTCCACAAGCTATAGATGGGCTATTCATGGCACGAGTTCCTAGCAAATCAAACTTCTTAGACAAAGCATTAACTTGAGTAGTCAAGGTAGTAATGGCTTCCATCTCATTTATACTTGCAGCTCTTCTCGAAGTCATTCTCTCTAAAGGCCACTGGTAGTTATTAGCTGCCATCTCATCTAATAGATCGTATGCCTCGTCTGTAGATTTTCCCATCAAAGTATCTTCCGTTGCTGCATCAACTATTATTTTTGAATGTCCTATCAAACCGTTATAAAATGTTTGAACTAACAACCACTTTGGGATTCCATGATATGAGAATCTTCTCAACATATCTTTATAACGCTCTTAAGCCTCATATAATGATTCATTGTCGAATTGAACGAAGGAGGTGATATCATTGCGCAGCTTGGCTGTCTTTGCTGATGGAAAAAACTTTACCAAAAATTTCTGTGCTAAATCATCCCATGTAATGATTGACCCAGCAGGTAAAGAGTTCAACCAGCTCTTAGCTTTATCCCGTAGAGAGAAAGGAAAAAACCGCAACCTGATTGTATCATCAGAAGCTCCATTATGCTTGAAAGTATCGCAAATTTCTAAAAAAATTCACTATATGCTGGTTCGGATCATCACTAGGTAATCCTCCAAATTGGACTGAGCTCTGGATAATCTGAATAATAACGGGCTTCAGTTCAAAGTTTTTAGCATTAATGGCAGGTTTTCAAATGCTTGAACTGAGGCCATCAATCAATGGGACAGTATAATCACGCAGAGGCTTCGTCTCGTCTTGGTCACCCATTAGTGCTGGAGGTTTTGCTTATCGATTTTTCGCTCTTTGAATATCCCTTAGCATTCTTTCAATCTCCGGATCTAACGACAAAAGTTCCCAACTTCTTGTACGTCTCATGTACTGCTAAAGAGTACTTGAGATTATCAAAGAAAATAATAATAATAATAACAAATTAAAATAATAAAATAAAATACAATAAAATAAAAGTTTGAATTAAATCTCAACTAATCGATATTAGTATTAACAAAAAATTATAAAACAATTTTTCCGACAACGGTGCCAAAAACTTGTTATAGATTTTTATACACAAGCGCACGTATCGAACAAGTAATAAAATGATGAATAAAGATATCGTTCCCACAGATAAATTGCTATAATTCGTTAAGTACTAACCTAGACTAGTTATCAATTTATCCAAACAATCAAATTAAGAATTCTAAAATTAAAGTTTAAATTAAAAGAAAACAAGAAAATAAATAAAACAAAACTAAAGAGTGCAAGTAATTTTATCAAATCACCGAAGAAAATAAAACTAGGTTTACAATTTTCACTCTACGTATATCTGAATCACTAGTTACCCTCTTTGAATTACTATCTAACCCGAATTGCTAATCAAGAACTCTAGTGTATCTACAAGCCTCTTCCGATAGTCATGTAGAAATATCACCTCTAATTAACTAACTATATTCCTATGTGAATTAAATTAAGAAAAGATTCATTAAGAGTAAGGTCTTTCAATAATTGCACATGTTATGTTATATTCCTGTCCTACACAAACTCATCTAATCATGATCATGTGTTATTCTATCTAGATCTAAATTTGAAATCTCTTTTCCAAGTTCATACAAATTACCAATATCAATTTAAGCGGTGATCAAGAAAACAAAATAGAATAAACAATTCGTAAATTAAAATTACAAAATCAAAGAGATAACATCATAATTCAAACTACATATAAAGATCTCATTGTAATCCTAAAAAATAAATTTAGTTCATAATGAAAATAACAAAACCAAAAATAGAAATTTGCAACATAATGAAAAACTGAAAATAAATAAACGAGATTCGAGCAGAATAAGAAATAATTGAGAATAATTGTAAGCCTCGTCTCCAAATTTGGCCTCCAATTGCTCTCTCTATTTAATCTCTCTCGCTCCCATCTCACTGCAGCTGCCGCTGGAGTCTACTCTTGTATTTTTTTTCACTGTCGCTCTGTGTTCTTATATAGAGCGTTGTGTGCTAATGGGTAATCGACTCGAGTAAATTTTTATTTTTCCAGTTTCCCAAATTTTCAAGTTAATAAATAAAATGGCCACCGACTCTTTCTAATTTAACTTTCTTTTTCCTTGTGATAATGATCACATAAAGTCATAAGACACAAATCGTCATTCCCGTTTATGAATGTTGGCTGGTTGTGTCATCAACTTGAGTTGGGCTTAGAAACCATTAGGCTTTTATTTTTTTCTTCATGTCTGCTTTCACAAATTTGTTTAAGAAAATACCACTCTATGCTCTCTTTCAAATAATATATTATAACCTGCTTAAATTAACAAACCACCACAAATTAAGATAAATGATTTTAGAAAAATAACAATAAAGCAACTTATACTAATAATGTATAAATATATGTACATCAAATACCTCCAAACTTAATTTTTGCTAGTCCCGAGCAAAAGAAAGAAAGAAAACCTAAACAAAACTTCTAAACACTTAACCATGACATAAATATGACCTAACATTAACCCAGTTCGACTCTCAAAACTTGCCTCAAAATTTCTCATAGTATAAAGCTCAAAGAAAAACTCTGAACACTGTAAAGTTTAGAATTTCAATTCAAATGCCAACTTGATTCCACTACAGATTCTTTTGAGTGTGTATATAATTAAACAATTACATTCAATAATATACAACCTAGATCAGTTTATGCAAACAAGTAAGTTATAAAATATAAACTCCATAGGCATACTTTTCATACCACTCTCCACTAATATAGACAAACATTGTTTTAAAGATCATTAGGACTTTTATTCTAAACACATAATTTTTATTCTCGGATCTCTACTCTACTCAAGTCAACACTTTATTGATATAATTCCCCAAAACTTATTTTGCACTTTCTTCGGTCACTTTACATTTTTTTTTCCTTTTGAATTGAAATACTACACCCTCAAACTTATGATTTTTCAGAATTTTCACCACATTTTTTTTTATTTTTTCTTCACTTTTTTTTCTTGTACACAGGTATAGTACTTTCTTCTTCTTTTTTTTTTTCTTTTTTTATGCTTCAATAAAATAATTTTCCTCAACACCATCCTTCCTTCCAAATTGCATAACTGAAAATATATTCAACAAAGATCACATGTGCTATCAGGTGTAAAGTAAAATGTTGGAAACTGTTTAAAGCTAGGCTAAAAATATGGGTATCAAAGAAAAGGACAATATAGCCTCAAAAGGGTAAACTAAGAATATGTCTTAACTTTAATAAACAACTTTATTAAAATATTTCTCTAATAAATAAATCATAGAACTTTTTGACATTTATTATTGTACAATAATCAAAACATTATCACAAATACTATACATGAAATATCACTTTGTTAAATATCTAAAATATTCAATAAATAATAAACGCTTTTTGGGCATAATCCTAACACTGGTCCTGTTTCAAATCTAAATTATTGATATATTATTAAGTATGATCGGACGGTATGAAATTTAAGGCTTGTAATTCGTGTTATTTCATATCGACCCATTTATATCGTGTGGGTTTCAGGTTTTGTATTACTCACAAGTTACTTGTTTAACGAAAACACCGTGTTTCATAATACTTTTAAACATTATAATTATTTATATACTTGATTTTTTCACTTCAGTTTTCCTTTATTAAGATAAGTTAGCTCATTAGTGTATTAGTTTTCATTTTACTTACAAAAAATTCATTAAAAAAGTATTTTCTATGAAGTAATTATTTAATACTTTATAATACTTTTAATAAAAAATTAAGTAATAATGTCAATTCGAGTCAATATCGTATCAAACATGTTAGCTAAACGTACAGATTTCGGGTCAGCCCTAATATGTATTAGGGAGGACTATAAAAATAAATAATAAGAGTAATATTAAAAGACACCATATGATGTTTAATACTACATGATATGTCAATCTAAAACTGACAAATTAAAATTATACTTCAGATAGAAAATCAGTTGTAAAAGATAAATTTGGAAAAGAGAAATAATATAACTCAAATGATGTGGAGTGTCCATATAAATTGCTTTTAATTACTCTTTAAAATAAAAAAAAAATCATTTCCTATTTTCTTTCCCGATTATGGAAGAATGATGGCCCTTAATAGAGGTCTAGACGACCTAGACAATATCGCTAAGACTTTTAATTTTTGAAAGTCGGTTGCTTAGTTTGTATTATTGTTTGCTCAAACAATCAAAAACTCATACCCGTGGCTGGCATCGTCAAAGACCTTTACCCGATAGTTGTCACCAGAGACTCAAGGTTGAAGATGCATTACTGGTCGCCAACAAGAAGATTCATTCTCCGTTCGATTCGAGTCCTCGCCTTTTCCTTTAATTTCCTTTTCTTGAATATTCAGATCTCTTTGGACACATTTGATAGCCCGTATAAGACTCTTCATTGTATTACAATAAATTATTTGGTGCCACTCTTGTATTGTATTAATTAATACAATAATACAATACAATAATTTTAATAAAAAAAACATATTTTAGATTGTATTGTAATATTTAGAACTTACTTGTTATTTTATTTAAAAATGGTACTTTTCTAAATGAGTTTTTTAAAAGGTTATTTTTCAAAAAATAAATATTAAAATGGTATTTTTCTAAATTAATTTTCTGAAAATAATATTTCTAAAAAGGTATTTTTTTCTAAATATTTTTTTAAAAGTGATATTTTTCTAAATAGACTTCTAAGTAGTAGTATTTTTCTAAATATATTTAAAGTGATACTTTTCTATGATTAAATTTTGATTTTGATTTTCTCAAAATGCGAAAAAAAAAAATTAGAAATTCACTTAAATTATAGTTGATGATTAATACAATACAACACAATTATTCACTAAACATGTTTTAATTTAATACAAACTTTTAATACAATGCAAAACCAATACAATATAATGTAACCTAATACAATGCAAAATATTATAATATAGTACAATAAGGTGCACCAAACGTGGCCTTTTTGAGTTCTTTATGTACTTTGCTTTCTTTCTTTTTCACGAAGTAAACCATTTTTACTTTTCTTTTCCTTTTTCTTTTTTTAATTTTTTTCAAGTATGATGGTATCTTGAATTTTTTTGCTTGGTAAAAATAAAAACAATGTGATGGTGATGGATTTTCTTTTTATTGGACTGTAGTAGTTTTATCAATGATTAAAAAAAATAAATAAAAAAACTTTTATGCCCCCAATTTGGTTCCCAAACAATGTCGAATTGAGCTTGGTGTATTTAGAGATTGGTTGGAATATAAGAAATGAAAAAGGTATTGTTAGGATTATGCCCAAAAGGTATTTATTATTTATGGATATATATTGAATATTTTGGATATTTAATAAAGCAATAATTCATGTATAGTATTTGTGATAATATTTTAATTTTTGTATAATAGTATATGTCAAAAAGGTTCCATGATTTATTTATTAGAAAAATATTTTAATAAAGTTATTTATTAAAGTTAAGACATAGTTTCTCTAATTAAATCAAAAAAAATTGTTTACAACCAATAAGAGAAGCTGGACACTTTTCTTGGATCGTGTTGCAAGACTTTATGCATTTATAGTATGTCTTAATCTATATTAGTATGACCACGTGCAAAAAAACTTGGTGCGTAGACATTAAACATGAACCATGTGAAATATATTCTTGTAATAAGTGTCGTTGACTAGAACATATTCTCACAAACTAGATGATTAACATATGCCTTTTTTAATCCTGAAACAGGTGATAAACTCATGTTTATAAATTGTATTATTTGAGATATTAAAAGGTACGAATCAAGAAATTGACGATCTAGACTCTGACATTTTAGTAATACATTATTATGGGCATTGGGAACATATACCTATAGATATGGAATCTATAACTCTATTATATAAAGAAGTAAATACTGCATTGAGGAGCTATAAAAGCTTGAATGATTTCAATCTTGACTAAATAATCAATAAAATATGATATTTTATTAATTAAAGACTTTTTATAAGTCTAGCCATCCATTAGATATAGTCTTGTATCAATGAATTAAAAGATGTAACTGAAGGTACAAAATAGTAATTTTACCTACCTCCAATTATTGGTATTCATGTAGGAATGCACATGCACATGTTAATTATCTAATGAACATAATTTTAATTATAAAGTATCTTGTAATATTTATTTAATTTAATAATATAGTTTGGACCATTAGTGGAATAAGCTCATAACTAATAATGCAAGCTCACTTATATTAAGAGTTAATTGTAATTAGGTCTTGTCTATTGGAGTTTGAATTAAATAAGTCCATTTGGATCCCCAACCTACACCAACATCTTAGGCTGCATGAGATCAATTAGGTTCAAACAGTTTTCTAGGCAACTGCACAAAAAAGGAGAAAAATGTCGGACTGAGAAGTGGGCCATTGGGGCCTATCACACTATTATTTTAGCAGTGATTTTTGGCTAGCCCATGGCCCCTAGGGCTGGCTGAAATCTTCTTTAGGGAGGAGCCTCTTTCTGTGTGACGTTCAGTTTTTGACTGAAATATTAGCTCAGCGGCTGCACAGAAAACTGAGAGAAAAGTGAGAGAGAGAAATTCTTGGAGTCACCATTGGAAACTATTGGAGTTCTTGGATTCTCACTTAGAGGTTGATCAAGATTGAGGTACCCACTTACCTCTGCAATTACAAGCTTGGTACATAGAAAGGAAGACTCACTGATTAAGGTACACAATCTCTTGTATATATTTAGAACATATCAAAGATTCTAAAAAGTTTTATGAAAAACTGTAATCTGAAAAAAAATTTGTTTTCCATACTTCCACTCATTTTTTATTTTGTCACATTTTTTGTATATTATAACCAACAGGTGTACTATACAAGGTTAGAATTTTTGACTCAGAAGTTGGAAGTAGTGAGTATAGGTCAAGTATGGCGTTCAATGGGCCCCTCATTGACTAGGTGCAGGAAGGTGCACTCTTTTTTTTTGCTCTGGGTAGGAGGGTGCATGTTAGCAATGGGTAAGTGGGTTCTTTATTGACTTAAAATTGTGATTTCATCTACTCAATGTTTCCTAAACCATGACTAATTTAACATGACACTTGGTATTATACAATTTTTCTGATCATAATAAATAAGAAGGCAATTTTGTCTCATTTTTCTTTTTACTTAATTTCATAATTTCACCTCTATTTTAATTTTTTTTTCCTTAATCATGATAAATCTTATCTGATACTAATGCTAGTACTATGTAACTTTTTTTAAGTAACTAAGAAGTCATTCTGGTGATTTTGTTGATTTAATTTCATAGTTTCAACTCTAATTAAATATTTATCCTAAGCCAATACTAATTTTATATGGCACTAGTACTTGAAATTATGCAAATTCTCTTAAAAAATGTGATTAAGAAGTCAATTTAGTCACTTTCTTAACTTACTTTCATAATTGTACCCTAATTGAACAATTTTCTAAACAAAGACTAAATCTTATATGAAACTAATACTTAGCCTTATACAATTTACATAATCAAATTGATTAGAAAGACAATTTAGTGACTTTTGTTAACTTAATTTCATAATTTCATTTCTAATTAAAAATATTTATAAATTAAGATTAAATCTTATGTGACATTAATACTTGGTCTTACGCCATTTCTATAATCAAAGTGACCTAATATTAACTTGATTTCATAATGTCACCT
Source organism: Parasponia andersonii (assembly GCA_002914805.1). NCBI lineage: Eukaryota > Viridiplantae > Streptophyta > Magnoliopsida > Rosales > Cannabaceae > Trema > Trema andersonii. Next base: position 826,277 of record JXTB01000029.1, read on the forward strand.
CTAATTGGACTTTTTCCCCCTCGAAACAGCCGATCTTATTTGACACTTATACTTGATATTATGCAATTTGTTTTAATTAAAGTGATTTGAAAGGCAATTTAGTCACTTTATTAACTTAATTTCACTTCTAATTGCATATTTTTCTTGAACACCGACTAATTTTTTTTGTTGCTCTAATACTTGGACTTATATAATTTCATGAGAAAATAACATGTGTAGGATCTGGGCCAAAATGACTTTTTGTACATTTTTAGGAGTGTCAATCATCTTGACCTATGGCTCTTGACTATGAAAAACTCCTAAAAATGTCATAAATAGTGGATTTTTAATGTTAAGAAACTCTTGACTATAGGTAAACATGTTCTTGACATTCCTAAAGATGTCGTTTAAAAAAAATGCACGAAAATGTCATTTTTGCCCAAATTAGTCACAAAAAAGTTATTTTTCTAAACCATAACTAATCTTATGAGACATTAATACTTGATATTATGCCATCTTTTTTAATCAAAGTGGTTTTAACGTCAATTTAGTACATAGTAAAAAATAATATCAAATCAAACTCTCACTTTTTTTAATAAAAAAAATCTATTATTTTTTTGTTTCAATCTAAATTAAGAGAAAATAAAATCATTTGAAATTTCCTCTAAAAATCCACGCTCCAAATGTAGACTAAAGTAATTTTAAATTCTTCAAAATGAAAAAGAGAGACAGAACTCAACATCCAACAGACACTCATGACGTCTTGACTCGTGATTGTATTTTTTTTTATTAGTGCTTGTTGATGGAGGTTTTATCAACAATAAAATTTAGAAAAAATCGAGAGATGTGGCTTGTATAAATTGAAGCAATAAATCAAAGCAAATAAAAAGAGAGGGATTTATAGTGGTTCGGCCCCGAAAAAGATGAGCCTACGTCCACTGTTTTCTCACTACTTTCTGAATAATATCGAACACTCAAAGTTACAATCTTGTCTGGAAATTGGAAAGACTGAAAAGCTATTGAAAATACTAAAAACTTAGATTACTCAAGGCTCGGAATACTCTAAGCTTCAATGCCCAAAATTTCGAATACCCTTCAGAACATTAAGCCCCCTTTATATAGGCCAAGGTAACCTTATGTCCCTAGGATCCTTATGTCCCTAGGATCCTAATGTCCCTAGGATCCTAATTGTATAAACGGATAACTATACAATTGGGTAACACAAATTAAGTAACAATATAATTGGATAACTATTCAAAACGGATAACTAGTTGATCATAAATAGGAGACTTCAGTTTCCCTTTCCTTGTAAGCCTCTTTCATAGCATCTACTTGTTTCCCTCTTTTTGTAGGTTTCCTGTTTGACCAGGCAAACTTCACGGAGAAGGTCGCACAAAAACCTGTGGAAGAGGTCGCATATAACCATCACGGAGAAGGTCGCACGTAACCCTTATGCGACCTTAGGATTTTAGACCGCACAACAGTGCTCACTGATTTGTGTAATATTTCCTTTATCATTTATCATTATGGAGAGTGTGGAATGCACTGCATAAACGCCACATCCTTAATCGGTACAAATTAACTTAATAAGAGAATAAAAACTCAGTTATTGATTCTTGAAAGAGCCGCCACCGTATAGACATGCAGATTCAGTGGCACGTACTCATAAAAAATCCATGGCCTGTGATCCAGGTAGCTACCTCATCAACTTTGCAGGCGTCTCCTTCACACAGTCACACGTTGTAACCTCAATCCGAACTACCATGAACCCCTTTGCGCCACGTGTACTATTCCCCCTATATAACAAATCTAGCTCCGGCCGCTTCATTCCTTCGGCTATATGAAAAAACTAAACTATATTTACTTTCTTTAGTTATTACTCTAGTTTATTTATACCAAAGAAAATTCGAAGATGGAGGAGGAGGATGTCATGGAAGCTGAGGCAAATGTGGAAGTGAAAAACACTTCTACTACTACTAATCAAGAGATGAGAGATGATCAGAAGAAACATGGTGATGATCATGAGGATGGTGACCATAATAAGCATCAACAACTTCCTTTGATGGCTTTGAACCATGTATCAAGGCTGTGCAGGAACGTGGAGGAGTCCATAAATTTCTACACCAAGGTTCTGGGGTTCGTTCGGATCGAGAGGCCGCCGGCATTTGATTTCGATGGAGCTTGGTTGTTTAACTATGGAGTTGGGATTCACTTGGTGCAGTCCGAGGACGAGGAAAGGTTGCCTGAGACTCATGACTTGGACCCCATGTACAATCACATTTCATTTCAGGTTTAGTACTTGTAACTTATTTTTAGTCACCATCATCTTGAGCTAGCTAGTTCATTATCTGTTTCATTGTCATAGACTCGTATTCTTGCAGTGTGAAGATATGAGGGCAATTGAGGAAAAACTGAAAGAGCTAAACATGAAGTACATGAAAAGAACAGTTGAAGATGACAAAAATGGAACTGTAATAGACCAACTGTTCTTCAGAGACCCTGATGGATTCATGATCGAAATCTGTAACTCCGAGAATCTCAAACTCGTTCCTGCTGGTTCTATCGGCAAGTTAAGGCTTCCATTTGATCGCCACAATCCGCCGGTTGAACTCGACGATGGGAATAAGGACCACGATTAAGATAAAAAGACCATCTTTCCTTTTAGTTGTTGCTGGATCATGGCTAGGCTTCCAATTAGCCGTGGCAATTATTAGAGCTGCCTATGAGATATGTGAAAGTCTAGTACTTTTGTTCAATAGATTATAAAATCTCCTTTATTATTTCCTTATTTCTGATAGATTTTTTTGGTTCTAGAGAGAAAAGTTGTTGTAATGGAGGCCAATTACCGCTTGATTCATAATGATCATTATTGAAAACAAAGTTTGCTGAGAATTTGGTCACTGAAGAGAAGAGAGGAACACATAAGGTTTGTTTGAACCAGAACAATCACAAGCTTCCTTGACATATTACAGAGTAGGAGAGTACTAATGCCCAAGCATGAGATACATACTAAACTGAAAATTGGACTTGGGAGGGCACAAGACATGGTTTGGTATCATCAAATTCCAAGGTACACAAGTTTTCACAGTTATAACAACCCTGCAGATCTTTCATTGCATGAAACTACAGCAGACTTGACTATACATCTTTACTTCCTTGGCTCAAAAGTTGGGACACAAACAATGTAATCGACTCATTTTAAGCAAACCAATCAACGAATCATTCCAAGAAAAAAATTACTCTATTAACTGTTATTCTTTGCAGTTAAAAGCATAAAAATGATATAATCATCCAACGTTGACTGCAATGGATATCATTAAAGTCTGTGAATCATACCACAAGTCTAACTAATTGATCAAAAATTATTAAATAAAAGCCATGAAAAGACTAAAGTTACCATCTTCATCTAAGCTCAGCGAGTCTTCTTTTTCTGTGCATCGACCACCACTGCTGCACAAATCTTCTTCCAACACCGGATAGCAATGAGGGTTGGTATTACTAGCCAGGAGAAGTTGGCTCCAACATAGTATGCATAGTAGTAAAACGGGCTTGTGGCGAAGTTGTCACCTTCCAATAATGAAGTTATGAAATATACAAAAGTTCCATAGAGCTGCCCCAAAGAAATGGCAAACTGAAGGATGTAACTGTATGACTTCCTGGTAGCTATTGCATATCTGCAAAACAACCAGAAACAATTTGCAGGGTCGTAAAACTTGTTCAAATTTAAGTCGTGATTTTCTCTTCATCGGGATGAATAGAAGCACCCGAGATTCGAATACATGGAAAACAGAAACACAAAATAGAATCTTACATGGCCAGAAGGCAAGCTGGGCCCTCGAGAACTGCTGTTAGTCCTTCAACAGCAACAATATCAGAAGCCCTGGCTGCATATCTCGAGTCCCCTTTGCTGTATTCCTTCCCTGCAAATAAAAATTTGCCAAAAGAAACTCTAACTTAATGTCACCTACAAAAGTTGATCAATCTTTTCAAATGGGGCATTGTGATTTTTCCCTCTAACCAAAAATCAAAAATAAAAATAAAAATTATAAAAGGATTATGCCCCAAAATTACTATGGCCTAATTGATAGAGACTAGAGGATAAAACATGACTTACAAACTTCAGCCAAGTAATTAACAGTCTTGTCCTTGTAAAATTCTGGAGAGAATACAAAGTAACCCTCAAGTATCATATGGGTTAGGCCAGTGAATGCCCACCAGCACATAAGCCACCTATCAATCCTTGTTATCTTCTTTGATCTCCCTGGTCATACATACATACATATATATATATATATATATATATATATAATTTTAGAACTTGGGATTTGTATGTGCGTAAGAATAATTTTAGGGAATGGGGATAAGGGTTTAGTACCTGAGAAGATCCAGACTATGGAAACGACAAGAAGTGAAGCCACGCCATAGATACCAACAATTGTAGACATGGGAAGAACGAGTGGCACGTAATCTTCCAGCTTCAAATCTCTGGGAACGTACGGATGACTACTGGATCCCTCCATTTTTGCTTCTTAAACCTCTCAAAATAGTGTTCTGTCACTGAAAGTTACAAGCTCTATAAGTATCTGTATCTGTCAAACTATCTAAATGTTCAAAAAGATTCAAAAACAAAAAGAATTTTATTTCTATTAGTAAGAAAAGTCAAAGAGCTTGAAAGTTCAACAATGGCCACCATTTCATATTCCAGAAAAATAAAAAATAAAAACCCATTTACCGGATCCATTTAAGCTTCCTTAATAGAGATTTTTCTCTAAGTATGGTTGATTAGAAAGAAGCAATGGGTACCTGGTATTGGAGATAAATCCTGAGTCTTCCTCTGAAATCCCAGGACGCGGATAGACCAAGGTTCAAACTTCAAACTCTATCAATCTCGTAGTCTTGTATATAATATAGAATAAAATATAAAATAATAAAATATAAACATGACCAAGAAAAATAGAGTTGACCGAAAAATAGAGTGAACTACTGTCTCTGCCCATTCTTAAATAATAATTTATTTTATAGTACGTCTATCGTTGGGCTGCTTACTTTAGGACTATGTAAGGTTGTTTAATATGAACTGTCCGATTTAAAATGTGAGGTGTAGATGAAATGATTACTAATTGGCTCACGTACACCATATCTCACACAATGGAAGAACCATGGAATTAATGTGTGCTCTTTTTCACTCCCTTTTCAATTTTTTTTATGAAAAAAAATGTAATTGAGATTCCGATAATGGATTACTTATCAGAATCATCTCTATTTGGTGGGAACTTAAACCTTAACCTTACTCTCTTTAAACGAGAAAAAGTCTTTAAAGTAAAATATTTTATCACTTCAATCACCTCTTGGGAGTTTTACTCTCTTTTCAATTGAGCTCGAATTCAATCCGCTCTTCGAAGCCCTTATTTAATAAATTGGATTTTGCTTTTCTTTTTACGGGTTGTGTGGATTTTTATCTCATTTTTGGACTATAGAAATTTACTCTAAAGGATATGAAAAATGCTATGAAAATGAATTTAAAATAATTAAATTGAGGAAGATGGTCAAAACATTGGCATCTCATTTCTCAGTTTCTTTCTCTCCGTGCATTTTGCTCAAGGGATCGATCAAAAATTGAGGAATTTGAATAAACTGAAACATTCCTCGTGTTTATTTTCGACTCTTTATCTTCTGAATTCCAGCTTCTTAATTTCATCTTCATGTTTGGATTTCTAAAAAATGAGTTTGTGAAATATTTTTTTTTTAAACTCATTTATTTTCAAATTTATGGAAATTTCCAAAAAATATACCCAATCGAAGCAGACCAAAAAAGTGTGTTTAGTGGTTAGATTGAGCTATGATCTTTGCTTGTTTTGCTCCTAGTGAACGAAGTCAATGAGATTTATACTTTTTATTTCTTAACTGTTTACTTACATAAAAAAAAAATCTTGAAAAGCGGAGAAGATTAAAAAATAAGGACACCAAAAATCTTGCATAAAATTTTACACCGAAAATGTGTCTGATCTACTTTTACTACTATTTTATCTTAAAGTGGAATCACATCATTTAAAATTTGTAGTTGAAATAAATGTCATATCATGTGATGTAAAATTTTGGTATCCACGACATTACTCATAAGTATATTTGTTTTCTTATTCAACTTTTTTTTTTTAGAAAATACTAAACAAGACTCACAATCAGTAAGACTTTAAACTCTTATTTATTACATTTTGCTAATCTATAATCGACAACTGGTATTCAATAATGTAATTACAAAAAAATCGTTACAGATCTAAAAAGAACAATAGTGAATAAAATTTTGATCCGCATCTAACGTGATAATATTTGAGGTGAAGTATATTATAATTAGTGTGTCTATAACTTTTTAATATCATTAAGTTTAATCTAATGACTAGGAGAAAAAAAAAACCTATGAGAGGGGCAAAAACATGGTCTTAGTGTAGTCATGTTTGGTATAGTATTGGATTAAATTAGGATTGTAATAGATTGGATTAGATAAACTTAATAATATTTCATATTTTGTGTAGTATTAGATTGAATTAGAATTATTATTATAACGTAGGACCTACTTTTGATTGGAATATGTAATAGATTTATTTTAGATTAGTTTAAATCATAAAAAATATTTATAATGTGAGATCCACTAGTTTCAAATTTTGAAATAGGCATGAGTCTTATCACTTTTGAGTGTGAGATTAATCTCACATTCTTGAATGAGATAAATTATCTTACTCGCATGAGACTATTTTGAGGTTGTGGATTATTTATCCCAATCATAAATTAGCTTCAAATATGAGTATGGGATAAATAATTTCAATCTCAATCCTAGTCAAATATACCAAAAAAAGACGTACTTTATTTTGTGGATTTTCAACATGACTAGCTCTTATATTATTCGCGATTGGCGAAATGGTCTTAGAATTTTTTTTGGCAAAATTAAGTACGTAACTTTTAAAAAATTTGGCAATCAAGTCATTTCCATAAGTAATTGTTAAAATGTTGGATGGAATTGAGTATTTTCATGTCATATATAAGGTTTTTAAATGTCATAATCAATATTTTACTGGTATTAGTTAGAATTAGAAGGAAAATAACTAAAAATCAATTACAATTAACAACATATTATAAAAAATTTAAAAATTCTTTCTATATCCTTCCAAACTAATTAGCTTTAATGAAATATTAATTTCTTTCACTTAAACGTGTTCAGTTTCATGAAAACTTTAATATTAACGAATAACAAAGACTTAATTGCTAATGTTTTTAAAACATAATGACCTAATTGCTAAAAACATAACTCATGGACTATTTTGTCATTCTGTGAATAACATAGGGAATCTATCTCCTTAGAGTTATAAATACAAAGCTCCTGAGCAAAAAAAAAAATGACCCAACTGAAGCTTATAAACACAACGCTCCTAAGCAGAGAAAGAGATCCAACTGAAAGTTCTCTTGTAACTAGTATACTGAGAAAATAACACCGATTGTAGTGGACATAAATATTTGTTTGAAAGACTGAACCACTCTAAAATTTATGTGTTCATTATTTTCTCTCCTATTCTGTCTTTAACTTTTAGCTTTCTCTAAAACTTAGTAACCCCGTTGTTATATCAATTTTTGGTATCAACAAAAAATATTTAAATTAAAAAATAAAATATAATCAGAGCATCTTAAATGCAAATGTTAAATTATTGTACAAGGCTACAACTCAGCATACAACACGAAAATTGTTCTACAATACCATAGTTTACGCTAAAAATCACATATGTAATACGTTATGCCAAGTATGGATGAAGGTATAGCAAAATTCACAATTCGCTAAAATCAATTACTAAATAATAAAAAATTAAAAATAACATTTGAAATAACATTATCATAAGGCGTCAAATTTAACATTTTATTATTTTTATGCCAAACATAATATTAGCACTAGAGATGGTCTAATATTTTTGGATATACAAGTCACCATTAAAATTTGTCAATTAAATTACACATTAGAAGCGTATTTTAATTAATCAATGAAAGATTATGATGCAAGCAGAACAGTTGTCGTCATCTTACAGGGCAGGCTTCGTTATTCGCAGGGCAATAATCACCTAAGCTAAACTTTTAGCTTAGACTTGCTTCTACTACGTACATAATAGACAGTTATAACCCCATCACAGAGCAACGTACAACCCTCAACAGCACAAGCCCTCGGAATAATAATCTAAAAGAGCCGCTAAGAAAACTCACGGTTTTTATCTGTCTTCACAAAAACACAAACACAGGGAAATAGAAGAAGAGAGTGTTTTATTTTCAGTTTCGTCCTTATAATTCTTTTACTCAGATCAGATCTTACCCCCAAATCTTCCATTGCACTCAAATCCCTAATATTCTCGGATCTAATTCATACAATTCCACTCCATATATCGATACATACATACATATAGATATCCACGTATAGAGGGAGAGTGGTTTTGGGGGAAAATTGTTTCGGCAATGGCGTGTATAAAAGGGGTGAATAGGTCGGCGTCGGTGGCGCTCGCGCCGGACGCGCCGTACATGGCGGCGGGGACGATGGCCGGGGCTGTGGATCTATCGTTTAGCTCGTCCGCCAATCTGGAGATCTTTAAGCTCGATTTCCAGTCCGATGATCGGGAGCTTCCGGTAGTGGGTGAGTCACCGAGTTCCGAGCGATTCAATCGACTGTCATGGTCGAGGCCTGCTGACTCCGGGAGTCAGAAGTTTGGGCTTGGGCTTATTGCTGGGGGACTCGTTGATGGGAGCATCGATATCTGGAACCCCCTCACGTTGATCCGGTAATTGGCTTCAATTTTCGATTCTGGTGTTTGTTTTCGGTCGAATCCAATCGAATTGAACTGAATTTTTGAGGGTGATTGAGATTGTTGTTTGTTTTTGGGAGTCGAGGAAATGCAGGGGAATTTAACGGATCTTTGGTGATTAAATTTGATGGAATTGCGCATAATTTGCTCTTTGTTGCTGGCCACATTTTGTATTAGGTCAACTTATTAGTTAAGGCATAGCTATGGTGGAGAATTTAAGATTTCATGATTTCCCAATGAAACGTTAAGATCATTTTGGTAATGTGTTGAATGTTTGTGCCAAGGTTGAGGATGAATGGTTGATAATTGATTGTTGGCAATGATGCTTTGTTTAATTTGGCTTTAGATTGGTGCGTTTTTTTTGTATGTGATTCACGGTAGTAGCTTTGGTTGCTAGAAGAGCAGCAGGAAATTGGTTGTATTTTTATTAGCTCGTGCGTCGTGAAAGATTTGTTTGAAATGGGTTAGTTAGGTTATTTATTTAATTTTTCAATCATGTTCTTGTCTGGTAGGAGATGAGGATAAGTCATTGTTTTAAATTTTTCTTCCTTTCCATTGTGAGCATTGGATTGTTATCTTAAGTGCTTCAGCTTCTTAACTCGGATGATTATTGAAATTATGTAGGTGGTTTGGCTATCTCTAACCTGAATGGATTTTCCTTAATTTGCTTACTTCCAATACTTCTCCTGTCTATTAATATTCTCTGCTTTAGAATGTAATGTGGTTAGTTTTGGTTGTTTGGTTATTCGGGTGTAATGTGAACTTTTAATAAAGCAATAATAAACTTATTTTGCCTTCTGGATGTCTTATTTTGTAATTACTCCTTCTAGTTCCGAGCCAAGTGAAAGTGCTCTTGTTGGACATCTCTCGAGGCATAGGGGACCTGTAAGTTTTTCTTTACTACACTTTGCATGCTTGCTGTTTATGACTGTATTTTCAAAACTTAAAGAATTGGTGGTAACATAGTACTCACATTTCTTTGTTCTCTTTTGGTCATCAGGTTCGTGGTCTTGAATTTAATGTAATTGCACCAAATTTACTTGCATCTGGTGCTGATGATGGTGAGATTTGCATCTGGGATTTGGCCAACCCTGCAGAACCTTCTCATTTTCCACCTCTTAAGGTTTGTTGTTATGACAGTGCACCAAAGCCTCATTCTACTTTTTGATCTGTTATGCAATTTGCACACAAATCTAGAAATGGAAATTTCTTGGCATGTTATAGTTTAAGAAATGCAAAATTTTTCTTAATCCTTAGAAATTTTCAGTTTTTTAATTTTGTTTCTCTTAATGAATGGGTGATTATACTTGAAACACGGCAGTCGGATGTTACTCTCTCTTTTGTTGGATAGATGGAGGCTCAATCCAACTACATTCTTCAAACGGAATACTTTTAACTTTTGGAGTTGTAGAGGAGCTTTTTAAATACAGCTATAGTCATCTAGCCAACTAACTGTGTGAGAGATTATCAAACAGGGTAGTGGTTCTGCTGCTCAGGGTGAGATTTCATTCTTATCTTGGAATAGCAAGGTTCAACATATTTTAGCATCCACTTCATATAATGGAACAACAGGTGAGGAATTGTTCTATACTCCAACTGATTGCAATCTTATACTTTTTTTTTTTTTTTTTGGGTTTAATTGGCTATTACATGTATTCTGTTTTTTTTTTCTCAGTGGTTTGGGACCTGAAGAAGCAAAAACCTGTGATTAGGTAGCAATTCTTCTATGTTGGAATTTGTTTATTTATTATTCATAATCTTTTATGACGTAGAATGTTCTCTGCAATCCTAAACTTTCTGTAAAATGGCAGCTTCTCTGATTCGGTTAGAAGGCGGTCCTCTGTTTTGCAATGGAATCCTGATATTGCTACTCAGCTTGTTGTTGCATCAGATGAGGATGGCTCACCAGCTCTAAGGGTATTGACTTTTTTAATTATTCCTTATATATTTTTTTTCTTTTTTACGAACTACATTATGTTTACTTTGTGAGCAGCTTTGGGATATGCGAAATACATTTTCACCAGTAAGAGAGTTTGTTGGTCATACCAAAGGTAACAAAATAATCATTTTCTAAAAAATTTTTGTTCTTTTTCACCCATTTCTTTGTTTTATTAACTCAATTTATCATCCTCCAATTTTTGCTAATGCTAATGTTGAATACTAGGTGTAATTGCAATGTCGTGGTGTCCTAACGACAGCTCATATTTGCTTACCTGTGCAAAGGATAATCGAACTATTTGCTGGGACACTGTTACTGCTGAGGTGTCACATTTATTTCTCCTTTTATTAGCTCTATAATTTTCGTCTTCATGCTTTTTCCTTTTTTCCCCCTTCCCCCTTCTCCCGGTTTTCAAGTTTTCATTTACACTTTGGTCTAATGATAACACTTGTCTTTTTTAATTTTGGTCTAGATTGTCTGCGAGTTACCAGCAGGCACCAACTGGAATTTTGATGTGCACTGGTATCCAAAAATACCTGGAATTATATCAGCATCTTCATTTGATGGAAAGATTGGAATTTACAACGTTGAGGTATTTTATGTGCTACTTAATGATAACTACTAATGTTCTGCCTATTGTGTGCTTTTTTAGAATTATATTGGAAGTCCTCAGAAGTAATGGAATATAATAGTAAAATGCAGAACAATTCTATCTTTGTTTATTTATCAAGATGGATATAACAGAATTGGAATCAATGTGGAGATGGTTTTCTTTGATTCAGTGATTTTATTATGATGTTTTATCTTTACTTTTTGATATGTTTTCTTTTTCTTTTAGGTGGACACCTGGTCTCTTCATTGTATTAGTTTTCCTTTAGGTCGATAATTGTGCATTTACCATCGATTTCTTTTCACACAGGGGTGCAGCAGATATGGTGTTGGTGACGCTGCTTTTGGTGCAGGTAATGTAGATTATAGTTAGTAGTAATGAATTAATAATCCTAGAGTTAAACATTGCTAGGCCTAGGTCACATAATTTATAGGCTAGCTGTCTGTTTGACTGTTATTTTTTAGCATAACTACTTGTATCTCTAAATGATATAATGTAATATATGATGGGCCTTCTCTTTGCAGCATATCTGAAAGCTCCAAAATGGTATAAACGCCCAGCTGGTGTATCTTTTGGCTTTGGGGGCAAGCTTGTATCATTTCACACTAAGCCGTCTGCTGGAGGTGCTCCATCTAGTGCAGAGGTACGCTTTACTGGTGCAGTACATGTCTTCTATTGCAATGGACTTTATTTTTAATTGTCTTCAATGAATCCAGGTTTTTGTACACAGTTTGGTCACTGAGCACAGTTTGGTGAGTCGCTCATCTGAATTTGAAGCTGCAATACAAAATGGGGAAAGGTCTCTATTGAGGACTTTATGTGATAAGAAATTAGAAGAATCTGAGTATGATTTCTAGCTTAAAATTAACTTTGTTGATAACTTTTGTGTGACAAGACATTTATATTTTGTTGCATACTTTCTCTTTGTCATGTTCTTTTCTTTCTTTTGCTTTTCTTCTTGTTGTAACAGATCTGAGGATGACCGTGAAACATGGGGTTTGCTAAAAGTTATGTTTGAAGATGATGGGACTGCAAGGACAAAGCTTCTAACTCACCTTGGCTTCAGCATCCCTGAGGTAGCAAAACCTGATGTCCAAGATGAGCTATCTAAAGAAGTAAATGCTCTTGGACTTGAGGAGGCTACAGCAGATAAAGTCGGATTTGAGGGTGGTAAAGAGGCCACCGTTTTCCCTACCGACAATGGAGAAGATTTTTTCAACAATCTTCCTAGTCCTAAAGCTGATACACCATTGTCTGCCTCTGGTGATAAATTTATTGTTGGTGATGCTATTCCTAGTACAGATCAGGTGCAACAAGAATCAGACGTACTTGAGGAGAGTTCTGATCCCTCATTTGATGAATCTGTTCAACATGCTTTAGTTGTTGGAGACTATAAGGGGGCTGTTGCAAAGTGCATATCAGCTAACAAAATGTCTGATGCTTTAGTTATAGCACATGCTGGTGGTGATTCATTGTGGGAGAGCACACGGGATCAATACCTTAAGAAGAGCCGCTCACCCTACCTAAAGGTAGATGAAATTTCCTCCCTATTTTCTCGGAAGCAGTGATACTTTTTTTCCTCTTTATTATTTATTTATGATGAGACTTGTATATAAAGGTCTTGAATTGAGTCAATTTATGTTCTGCTTCTAGAACATTATTGCGTTGTTTTCTTTTCTCTTCATTATCTGAATTAATTGTCAGGTTGTTTCTGCAATGGTGAACAATGACCTCTTGAGTCTCGTAAATACCAGACCCCTCAAATTTTGGAAAGAAACTCTTGCTCTTCTTTGTAGTGTAAGTTTCTCATCTTCAATGTTAAATATAAGTTTAATGACGTCTTAAGTTTAATGCCCTGGAATTTGCTTTCTTTTTTCTAAATTTTCCACAACGAATCAAAGAGCTTTATCTGGTTTCAATCCAGTATAATGACGGCCACACTGGCCCTGATAGAAAGAACCTGGCGTTTTCTATCCCTTATACTGGATTATACTTATCGTTGTTGTAAATTTTATGAGAGAGAACTAAATTAACAACAAACTTAAATTACTCTACTTACTAATTAACTTGCATAATTCTCTTAATCATGAATCAACAGTTTGCATCAAGAGAGCAATGGACCACTCTGTGTGATGCACTAGCTTCCAAATTGAATGCTGCTGGTAATACACTGGCTGCAACTATTTGTTACATATGTGCCGGAAGTATTGATAAGACAGTTGAGATTTGGTCAAAGAGTTTGTCAATTGAGCATGAGAAATCTTATGTAGACCGTCTTCAGGTAAGTTTGATGCTTTACTGGTGCTTTTGAACATATTTCATTTTGCCTATGTACTTGCTGATAACTGTGTATATGGTTAGGACTTAATGGAGAAGACTATTGTCCTTGCCTTGGCATCAGGGCAAAAGCGATTCAGCGCATCATTGTGCAAGCTTGTAGAGAAGTATGCCGAAATTTTAGCGAGTCAGGGGCTTCTAAAAACAGCAATGGAATACCTTAAACTGTTTGGCTCTGATGAAGTAACGCCGGAACTTGAGATCTTAAGAGATCGTATTTCTCTTTGTGCAGAATCTGGTATGATTACCAATTGGCATTTGCAGTTTTATTTGACTTCTTAATTACCTGATGATTGCAATCAAACTTATTTTTCCTCTCTTTTCTGCCTTGTTTTCCTTGGGTATTTGCTACAACTTTTGGATTGCAATCCCTATACCCTCTATTAATATGCTACTTGTTGTTTTAAAATTTCTCGTATTTCTACTATTTCTACTGTTGTATCATTGTCGGGGGTGAAAATTTTAAGACTAGTTACTGTGGCTGATCAGTGTAAATGTGAAGTTCATTGATGTCTGTTGCCTGCTGTGGTATATTCTGTCACTAGTTGTAAGATAGAAAGCCTTTAAGAGCTCCCCATGCTTGTATCGGATAATTGCCAGCAATCAGCAGTTGGATAACTTGGTGTATATCGGATAATTAATGGCAGTCAGCAATTGGATAACTTGGTGTATCTGTCACACAAACAAGATTAATATATATGATGGAATTAACTGCATTCTATTCGGAAATGGTGCAAGTTTATGTTTAAATTCTCTACCATGGCCAAAGCGTTACTCTTATTCATCTATCTTCTAATTGACGCAGAAAAAGTTGTTGAGCCTAGTCCACAAAGTCAAACTGGTTTTGAGGTTTCTCCTCAACAGTACCAGGTATTCTTTTTCCCTCTTTGTTTTATCCCCCGTATGTAATTTTCTTTTCCTGGTCTTTTATTGTCTAACATATCTGGACCTTAGCTGTCTATGGAAATTGATTTNGCTTTGGAAACTGTGCCATCACTGTTACAGCCTAATGTTCCTGTTAGTTCCTATGGTGAAAACAATGCACAAGCTACCATTTCGTATGACAGAGGAGGATATGTTGCTCCTGCCCCTCAGCTCACTCATATGTTTGTTCCATCGCATCAGACACCTCAGGTTCCTAAGGTGTGTATTTAATGTTTTATTGATTTTACAAAGGTATTTTATCTTAATTATTTTCCTTAACCATAATTTTCCCTCTTCAGGTTCAAGCTACCATTGATTTTACATTTTCATTTTAGTTTTTCATATTTCGTTTTAGACTCTGCTATTTGCCAAGTTATTGGACATCCTAAAAATTTGTTTACTAGTTTATATTTCCTTTGTCTTCGAAATTGGAACTGCCTTTTTTGCTACTTTGTCATCGATTGACTTATTGAACTTGCTAAAAAAAAATTGTTTTAGTATGTATTTCCTTTCTGTCTTTGAATTTCGGACTACCTTTTTGGCTATAAAAGAGGTAAATCTACTTTTTTCTTATGATGATTCTCTATGTTGTTAGTCATCAGATCTCCATTGGAAAGCCTTTGCATATGTCGATGATTAGTGACCAATCCTTTGTTTCAGTTTTGCCAATTTTCACATTAAGACACCACTTACCTTTGCTTGTAGATATCAAATTCGTATCTGTAACATAACACGACTGCTTATTTTTGCTTCTAGGATAACTTTTCTGCACCTGCCGTCCCTGCTCAGCCTACCATGAGGACTTTTGTTCCTTCAACTCCACCTTTGCTGAAAAATGTGGATCAGTATCAGCAACCTCAGCAACCTACGTTGGGTTCTCAGTTGTATCCTGTCTGTATTCTTGCCTTTTTCATATTCTACTCTGCCAATAAATGTGATGATGATGCACTTAATATCTTCTTTGTATGTTTCAGGGAACTGCTAATGCTGCTTATCAGCCACCTTCTAACACTGCTTATCAGCCTGTGCCACCTTCTAACACTGCTTATCAGCCTGTGCCACCTGCTAACACTGCCTATCAGCCTGTACCATCTGCTTCTATTCCATCTCAATTAAAGCCGGGTGGGTCATTTGGTGTGACTCCCTATCCTGTACCAAGGGAATTTACACCTGTCGCTAATCCAGGAGTTGTTCAAGGACCTGGTTCAATGCAACCACCCAGCCCTACACATACAGCACCAGTGCTACCTGCTGTTAATACAGCTCCACCACCTACCATACAGACAGTTGATACCTCAAATGTTCCTGGTACTCATAAATTTTTCCTTTTTTGGTGAATTTCCCAGGTTTTCTCTAGAATCTAGATTTTATGTCCGTGTTTCTTTTGATATTGTTGGAACTGTTATTTTCTAATGGGCTTTACCTTTTTGCTGATTATATTATCCAGCCCACCAAAAACCCGTCATCCAAACCTTGACAAGACTTTTCAATGAGACCTCGGAAGCATTGGGAGGTTCACGAGCAAATCCTGGCAAGAAGCGTGAAATAGAAGACAATTCAAGGAAGATAGGTGCCTTATTTGCCAAACTCAACAGTGGGGACATATCTAAAAATGCTGCTGATAAGCTTGGTCAGCTCTGCCAGGCTCTGGACAACGGTGATTTTAGCACTGCCCTCCAAATCCAGGTATAATATTTTAATTGGACTTTCGAGTAGCTTTTTTCATTTTGCTAGTCGCAGCTATAATTAGATGAGTGTGTATTAATTGTTATTTTTCCTTGCTGAAATCAGGTACTTCTTACCACTAGTGAATGGGACGAGTGCAACTTTTGGCTAGCTACACTCAAGCGCATGATCAAGACTAGGCAAAATGTGAGATAATTTAAGGATTGAAACCATATTTGACTGCTGGTTTTTAAACTCGTGTATGGTTAGTTACTGCTTTGTACACAAAAGATGGCATCTTCGTATCATCTTCAGGATTTTGATCCCTCTCATGCGCCTCCTCGTGTCTTGATTTGGTTTTTAATCAACACTCACTTGAAGGCAGCTAGTGAGTTTCAAAAGCAGTTAGTGAGAGCATTAATAGACCTTTACTGTTCCAATTTTTATATTTGGTAGTGTTAAAAGATAGCCTTCATTTTTTTTTTTCCTTGGGTTTAGTTTTGTTTTTGCAGCTCATGTAATTTTCACTGAGCCCCTACCTTTGTCATTTTATGTCTATTTAGATTGTAGAATTCTTGTGCTTTTGATTTATATGAATACTGAAAATTTGAATAACAGGACTTCAATTTTGCTATAGAAGGATGCTTTCAATATACTAATCCATTTGTCATATTCTTTGCGATTTTAGATATTAGATTTTCTCCGTCGTGGTTAATCTTTGTTTGGGAAAGTCCCAGACACTATTTAAAACAATGTGCAAGATCGAAAGAGGGTCTGAACATTCTCAATTTGCTTTTTGTTACTCGAGCATGGCTTCGAACTCTCCGCATGCATTGCTGACTTAAAGATTATGCCAATGGGCGAAATGTGGTTAAATACAATAAATTCCTAGTCTTACAAACATTTTTAGACAACTCAATGAGACTTCCGGTGGACTGTAAATCTGAAAAAAAGTTCTAAAGAAGCATTCATTCCATCGAATAGAAAAAAGGCGATAATTTAGACAAGAATACGAGAGTTATGGAGGAAATGAGAGAGTTACTTTTAACCTTTACCCTTACAGTTCGGTCCAAGTATCCAAGATTGTACTCGTTAATCTTCAGAAGGGGCACTTCTCATCATAATGTTTTCTTTATAAAGAAAACATCATAGACTGCGGGCCGCATTAAAGAATCTCGTAAAAATTCTTCCACAATATGAACTTTGCGGTGAGTTGTCGCAAGGGAAAAACAGCTCTAAACATAGCAAAATTCCAGATTTTGAAGTGAGAATCGCAAGCAAACTTTAGTAAGAACACACAAGTGAGCTGTAAAGCGTTAACATACGGCATATACCATCCTCCTAGTTCCTGCCAAGAGCTAAAAGACACCACATCTTTGACTCTCTCCTCGTTTAATTTCTCTCTCTATTTAAATGTCTTCTAGTTTGAAGGGTTGGAACAGTATTTGGAGCCAGTACTTAGTGGTGTTACTAGTAAGCTCAGTTCAACTTGTCTGAACTAGACTGTTTTATTCGGTCACAAAAGAATAAAAAAGAGAAGCAAAAGAATAAAAAAGAGAAGCTTTGTCCCAATCAAAGAGAATATTTGGCTAATTCAGTAAGTCTAATTGAATGAAGTTACTTTAGTGTTTGTGCTGTCGTTTTCTTGAGCAATACAACTCGACCCTAAAATGCGTTAAGATGTTGTGTCTATAATCTAAAGTCAACTTCAAGTGCAGTGATACTAAGGGAATTGGGAAGTACCCCTACAATATAAACCTTTTTCCATTTTCTTGGAGAGACGATTTTAGTGTTCTACATCGAGTTTAATAATTCTTCACTGCCCTTGATTCAAAAAAATAATTGTTCACTACCTATTAAAGAACAAAGGCTTGAGATATCTCTAGTCCGATTCCATATTTTGTCCAAATGTATAGTGGGATTGTACGCAGTCAACTTCTCATGAAGTGTTGTGGTTGTGGGCCATATTTTTGGACATAATGTAAAAGGGCACATGACATAATTTCTTCCAAGTCGTACATTCTAAATCTTGTCCTAAACCTATACTCAATACATTTTTTTTTTTCAAAAAGTTAGCTTTTGACTTGTATAATTATGAAGACAGCTAGAATTTCAAGACTTAAAGACTACTTTTGTCATCCAAATATTGCTAAAGTCTACATTTTCCGTTCTACACGGTAAAAAGAAATAGTTAAAAAATTGAAAAAGGAATATTAGTATTATTCTGTTTCAAGAGGATACAGTGAAATTTCAAAAGAATTAAAACAAACATCAGAGAACTATGCACTTGGTAGATTTTGAATCAGCTCAATGTGTATTGAAGGTGAGAAAAAGAACGTTCTTTCATACATCAGTGACACAGTGTCAAACAACAAAGAGAAGAACAGTACAAGGACCACAAGCCTATGACGGGGACACATGAGAAATGTGCCTTTGAACTCGGAATATGCAAAAACTAAAAGACATTAAAGCAATTAAGAGAACACAGAAAAGGTTTATTCCATGTTCATTTAATCAAACCAACAAACAAATGTACACCAATGTAAAAATTTGCAAGCAAGAAAAGCTTATGGATCCGAGCTTTGCTCTATCTTTTCAATTGCTCCAATGAAATTTACGCAGCAAACTTTGTATCATCAGCACCATGTGAACGAAAAATTGTACGAGGAATTATATCATCTCTTCTGGAACAAATTTCTGAACTTCCCCCAATTGAACGGTTTCGCCTAAAATGAAAGACATCTCTGTTTTCACCATGAGTTTGAGATTGATTCTTCCCTCTGGTTGCATATCTTTCACTACCAAATCTAGAACTCGAAACACGATTCCTGGATTTCAATTTAGGTGCAACACCATCAGCCTCTTCCCGGTATTCAGACTCCTCATCTGTACCAGCCATAAGCTCCATCAAATTGCTACTGAACCCCAAGTCAGAGTAAACTCTCCTTGAATTCCTCATAACTTGCCTAGCATGCTTAGCATCCATGGCATCCAAATTACCTTCTCCACCATTTTCAAACCAATTCAAATGGGGATTACTCACTTCAACTGGGCGCCCCACATTCTCCACCATCATACATGGATTGTTAAAATTATTCCATGAATGCAAAGGAACAAGTTTGCTCAAACCAGTAAGCCAAACAACCACATCTTTCATTGCTGGCCTTCTCTCCCTACAAGACCTCACACACTTGGCTGCAATCACAGCCAATTGCTTCCTCACAATGGGGTCTTTCGGAGGCGAAATTCTCGGATCATAAACATTTATAAGCTTCCCTTTCTTAATAAGGGGAATAGCCCAATCCACAATCGACGGTGGCGAATGGCCAACATCAATGGCTTTTCTCCCACTTATAATCTCTAACAACAAAATCCCAAAACTAAAAACATCAAGTTTAGTGCTCAAATTATCTGGGGTCACATAACCCGGGTCAAGGTACCCCATGGTCCCAGCCGGGGGGGTTGACCTGAGCCTATAATCATCTACATGACATCGCAAAGCCAAGCCAAAATCACCCAACCGGGCATTGAAATTACGGTCTATTAACACGTTAGCAGACTTAATATCTCGATGAATCACAGGTGGGCTTGATGAATGAAGGGTATCAATGGCTTTGGCAGTTTGCAAAGCCAATCGAATTCTACGACCCCAGTTGGGTGGTCGAGCACTAGTGTGAAGAACATCATAAAGGGTACCATTACTCATAAACTCAACGACCAAAAGTCTATCTTTAGAGTCATTAGTAAAGCCTACCAGATTGACCAGTCTCGGACTCTGAATCTTTGACAAGATCTCGATCTCGTTGTCCACCTCGTTGGCGATCTCCGGTGCCGAATTGGGCCGTGGCCCGACTACGCTTTGGGCTCGAGAAGGCCTCTTAACGGCGACGAGGCGTCCACGGAGAACTGCTTTATAGACATAGCCATGGCTGCCTTTGCCCAATAGCTTCTGCTCTGAGAACCCGTTTGTGGCAGCCTCAAGATCAGAATAGTCGAACTGTTGGATCTTAATCGGCTTCTCCGGGCCGGCGCCGGCGCCGGAGGTTGTTTTGGCAGATGGGTTTTGGGAATTGACGGTGGAAACGGCGGATTCAGCCTTGCAAGAAAGGTATCCCATCAAGATCTTACCTTTATTTATTTATTTTATTTATGGGTTTTTTGTGAATTCTGTGAGAAAAGAAGGAATGGGTGTCTGATATTTCTGATCAAAAATCACGGATACATATTGTTCCAAATCCAAGAAGAGAACAGACAGCGAAATGGTGTTGGTGTGGGTTGGGCCATGGTGGGTTAATGGGTTGTGTCCTTTTCAATATGTTTTTGGGGATTGGGATTGGGAAGTAGCCTATAGTTTGATGTGGTATATATATATATATATATATATATAGGAGAGAGGATTGTTTGGGTGCTGTGTTAGGGGCCCACCTACTTGGAATCCCAATGGGACATATACATTACATATATACATTAGAGCATTTAAGACATTATGACACCATTGATTATTATTTCTACCAAAATAAATTGCCATTTACTTGATAAACTACTAGTTTTGCACGTATTTGCATGCATATCGTACGGTAGCTCTGTCTCTATACGTCTGCTTGTTTCTATCTAGGTTTAATGCCACAAATGTGACTAGATATGAAAGCAATTGATCTCGACTATTTTTTGTTGCACCGCAAATATTAACATCATTTTAGAGACTTGGAATAACTATTTAAGCTTAATTTTATTTTATTACTCGAAAAGTGATTAAATATCTAGCTTGGTCTGTGACTTTCAAAGTTTTATAGATTTGAACCGTAAACCATGTTTTTATCTTAGTTTGGTTCTTGAAATTCAAATGGTACGTTTAGCTATTTAGATTATCTTTTTTTATGTTTCAATCTGGCTTTGCTCTCAGTTTGAATAATTCTAGTATGAATTACAAGCCAAAACGGGTAAAAAAAAAAACTATAGTTTAAAATAGTAGAATGTGAGATTAATTCGAAAGTTTAAATATCAAAATAGGTCAGAAACATAATATATAGACCAAATATGAAAATACATTTTTAAAAGTTATGAACCGAAATAAAATTTAATTTTTCAAGGACTAAAAATATAATTAATCATTTTCTTTTTATGTATGTATGTTTTTGAAATGAAAAGATGAAAAGGTCATAGAAACAAAAAGAAAAGGCAGGGAAGGTAATGAAGTAAAAAGGTAAAGTAAAATATTAAAAGCAAAAGGAAAGGGATACAATTACTATTTTTCCCCCTATTTTTCTTTTATTTTACCAACATAACTGGATTTTAATCATACCTCCCACTTGGTGGGCAAAGGAAAGTATGCATACGTGAAGAAAAATATGTCAGGTCAACTCAAAGATGGAGGAAAACCTGCTGGTAATGTTAGAAAGGAGAATCACTTTTCTTTTCTTGCAATCAATTCTTCTAACTAATAAATTCCATCACAATGTCTTGGCCTTGGAAACTATTTAATAATGGAAGTGTATAAAGTAATTAATCCCAAATAATGGTACTAATAATAACTATAATGAAGCCCAATAAATAAAATCTCAAAATCGGTATTGGTTATACAGATAAAGGAAACAAAAAAAAAAAAAAATGAAAATGGATTTCATGTTTATTTTCGTTCTGCCGCTTAGCTGTTTTCTTTCTTCTTTTCCTTACATGTAATTTGTTATTCTCAGAGGTTTTTCCTTACGTACTTATATGATATTTCCTTACATGTAATTTGTTTTTTCTCAGACGTTTTTTCTTACGTACTTATATGATATTTCCTTTTTCATTTTTAATATCTCACCAAGCTATAAAGATGTAAAAAGAAAAAGACAATAAAAGAAATCTCACCACACAAATCTATATTGGAGACCAGAGTGAAACCCAAGCTGGCATGGTGGGCACAACACTAACCACACTTTGAAAGGTTCATCTTAACTATCAACTGATTGGGTGTAGCCAAAAAAAGAAGGAAAAAAAGTGGATAAGCACGTGAGGTTTCTTATTGTGTCATTGATCTTATAATAATGAGTAATAAGGTCCACATCCAATTAAAAAACCACTAAGAATTAGCTACAAGACATTATTGATGTTATAATAATCACCTAGCATAAATCTAACCTTTGTAATAAGAAGATGTACTGCTCCTAACTCTTTTTCTGCTCACAGAAAGCTCACTCTTAAACTATGGAAAAATTGAACAAGAGGTACTTCAGAATTCAGAATTCAGAATTCAGTTGAATTCACTAATCGGATGGTTACTACTTACTAGTTACTAACTTTAATTAGGATTCATATATTATAAATGAAGGCTCACCATAGATAGACATGAGTAAGTTTAGACATGATTTATAAAGTGATTTCAATTAGTTAATGTTGCTCTTAAATTTATAAATTGTTGTCTGATCATCAACCTCACTAGAGATTACTTTGATTAAGTGACTTGTGCACTTTGCTATATATATATATATATATACACAAGATACTATTGTTCAAAATACGGGATAAACTCAAAATTAATAATCGATCTTAAATAGAATACATTAAATAAGATAAGTACTCGATCTTTTGTGTTTAATTAATTATCTTATTTGTTGTTCTCCTTATCTAATTTCGAACTTTGACCATCTATATATAAATACAGAGGGTCTGGCATGGAAAAATGATAGATTCATTTCTTTGGTGAATTGTAGCTAATTTGCACTCTGGAACTACACAGTGAAACATTGTGAATGTAGGCATGAGATTTAGCCGGAACTACGTGCAAAAGTGTGGTGCCTATCTACTTTCTATAATATTATACTCTTGTTTGTGTTTAACTCCGATATCTAAGGAATTCGCTCACTTTGATGTATTTGACAAAAATTTCCATCAACAGATATCAATATGAAATAAATTAAGCTTTTGAAGACAACAAAACCAAACAAAAGCAATAATTAAGTTCGAATATAATTAAGAGGAAAAAGAAGTCTTAATGAACACAACAATTGAGTTGTGAACAACATATCATTTGCACACTTAAAATGATATGCGCACGACATGCGTGTTGGATGAGTGTCAAAATCCTCGAACTTAAATATTAATTGAAAAAGCTAATCAATTGAGGAAATCTCTTATAGTTTATGAATATATAGGTCGACGAATATCAAGATTGTTATCAAATTTTTAATATTAATATATGTTATATATAAATTGGTATTATTCAATTGGTAAATTAGAATTTATTATAAATAAATAAATTATATTTATTAATTGAATAATGCTAATTCATGCTCTATGTGTTGGAATTAAAATTTAGTATAAATTTTAGGATATCTAGTATATTATATGTATATATATATATATATATTTATTTATTAAGTACATCACCACAAATTCATCTTAAATTGTGCACATAAAGCAAAAATGTTTCATGGCTTTATGATGTATGGAGGGGAAAAAAATTTAATTAATATTTATACACACAATATTAAAATAAAAAAAGAAAAAAAAATAAGAAGAGTAAAATATCCATTTTTAGTTTACTTGATTATTAATTTGGATCTCCACCTTGCCATCAAACTCGGTAATAGAAATTAGGAAGTCTCTTTTGACCTGATAAAACTCGGATGCATGTCTATGCATGGTTCTACTAATATATTATACAACTGCCATATGTACAAACTGTCTTTAAAAATAGTATTAAACGTTCGTTTATAGAAGCTATCTTTAAATATTGCAAAATCAAAAGAGTAAGTTGCACGTCGTTTTCTTTATTTAAAAAAAATGCAGGTTTTCTTCACTTTAATAAGTTTATGTTTATATTAGAAAATAACCTAATTAATTAGGATTAAAACTTATATGCGAAATAGCTTATTAAATGTCTAAAGTTCTAGCATTTGCAAATTTTAAGCTTGTTTGGTGACTTTTTTAATTTTTATTTTAAAATTGAAACATAACAGAAATTTTCTTAAACAATATCTTAAAAACATCTTACTCCTTAATTTCAGTTATACAAATTAAAAAAGAAACAAACATTTTATTTAAATGTACCCATTCAGACGTTGAACCAAGCAATTTAAATTCCGTCCAATTAATTTTGATTGGTTACATATATAATCAACTACTAGAAAACAGTAAATTTACCACAATTAGTAAACATGATTTTATATAACACTACCACAAACTCGTCATCGTATTTTTCTTCCTTGAAAAGTGCTTCTGTATATAAGAGTAGCTAGCTTTATTATTTTATTATTTCCGTTTTTGGCCTGCCTATTTGATCATAAATACATTCAGCTCATTAGTAGTAATACTGTATACATCACAGCTTGTCGTTATGGTACTCTGAGTCTTGACCTGCCCAATCTGTTTCCTCGATTCCGTTCAAATCTTACTTCATCACATTAATCTTTTGTCATGACACGACTTTCAAATATTGTATTCATACACATTACTTTGTCCATATTGCTTTGTCAACATCTTTGTATGGTCTTGTCCTCTGTTTAGAAAAAACTCAAACGTTTCATAACAAGTTTAAAACAAGAGGATCACACATTCAAAAATGGAGGGTGAAATGAACAAGTTCTTTAAGGTATGCCTCGCAATCGTTGTATCTTTGACCTATTGCTTTGTTATTGGTAAAATAGTCTCAAAAGGTACCAAAAGACTCATATGTGTTCTCCCAATTGCGTGCCTCTTTATGTACCTTCCTCTAAATCTTTCGTCTATAAATTGTGGGGGTATCACTGGTTTTTTTATTTCATGGCTTGCAAATTTCAAGCTTTTGCTCTTTGCTTTTGGTAAAGGCCCTTTGGCTTTAGACCCACCTAATAATTCCCTTGGTCGATTTATTGCCTATGCTTGCTTCCCTATTGAGATCCCAAAAAACCCACCTCAAATTGACCAAAAGGTCCATAACCCATCTCCACCAAAGAGTACTAAACACAATCCTAATGGCAAAAACAATGAAAACCCATCTCGAAAACCATTAGATAAACCCAAAAATGCCTCTAACCATATGATACAATATCCAACCAAATCAAATTCAAGAGGCCAAAACAGAGAAAACCCATCTCATAAAACACCTAAACAAGGCCAAAAATGGGTTCTTGTCTATGCAATCAAAGGTTTGGTTTTAGGCATTTTGGTAACTCGTGTGTTTGATTACAAGGAGTACATGCATTCAAAGGTCATTTTATTTCTTTACAGCCTATACATATACCTTATTCTTGATATCATCTTAGCCACTACGGCGGGTCTGGCTCGAGCCCTGAAGGGAGTAGAGCTCGAACCACATTTCGACGAACCATACCTCTCTAGCTCACTGCAAGACTTCTGGGGCAGAAGGTGGAACCTCATGGTAAGCCGTATCCTGCGGCCCACCGTATACAAACCCACCTTGGGCTTCTGGGCCCTTCATGTTGGGCCCAGATGGGCTTCAATCCCAGCTGTCATGGCCACGTTCATGGTCTCTGGCCTAATGCATGAGCTTATTTTCTATTACTGGTGTAGGGTGTGGCCCACATGGGAGCCCACGTGGTTCTTCATCCTCCATGGCTCGTGTTTATCGGCTGAGATCGTCCTGAAGAGGGTGGTGGGGACCACTGACACGTGGCGGGTTCCCAGGGTGATATCTGGGCCGTTGACAGTTGGATTCGTTATGGAGAGCTGCTTTAGGATGCTGTTCCCTCAGGTCATACAATGTAAGACCGATTTAAGGTTGCTTCAAGAGTATGATGCTATTGGTGCATTTCTTAAGAGCATCACTCGCAAACTACCACTATTTAGCTAGCCTAAGTTTCTTAACGGTTAATGTGAACAATAAAACTATTATAGAAATCGATTTTTTTTTTTCCATTTTTTTTCAATATATTTGTATTATACTCTCCGATTTATTTGATAGTATTTCCTTATGACTATGGTCTATGAGTAAGGAAGTACGAAACAGTCAAGAAGGAACAACCAAAGGCACCTTAAAACGACAACATGATAGAAACGATATTAAAGCTAAAAACGACATCGGTGGAAAAACCATAGTAGCTTGGAAAAACAAAAATTATACTCAACAGATACATAAAACATAACAAATTAAAAAGAATGAAAAACTATTATAAAGGAGAAAAACGACAACAACATAGGTGAACGACAATAACAATAAACGAGGTTGAATTTTTTTTATTGTTATTATATTTTTTTTGAGGTATAAACGAGGTTGAATTAAAAACGCCAAATAAAACACAATAAGACGATTTTCCTTGAAAAAACGGAAGGAAGCTTAAACCACGACCAAATTATGATACGACAAGAAAATGTAAAAGGAAAAAAAAAATTTAAAGAACAGACTAGTTATCAAGGAGAAAACGATAATTTGAAAATATTAAACGACAATAAACTTTTTCAGGACAACAAAACACAGAAGATCAAATTTCAAAAAAAAAAAGAAAAGAAAAAAAATAATAAAAGAAAACACAGAACATCAGAAATTCAGAAGTGGTAAGTTGACAACGCATTTTGAAATGACAAGTATTGGAATAAAATGAAATAAAATTGAAAAATGACAATATTACTATATATGGATTAGACAACAAGAAAGGAAGGAAACGACAACAATAAGGAAAAGCGACAAAGTTATTTTATTTTATTTTGTTTTAAAATAACAGGAGGAGGGGATTATTGAAGAGAAAATAAACAATAAATGACATTGTTATAAAATAAAGAAAAGGAAAACAAAAAGAACAAACGATAACAATTTATAAAAACGACAATAAATGGGTAATACGACAATAAACGGAACAATTTATAAAAACCAAATGAAGTGACCACCTCTTCGTTTTCCTGTGTATAATGAAGATTTTGAACATATTTATTTAATTATTTATTTCATGCAAATCTCATATTTAACTATCTATGACATATAGTAATCTTGCTAGCATAAAAATCTTGTGGGAAGCTTGAGTCGATATGCCTTTGAATAAAGAAAAGAACTAAAGGATTACAGAAGACAACACGTAGTAGATTGTGTGTGCGAAGATAGAAGTAGATTCATCTTACTTCTGGAGAAATGACACAAGTTCTCTAAGATTATCTTTATATGAAATGAAATCACTCTCTTTGTCTACTACTGATTTATAGAATTCAATCAGCAGAAGATCAAGAAATTGTCCTTTCTACCGTTTCAGCTAGTTTATGGAAAATCTGACTCCAAAACTCCTTGCATAAGAAAACATGTACGTTGTTCATTCATGTTGATGGTCATGCTCTCACTCTGCTTCACGGCCATTTGGAATACTGGCTTCAAGGTGCGCCGGTGTCCGGCACGAGTCCCTTCTTTGATGCTAGCGTGCTTGTGACAATCCTTAACAAATGATAGAGAGAGACAAGGAAATGAAGGTAAATTGCAATATTCCTCGAGGCTAAAGAATTATCATCATCTCCACAAAATGAGTCCATTTTTCTAGCATTCCTTTAAGCTCTAGCTTAGGCAATTCCATTCTGTAAGCTTTGCTTCATACGTTCCATGCTACAAGAACACGAAATTTACAATGAGAAACAAAATCTTGAAAAACTTGGACTATAAGTTAAATATGTGCATTGAATCTCGCTTGTAAATATATAAATTGATATGCTTTCACTCAACAAAAAAAGATACCATTTAGAGGGCTTAATGAGTTGCACAAATTAATTTCCATTTGGGCTAACACTAGTGTATAATAAAAATTAGCTGTTAGTAGAATAAAGGAAAAGATGGAATTAATCACATGCCTAGAAGTAGAATTTTATACCTCTCTATGCAGCGCCTACACTACAAGAAATTTCCGGAGTCCACTTCTCTCAAGACTGAGGCATTGATGCAGGAGCATGATATGTGTTGTCATGTCTGTTTTAAGTCTGGACTTGTCATTTTCATTTTGGACATTGTCTGAGATTTCTTCCGTTGATCTTATTAAGCTTTTTTATCTTTTAGGCCAGGCAACCAAAACCGGACCTATACAGCTATAAGCAATGGAGGAATGAACTGGTTGATAAGTTTGGCAGGAGCTAGGAATCCCATTTTCCTTTCCTCTGGTTTTAGATTAAACATCACAAAAACGTTGTAGAAGAATGGCCAGATGCAGCTTGCCTTGTTCTTGGGGACTTTCCTTCTTTTGCGAAATTTAAATATGTTTTGACTCTGTATTGTCACTCATCAATTTCTAACCTCCCTGCATCTTCACTGGAAGCAGAATCCATTTTAGCCGCCAGATTAGATAGATCTGTAGCAGCATTCAGCAACATGAATGTCTTGATTTAGTAGAGCAATACAAAATGAAAGTGAACAAGTCTCCTATTTGTTGCGTTCAATAACTTCCTCAAGGTAATGCTCTCATGGTACAATGGATGTTTAATACTTATTTTGAACTCTGATCAGTCGAAGTTTCAAACTAGACATAATTTACTCACAATTTAGATAAACCTTATAATCTTGAAAAAAGACCTGGTAGTCGGATCATAAAATAACCAGTAGCACCAGCCTCACGAAAGAGTACTGCAATAATAGAAAATGAATAAAAATCACTCAGTAAACCATACAACATTACAACATAAGCATGATATATAAGCACTTTCACAACTTTTGATCAGTGACACATAAGATTCAATAATTAATTGATGGTAATTTAAATTGGATGTAAGAACCTCCGAACATGACAATTAGAAATAGCATTAATTACCTGGAGCATCAATGTATACTGCTGGGAAAAAAAAATGGTTTGTTAAAACACACTAAGTTATGCGTATCTTCAGATCGAAATGGTATGTTGAACACCATTAGGTTATTTGTATGACTTGTATGGTTTCATTATGTTAACCAGTAGGTAAAAATTAACTGACTCACAGGTCAAAAATCAAAAGGGACCTAAGCAAAACATTGCCAATACCAAAACAAAGGAGAGGAGTTTCCCCTGTTACATCAAAATTGTCAAGAGAGGAAGATGAAAATCATAAATAAAGTTGGAATTATGCATAAATGACTTGAGATATTGAGTTTCTTTATCTTTGATTGAGTATGCAAATTACAAGTTAGTAGAAAAAAATGTCAAAGATGAAGGCATATACCTAGAAGTAGACTTTTATAATCACCTTCTTTACGCAGCGCCTATACTACAAGAGGTTTTGCAGTCGACTTCTTCTCAAGAAAGAGGCCTTGATGCAGTAGTATATCATTATGCCTGTTTTAAGCCTCGCCCTATCCTTTGTCGTTCTGGACCTTGTTTGAGCTTTTGTTGTTGGCTAATGAAACCGGATATTTAGTTGAACATCGAAGAAATGTTGGACAAGAAGGGCCAGACGTGCTTGCTTTCATCTTGGTATACCCCTTGAGACACGCAACTTAAGCATGGTTTAGAACTCTGATCAGGCAAGTTTCAAATTGTAATTTAATTGGATAAACCAGTTATGGATATGCACATATAATAATCTGGTAATAACATTGAAAGTGAACCTCTGAGAATGTCGACGTCGAATAGCTCCATCAAGGGTTGTCACACACTCACAGCAATAGCCCTGGACTTCACTAAACATTGAAACAACAGAAATGAATAGATCTCAAGCTTTAATTAGACGAGTACTTTGCACAGCTTTTGAACAAGAATTCAACGTTAAAAAAAGGACTAAAATAGAATTTGTTACCTTCTCCAATGTTGGAATTCAGAAAATCATGCTAAATTTGTTGGAGTAGTTGAAGAGCTTAAACAAAGAAGTGCGCACCTTGGACAGACTACAGAGTGATTAATGCATTAAACAACAAGGTTAGCTCTGTGAGGTGGTAACAATACTATGCATTACTTGAGGCAATGATGTCAAGTAGTGGCATAACCATTGAAAAAGTAGAAACAAGCTTGCTAAGCCTAAATTGCTCAATTATCAAATTTTTACTTCTTTTGTTCATATTTGTCAATGAAATTTGTAATTACCTCTTCACATATGATTTGCACTAACACAGAGATCCAATTGTATAGCAATTTTTTTTTTATCAATTTTTTCTGCAACACAAAAGTCAAATCAGAATTAGTCAGACAATTTTCCTTTTCTTTTTTTTTTTTAAAAAAAAAAAATTATAACACGTCTTTCAATATTACAGTAGCAAAATAAGAACATGAGATGGTTACCATTAGATGTCCGGTTGCTACAAAATTTTAGTGAAATTTGTCTCAAGGCATGCCAACTCTTTGAAATCCTTGTATCTTTGAATAATTAGACCTAAAAAAAAAAAAGACGAATTGGATAAATTGTCCCAAAACATGAAAATCTTTCAAGAGGAAAAGAAGATGATAATGATAAAGAAACCTGAGATTTTTATCCTCTATGGAGACTTACCTGAAATAGGGAAAGGATCTAAGGATAATCTCTCAGAAATTGGATACGAATGCTCTTCTCGAATATGACCAATCTTATCCCAACCTGCAACTGTTTTCTTTTCATCTACATAGACTACTTCATCTATCTGGCTTCTTTTTTTTTTTTTAAAAAAATGAAAATTACAAGTTAGTAGAATGAAGAAACATATGAAATCACAGGCATAAAATAAGAATTTTGTGAGTACCACATTATGCTCGCCTTGCGCAAATTCATGGAAGGGGAGAGTAAAATAAGATCCTATTTTAAGCTATATACTTTCTGCAACTTGTTCTGCAATAAAAAATTCAATTAGAAAAAAGTCACATACCCCCCTGAAAAATGACAATGAGCATTAGAAGTATTTGTATTGTTGAAAAATGTCTTATGACTCCATGCTGGTATGTTCAATAAGAAGACCGTGCATGTATATTCAACTTGTTAGACATTATACTGAGTACGTGTATTATCAGATCGTAATTTTATGTTAAAGCACCGTGAGTTATGTGTATAAATCGTGATCGTAATTTTATGTTATGCACCATGAGTTATTTTACGTTAAAGCACCATGAATTTCCCTTGTTACAACGTAATTGTCCAAGAGAGAAAGATGGCAATGATAAACAAAGTAGGGATCATACATAAATGACATGTGTACCTGAACAAGTGAGTGACTTTGGATCATCTCCCGGAAATTGGACCCAAACGCTTATACGGGATGGGTACAATCTTTTCCCAATCTGCGCCTATTTCCTTTTCGCATCTCCTTAACAATGTGTTACAGTCCTCAATCTCTAGTGTCTCTAAAGAGTGAAGGCTACGAATTTCTTCTGGTAGTGATTTCAAACTGGAGCACACCCGAATCGCAAGTTTTTTAAGTTGTTCGAGCTTGTTGATCCAGCTCGGAATTTCCTTGATACCACAACGCCAAACATGGAGTTCTTGCAAACTAGTGACTCGTTGAAGTCCCTTGGGAAGAGTTGTCAGATTTGGAAGACTATCGAATCTCAAAAATCTTAGGCAGTTTAGTGTTTCCCACTTAATTTCATCAACTTTGCAGTCCTTAATGCCTACAATACTCAGATTCTTCAATTTGGATAGAGGAGCAGATGGAGGAGGAGAAGTTGATGATGATGCTTCATCATAGGCTGCTGTTGCATGCTTCATGGTGAGCTCGAATGGCCTCCAGTAAGTTGTGTCCAGAACTAGGCCTTCTTCTAGAGTTGGGAAAAGAGGCATGGTAGCTAAGTTTGGGCAATCCTCAATAACCAATTTAGAAAGACAAGGAAATGAAGCTGTCAAGTCATTGACTCCATTTTTGCACCATCCCCGTAGCTTAGGAAGTTCTGTGAGCCAGAGTTCTTGCAAGCAAGGAAAGAATGTTGTCGATGCTGATGAAGAATCCTTGTTCGAAATGTATTCCAATTTGATCATCTCGTCCAGTAGCAATACCTTGAGATGCAATAACTGATCGAGTGATGGTAGATATTGGCAATTTGCACATCTCCTCAACGTAAGCTTCACCATTTTGCTACTGATGTCGGGAGAAAATAAAGTGACACCATTGAATCCATTTACAGCCAATTCTTCTAAATCCTGAAAGAGCTTTCCGTCTTCTGGTGATGTTGCGTTATATTTAGACTTCGGTGCATGACTGTCCCATTCTAAGGACAAGGATCGAACTCCACATGCTACAACATTCACATACACAGTCACATCTTTTTCATGTCTCAGATTTTTAATCTGAAACTCTCCTACCAAATTCTTCAGCCCCTTCACTGCATCTAGCTCGGCATCATGCATTTTGGAGTCATGGCTTAGTACAATTTGTGATAACGTCCGAAGATTAGTTAGCTTTCCAAATCCTCGGGGTAGACTACTCAAGTTATAGCACCCATCAATCTCAAGATGTCGGAGGTTGACCAAATTTTCAATATCTCTTGGCAACTCTCTAAGCTGGAAACATGACGAGAGTTTCAACGTCTGCAACTTCAGAAGACTGGTGATGGAGTTAGGCAGTTTCGTGATATCTCCATTTTCAGAAAGATCGAGATATTTCAAAAATTTCAACTCACCAATGGAAGATGGAACTGTCCTAATTCCAATAGCACGCAAATCCAATGCCCGTAAAAGTTCACATCTAGAAATAATAGCATCGTAGTTGGCATGTCTTCCACTGTACTTTTCCCATAACTGACTCTGCAGAAGAAATGATCGTGTAAATCTCCAACTGAAATATTTTGCAACTTCTGCTGCGAATAAATCAAAACCGAATGATACATGGGAAGATCCATTATTATCATATTTATGAAAAGCATCAGGTGAGAAAAAGCAGCACTGTTTCCTGGCTAAAAGAGTTGCAAGATGATGCATCAAAGGATGCATTTTGCATTTTATCACTCGTCTTCTCGCATCTATTTTGGGCTCCTGAAAGAAGGATCTTCTAAGTAAATTGAGAAAATACTCATAACCAACGTCTTCTAGAGATCGCCCTGGTTGATCAATAATAAAGCCTTGTGCCATCCACAATTTTATCATTGTGTGCACATCAATTTCATGATCTATCGGAAACAAGCTACAATAACCAAAACAATGTTTTAGAGGTAGAGGGAGATGATCATAACACCGCTCCAGTAACATCATGTTATATTGCAGATTATAGTCCTCCTCATTAAAATGAAGTTTAGAATATGGAAACTTTCGATATTTCCAATATGCTTCTTCATTTTTATAAAAAAGCTGCCACTCCGCTTCTGAAGCTTCAAAACATAACATGCTTCCTATTGCCTTTATGACAAGAGGGAGTCCGATGCTCCATGTTACAAACGCATTTACAATCTTTTTCCCAACATTTGTCATAAGTTTGTTTTTTGGTTGTTCATGCCCAAAAGCCACTTTCTCAAATAAACTCCACAACTCATCTTCACTTGGACAAGCTAAGCGATATGGTTGGATGGGACTGCTTGTGCCTGTAATACTACTTGCAACCTCTTCGTTACTTGTAGTTACAATTATTTTACTCCCCTTATCACCTATTCCTATTAAATCTCTAAGGAAAAGCAAATATTCAGGATTATTGCTACTTAATCCGATAAGGTATCGAACTCTAGATAGTGATGAGCTAATAAGTTTCATTAACTCATCCCTGTGATCAGTGATAACCTTAGGACCAGCTGCAATATGTTCGGCTATTGCTCTTAGAACTAGTATAGGATTGTCGAAACTATCAAGACCGCTTATCCAAATTCGTTTGTGAAAATGTTTTTGTACCCTCCCATCATTGAACACGTCCAGTGAAAACGTACTTGTCGCTTTCCAATCCAATATAATTAGGGGAAGGACCGTCACATTCTGTTCAAATTTCATATCCAACAAAATATTAATGATTTCAACTTTAGCCACATGATCCCATGAGTTGGGAACTCCTCCTTGGACTATAAACGATTCAACCTCCTCCACTCCATTTGGAAATTGAATTGCCCTGCCTGTCTCATAATCAAACTGTCCTCCCGGAGCTCTAGTTTCATCTAGTCTGATCTTATTGTAGTCTTCCAGTATCTCACGCATATTATCGAGCTTAAAATGCTTGGGGTTTGAGAAGAAACGGCGTGCCTGTTGTAAAACCCACACCACTGAGAATGTAGTATTGATCTAAATTTTAAAGTAAATCTAAACTCAATCGCACACAGACACACAAAACACAAATATTTAACGTAATTCATTTATAGTCATCTACAGAAAGAAAAGGAGCAGAGCAAATCTGTTTTGCAAAATATTCCCCTCAATCATTATGAAAATGATGGTAACAACTTATATAACAGGATACAAAGATGAAAGCTCCTATTATAAGGCTATAGCTGTCCTAATAGAAGATACTACAAATGCTATACGTGTCCTGTTCCGTACAAGAGCTCTAACGGAATAGGATCTGCAGTACATATTGGTTAATCAGCATCATTTATACACTAATTACTTTTCACTAACATCTACAAATTACAAATTGTACCCTATGTTCATGGGATTTTATCAGCAACTATTCTACTAAAAAATGAAATAATTTATAGTTTACAATTTTCGTCTACCCAAAGCCCATAATTATGCTCTACAGTCTTCAGAAAAACCTCAAGAACCTATAATTACCCACTCTTAACTTTCACTTCACCAGAATTCTCAAGAGTCCCTCTCTCATGAAATTTACATTATTAGTCTCTTTTGCTCTTTCAAGCTTACTCAAAAGTTGACCGAATACAAGACCTATTTATAGAGTTCTACTGGTAGACTAGTTCCAATAGTAATAATAATCCTATTCCTAATAGAAGTCTTTACATTTAAGTATTTTATTAAGAATCCTAATACTACTTAACTATCCTACTCCCACAAAACTCTCCTACAATCCCAACTAGCTAAATCTTAGTTAGATTAGGAATTCTTGAATTTAGGTCCGACAGGTCTAGGTGACTTATTTAATTTTGTTGGTGGTGATGCGATATGAAATAAACAAGTCTAGTTAATCTATTTAATTTTTGTATCAATTTCGGTTTGACACATGTAACACGAATAATAAACGGTTGGGTTTTGAATCAACCCGCTTAACTAAAAAATGACTCGTGTAACACGTTTTGTTAAATGAGTCGTTTTCGCGTTGTGTCAACAAGACACAAATATGACACATTTATTAATATTTTAAATATGATTTTAAATAACTCTAAACATAATATGTATTTAGTCGAATTAATTAGTATATAATTGTGTAAAATTTGAGTAATCGTGTCAATTTTAAATAATAATGTTAAATAAGTCATAACATGACACATGACACATGACACATTTATTAAACGATTGAAACCTGTAATATTGTATTACACGTGTATTAATCGTTTAATATTCAAGTTTAAATTTTTGGCATATTTGTTAATCGTGTCAACTCAAATACAACACAATAATACAAATTGTTAGCCTGCTTGAATTAACAGTCACCCACAAGAGTACCTTTTCCGGCATTTTGTAGCTTCCATCTGGCTGCAAATAATTAGCTCCGCACAAGCTAACAGCCGCCTCGAGTAGCTCTTCAGATTTGGCTGCCCTATGATTGATGTCATACTCATCGATACGCCATTCTTCCTCCCGTGCAAATGCCTGGGTCTCCAGCTTACGAAGTAGTGGTCTGAGTTCTAAAATGGTCCGTTCGAGTTGACCGAGCACGTCATGTACACCCCAAACAGCTCCAACGTCTTGAAAATCTTTAGAACGCAACATTCCAAGGATCCGGACTAATTAAAGAATATACATTTGCTTGATTAGCACCTAAACAAAACGTGAATATTAGATAGAAGAAAATGATCATTTAATTGATGGAATCATCCAGGGCATATGAGAGTCATAATTGGACCATGGATATTGTCTCTAAGACTCTTCACGTATGATGATTGATTACTGAGAAAATTAGCCCACGTACGATTTTTGGGGCCTACATTGTTAAAAATACGGGCCCTTTTTGTCTACTTTTAACTTTTTTAGAGAAAGGATAAAGCTGAGTGTATTAAAATTTTTACCAAATTTTTAATATCAACATATGT
Organism: Parasponia andersonii; assembly: GCA_002914805.1. Lineage (NCBI taxonomy): Eukaryota > Viridiplantae > Streptophyta > Magnoliopsida > Rosales > Cannabaceae > Trema > Trema andersonii. The sequence goes on from JXTB01000029.1 coordinate 862,490, forward strand.
GGTACGTGAGTTGACAATATTCAATTGGTGAATATGATTAATTTATTTGTAGTAAGTTTTAATACACCAATTAAATTGTGCCTACTCAAATGCCACATGTGTTGGTATTAAAAATTTGGTACAAATTTTGGTATACTTAGTATTATCCTTAGAGAAATTTAAGTGGATGATCAATATTTTAAATTTAATTTTTCAAATTTTATAACTAAATGTCCAAGTATATATATATTTTTACATTTGGTAGATAAGTAAATCTACCAATTTCAATTAATGTACTGAAATGTATTTGGTATATAAATTTTCATACTTTGTATACAATATTTTACACTTGTTATATAAGCATATATATTGAACATTTTGCTATAATATTTGGAAAAAAAACATTTACCAAAACTAGGATATATATATATATATATATATATATATATATATATATATATATATATATATATTGAAGGGACATTGTAGTTAATATATTATTTTATTTTTCTACAAAAAAATACTCTAACTTTTGAATTTATGAAAAATAATACTCTTATTTTTAAATTTTCGTAAAATAATACCCTGATTTTTGAATTTCTCGAAATAATATATTCATTTTTGAATTCTACAAATTAATACCTTGACAATTAAAATTTTTAAAAATTAATAAACTAATATTTGAAATTTCTATAAATTTGTACCCTTGATGCCCAATTAGTTAATTGTAATAATAAAAAGAGAAATGAAAAATTAGAACGAGAGATAAAAATGGTTAATTATAAAAGAAATAAAAAGAAAAAAAAACTTGAGAGGTTAAAAAAAGATTTGTGTTTTTTTTTACAATCAACCAAAAAACTAGTTATAAAATAATTTTTGATAATATATTAATGTATAAATATTTTTTCATAAATTAGTGAGAGGTTTTTGTATCTTTTAATTTGCTCATAGTATAAATTTACAAAAAAAAAATAAAAATTGAGTATATTAATTTGCAGAAATCATAAATCTTAGGATATTAATTTGTAGAATTTCAAAAATGAAATTATTAATTTGCATAAATTCAAAAATTAGGATATTTTTGAAAAAAAAATAAAAGTGAAGTAATTTGCATGTAATAAACCCTATATAAAAATATAATCTGGCTACTATTTTATCCATCACAAGACTCTTGGCACAAAAGGTGGAACCTCATGATAAGCTGTATAATGCGCCCACCGAATAAGAATCCATAAAAAGGCTGAAGAAAATCTGATGGGTATTTTATTTTATTTTTTGAGTTTATTTTTGCAAAAGAAAATGATGGCATTCAAATACCAGGGGCAGTACATATTTTCGATTTTCCTTTTTTTTTTTTATTATTTTTTTTTTTGAGAAAAGGTACATGGAAGTATGGTCTACGGAACCATTTGAAAACAACTGGCGCCTCTAAAATGACAGCATAAGAAGAAATAACGACGTGAAACTCATAAAACAACATTGGATGAAAGCAACAAAGAATGTATTGAAAACACAACTGACGACATATAACGTTAGATCAACAGCGAAAGGAACATGAAAGAAACAGTTTTTTGTAATCTTGGCACTAAGCAGTGCAGACCCAAAATCTGAATTAAGGGTGCATAAAAGCGCATTTGATATGAGATTCAAATTTTATTTTTCAAATTCATAAATAATATTTATATAAAAAATTAAAAGAATAAAATAAAATTGTTTCTGAATTTAAAGAATAAGATTTGAATCCTATACTAAACGTATCTTAAGCTTTTAAGCTTTTAGCAGGAAAGGAGTTCGCTATCATAACTTCTCTCTCATTGTACGTGAAATAGCAATGCAATTTTGTGAAAAAACAAACGGATATATAAGTTAAAAACTCCTTGCTAAGGTGAGAATCTAATTCTAGAGAAAACTATGGGATCTCTTTTGAGTCTTTGACAATTCAAGTGAAAACTATGGCGCCTCTTTTGACTTCTTGTTTTTAAGTTTTCTTTTTTAATCATTAATTTCAAAAAAAAAAAAATACATACACGTAAGAATTAAGATACTCTCATTGTTTGTTTCCTTTCCAAAAAATTTTCTAGTATAATTAACACTTTTTTTTAATAAGCTAATCTAAGTAACTTTTCAAAATAGATAGAGTCTTAGAGAAGATATAATAAAAATTTTAAAATCTCAAAAAACACTTATTCCCTTTATATCATTCCTAATCTAGCTCATATAGGAATTTTTAAAATCTTACGGTACTTGTTTCCTTTCATTTTTTCCCTAATCAGGTTAACTTCCAAATATATACCTATAATAAAACAGTTCCCTTTTTGTTAGTATAGTGGAAACTAAAAATTAAAGGTGGGGCCAATTCCTTGTTTCCTTTTTTATTATTATTTTTTTCCCTAACTGAGTTCACTAATAAAGCAAGCCATAACGTAGCTCAGCCGCCCTTACCACCAAGGATCCAAAATTAGTAGTATACCATATACGTTTCTTTCTTTAATCTTGATAAATAGATACTGTACTGAGGCGGCTGCCGTATTTTTATTTCTTGTGGTAAGGCTTTACAATATTATTCACAGGACGTACCACCTTAGCTATCATGGTTTCACTATAAAAGCCAAAATCCTAAAAAGTGAGCAATAAACTTTCACTTTCACCCTAAAGGGACACAAGTCACGGATGAGAGAACCTTTAAATGTACATCTACTTTTCTTAGGAGTCCTACATTAGTTTTTTTTTTTGGGTAATAACCCTCATTAGTATATTTACTATTTAGAGTAAAAGGGCTTGTCTATACATAAGAGTGCTAGTTTTTCACTCTTTAAAATAATGTAATCTTTTCTCAATATTTTTCAAGCTTTTTAATATGTTACAACTTGCCCATTTCTACCTTAGTTATCAGTACAAGTGTGACACTCTAGCATAGGCCTATATATATATATATAAATTTTTTTACTACCAAGGCAAAAACCAACAGCTCAAAACCAGAAACCATTCGGGTCGACCCGATTGAATTAAATGGGCCCATCCGTTAGCGTGGCCGTGATCGGAGCAGGAGTGGCTGGGCTTTGTGCGGCCCGTGAGCTAAAGAGCGAGCGCCACCGAGTGGTCCTATTCGAAAAAGCCAACTGTATCGGTGGCACGTGGGCCTACGACCCACGTGTGGAGTCCGACCCGCTCAGTCTCGACCCGGATCGGGAGATCGTCCATGGCAGCCTCTACCGATCTCTACGCACCAACCTCCCAAGGCAGCTCATGGGATTCTCGGACTACCCATTTGTCAAGCGCCAAAATGGGGACCCGAGAACGTTCCCGGGTCACGAAGAAGTGCTCCGGTTCCTGAACGAGTTCGCCACTGAGTTCGGACTCGTTGAGTTGGGCCGGTTCAACACGGAGGTCGTCCGAGTCGCGCGAGTCGGAACGAGGAGTGACGAATGGTTGGTTGAGTCGAAGACTCGGGGGTCTGACTCGGTGAGTCGAGAAGTTTTCGAAGCTGTGGTCGTATGTGCCGGAAACTTTGTCGAGCCGGAGATCGCTCCGGTCGAGGGTGAGTGACTCAGTTTTTTCTTCCGCTAAACAGTGACAGTTGATTCTGTTGTTTCAACGCGCTTGCAACTTTGACTTGAGTATTTAAGTTGCTTATCATGCGACACGTGTAGACACTTGCCACGTAATTTTATTTCATTTTATTTTTTCACTTTAAAAGCAAAGCACTTTGTACATAGTTTTTTAATAATATGATTATACTTCATTCCTCGGATAATCACCAAGTAAATCCATCTAACCTTAAGTAGATACACCTGACTTTAAGCAATTACTGTGTATTTTTTTTTACTTTAAACAATTACTTAATTGAATCGTTCAAAAAAAGAAATTTTACTTTATTAACCAAATTATTATCTCTTCTATTATCCTTCAAAAAAAATTCTCTCGTTTATTAATTTTGTCAAATTTTTATTTGAAAATGGCTGAGAAATGTCCTTAATCAAATAATCAATATATCCATTAAACTTACAATATCAACTTAAATTTCAATTTCAAATACTTAAATTTAGGGTGTTTTGGCTGTAAAGTTGAAGATGTAGTTTGAGTATTTTGATTAATATTGGCCAAAGTTATTAATGTCATTTTCCAACATAAGTTTGACCAAAAATAACTTCATCGATAATTTTGATCCGATTTGGAAAATAGAAGAATAAATTTTGCATTTCAAACTACAGGGTCGAAACCATTATTTTGCTATAATAAGAGAAATTTTTGTGGTATCTTCCCCGTTTTTATACTAACAGATGAAATATACATGTTTGGAGTGGTTATTTTATTTCATGAAGCATTGAAGTTCATTATATATGAAAGATAATATAATTAATCTGAAATATTGTTATTGTATTGGTAACCACACTTTTTTGTCACTTAGGTAAACTAAATAATGATTTCAACGACAATTTTCAGCAAAGGTATTTTAAACCATGTAGTCTACGATCCTTATTATTATTTTTCTTCTGTTTTTATATTTTGACTCAGGCATGATTTTGTGGTGGGTTTTTTTATTTATTTTTGACGTTTTCGTTTTCCCGTACTTTTTTGGGGTTAGGGCTTTTGTTAATTTTTTTTTTTTGTTGGTTTTTTTTTTTTTTTTTTTTTTCTGTTTAAGACTCGGGTAAATTCATATGGCATGCATATATTATTTTCCTATATATATATATATATATATATATATATATATATGCTTGTTTTAGCTCTTCTAATGTATAGCTCACTATTTAATTTTGATTTTAGTTTAATGGCTCCAAGCTTAGCATCCCTTTTTTTTATGTTTCCTCTGGCTTTCAAGTAATCAATCATTTTGCTATGGCAATTCTCAGTTTTTTTGGTTATGTGGTTGGGGTGCTAAATAACTAACCTCACTTAACAGATTGTGGTTTTGATTGGATTTGGACCTAGCGCTTTTGACATCTCAAGAGATGTTGCAACTGAAGCAAGAGAAGTTCATATTGCCACAAGGAACCCGGATGTGAAAGTAGGAAAGTTGGAAAATCACAGGAATATATGGCAGCATATGATGGTATATTTCTAAGTCAATTTAACCTCAGTTCCTACTTTTTACATACCATAATTCTTGTTAAATATGTAATCTGGAAAAACAAAGTGAACTTTATGCTCCATTTTGATATGAATCAAAGATACAAGTGGAAAAATAAGTTTTAGTTTTTACTAAGTTTTAGTGTAACGTATCTTTATTTCCCGAGGCTCCATGGTTCATAATCACCTTTTTAGATTCTCTGACGTTAGCTTTTGTGCTAAGTAGGCTTTTGGAATTTTGATATGCTGATTAACATTGCATATTTATAGATTGACCGTGTTTATGAAGATGGTAAAGTCGATTTTCAAGACGGATCTTCAGTTTGTGCTGATACTATCTTCTACTGCACCGGGTGACCTTCAATTTACGATCTTTTCAATTGATGTTCTTCGATATTCTGATAATTTTATTCTTTTTCTTTTTGCTCTACTTGATAGGGAAGATTAGGATATGTTCATTGTATAAGAAGTCATTCATGGATTCGATCTTATCTAGTTACGCTGTCTTAACACTCTTGACTTTGCTGCATATTTTACAGGTTCAAATACCATTTTCCATTTCTTGAAACAAATGGAATCGTAACTATCGAAGAAAATCGTGTTGGACCATTATATAGTCATGTCTTTCCCCCAAGCTTAGCTCCATGGTTGTCTTTTATTGGTATACCTATAAAGGTTGGTTATAATGCAACTCTTGGATATCTAAGAATTTTTCTTTTTCACATGCTTCGGCAATTCAGTGTTTCTCCTCGGTGAATTTCTAATAAGTTAGATATTCATGGCCAAATATTTCCCTGTTTGGGCTGATAAATGACGAAGCATTGACTGATTTAGGGGATTTGAAAATTTTTCAATGGAACTAGCATTAGTCTTTATCAGAGTATAAGCACAGAATATTTGTTAGTGTTTTTAAATGGCACTTTGGTTTTTTTTTTTTTTTTTTTTCCTTTTCTTTTCTTTTATCGGTAAACCTCTTCATGAGGAAAATTTAATACTAATGATGAAGTCATTTCACAGTCCAAAACTACTGGATCCATTGACTCTGAAAACTATATGCAACTAATCCAATATAATGTACAAATTAACAAGGCCATTGATGAATGTTGTCTTTTACAATCAGGGTCCACTCTTTGACACAATGGAGTTGCAGTCCAAATGGGTCGCACAGGTTTTATCCGGTAAGGTGCTGCTGCCAAATGAAGATGAAATGACGGCTTCCACCAATGAGTTTTATAGGAAAATGCAGGAACTTGGGTTGCCGAAACGCTCTACCCATTTCATGACTCCATATCAGGTACTGAGGCCACATAACGTTTCAATACTTTTGCGATATTACTCTTCATTATTGGTTCTTGTAACTCAATCTGAATATTCCTCAAATTTCCATGCCAAAAATGAAGATCAGTCATTAGTCATGACTACCATACATTGCTTAGTGGTTCTTAAGTTAGTATATACCAGCCCTCTTTGAGTTGCATCATACATGTTCTTGACACATTCCTGACTTTCACTGTGCACATTTTTTCTTTTCAAATATGTTGTCTATATAGCCACATTCCTAACCTTTTCAAAGTAAAGGCTAATTTGAGTTAGAGTTGAATAACTAAGTTGATCTATATTTGTCAGACTAGCTTCAAAATTTAACTCCTGGGGCAATAGTGTTAAACATTTGCACTTGTTTTAACCACATTTGTCATTTTAGGCTTTAGCTGAAACTCTTGCAACAAATATCTATGAAATGATCCTTCTACTCTAAGTTGGACTAAGTGCCTTAAACTTAATTGCGTTACTTTATCTGTTACGTGCACAATGATTCGAGTGGACTACTTTGGCAGCTTGGATACATAAACTGGCTATGTGCTCAGATTGGATTGCCGCCACTAGAGAACTGGAGGTTTAAGATGTACGAAGAGAGCATCAAGAACTTCATAGAAATGCGAGATGGATACAAGGACCATTGGGATGATGCTTACTGGGAGGGAATCATCCAGGTTTTTATTTTTCTGCTAATTTATTGTGATCCATTTCATGATATAGCAAGTCCGATATTCATTTTCTTTTTATTATTATGTCACCTCATTTACCTGATAAGTAAATCTTTATCAGTATAACCTAGGAAGTTTTTACCATAATTTGAAGTCTTGGCATAATAATGCTAGCTTCATCTTATTATTGACCAAACTCCATCTGACCATAAGAGTTTGTTCGTTTTGTCCTCATATTTAGTATGTTGAACTAATGAAACCGCAATGTTGAAGGAATCACAAGTGCAAGGACATGAAGCAGAATCCACTGAATGAATAAAGCTATGAATTCCCCAGGGGCTCTGCTTAACCAGAAACTGTGATTGATCAAGTAACAACGTTGGAGATCGAAGTTGACACATTCAATATTGGTTTTGGTAATAATGCTTCATATCGATCAATAAGGGCTGTATGTTCCATCCATTGATTGTCTAAAATTTTAATTTGTTTGAGGAACCGAAGACAACTTGTAGGCCTTCATTTCATCTTTACTTATTTTTCTAAATTGATCCTAATGAAAGTGCCAAAATGAAGAGCATGCAACGTGTTCACTCTGTTAGTTATGTCATAGGTCACATATATACCAATGGTGGAAGGAAGAAACAGAGCCACTCCTCTCCAGCTTTCCCATGTAAAGCAAAAATTCGGTCTGAACATAAATCATGAGAAATCCTCTTAAGAAATATGTTGAAATCATATGTATGTTTATGCAGATTGATCTCTCCATAGAAATGCCAAAAATTTCATAGCAAAAGCTAGACTTTATTGGATTAATGACCACAATTTTGAACGCGTGAATTCAGCCCAGAAATTAAAAAAAAAAAGTAATAATAGTGAAAAACATCACAGACAGAAGTGTGAGAGAGTATAGAGCAGAGCCGTCTCAACATGTTTTGGGGCCTTAAGCGAAATTTTAAAATAGTGGCCTTTTTCAAAAAAAAAAAAATTAAGAACGATTTATTTAAAAATTAATTTTTCTTACTTTTTAGATGCAAAAGAATTAATCAAATTTTTGTATTCAAGTTTATCTAACAATTTTTTTTTCAATAGACAACATAACTAATCCATTTAATTGTTTTTGTGATATAGTTGATCTTAAGTAAGATTTTATTAATTTTAGCTTTGAAAATTTTTTTTCTGCAGAAACAACCGTCACTAAAATTGTTAATAATATTTTATAAACAATACTTGTATTTGGAAAAGAATCTACCCTTTTAATGTAATCAAGAATTTCAATAGGACTACTAGTTTCTTTTTGTAAAAGTTCTCTTAACATTTTTAATTCTAAAAACAAATCTAAACCATCAATATCAGAAAGTCCATCATATTTTAGAATATCTTCAAAATTCAAAGAATTTGTTTTTAAAATATCTTCATCCAATGACTTTAATTTCTTAAAATTGAATAAAAACCCAAAAATATTTTCATATACTTGAAACTGCTCAAATTTAATTCTAAATGAAGAAATAACTTGATCAACCATGTAAATAAAATATTCAATACGAAATGATTCTTGAGCATTTTCTATTTTATCACAATCAACATTTTCATCAAATTGTTTTCTTTCTACAAATCAAACATTTTTCACGAAATTTAAGTTCTATGTTCATATCATTTGCAATCTCTTTAGCTAAAATCATTGCAGACACAAATCCATTTTCTCTATAATTTTCAAAATAAGAAAGAAGACCTTTAAAATTGATTAATAGCGACATCAATATGTATATTTTTACTTTGCAAACTTTTATCAGCGAACGTGATATCAAACCAGATAGTCATGCTTAATAAAAAATCAAAATTCTCTAATTCATACGTTGCTAGATATTTAGCTTCACTCTTTATTTTAGGATCTTGACTAGTTTCTTCTAGTTCATTCAAAGTATCTCTTATTTTTGGAGCTTGAAATCTAATTGCCTTAACACTCTCAATATGACTTTTCCAACGAGTTTGTGATAATGTTTTAACAGTAAAATTTGATATATGATTTTTCAATATTTTCTATCATTTGTTTGAAGAAGAGAATAATGAATATATGTGTTATAAAACTCCAAAAAATGATCCAGCCCTAACATAAGAGGTGGCGACATCGCAAAATACTAAATTCAGATTATGACAACCACAAAGTGTATAGAATACTCTAAGATTTATCTCTACTAATTGTTTTTGTACACCTTGAAGTTTTCCTTTTATATTAGAACCGTTATCATATTCTTGTCCTCTTACATTATTGATGTCAAGTTTTAGCTTTTTAATTTCTCTTATAAGTTCACTAAAGAGGCCTTTTCTAGAAGTATCATCCACTTTTAAAAATCCCAAAAAATATTCTACTACCTTTATTGGACTTGCTGACATATCTACATACCTCAATACAATAGACATTTGCTCTTGATGACTTGAATCTAGGGTACAATCAAGTATAATAGAAAAATATTTTTCCTCTTTGATTTTTTTCAAAATTGTACTTTTGACTTCAAGTGCTAATATTTGAATCAACTTATTTTTGAATATTATGTCCCAAGTAATGTTTTTGAATTTCAACATTTTGAATACACTGGACATATTCTTGCATTATTAGATCAAATTCAACAATCATCTCAATTAGACCTAAAAAATTTCCATTATTCTCTTGATAAATCTTCTCGTTATTTTCATGAAATGCCAGATTGTTCTTAGCTAGATTTTTAATAACAACGATTATTCTTACTAAAACATTTTTCCAATACTCTTTCTCTTTATTTATTCTTTCTTGGACATTTCTATCAATAGTTCTATTCTTTACCAATCTCAACTCTAAATCAGCCCAAGCATTCATGTTAATTATGTGTTCATTACTTGTTTCATGATTTTTAAGTTTGACTCCAAGATTTCTCCAATCATTAATTCCTTCATTACCTAATAAATGGTTTACGCTATTCTTTGTACCAAATAATTTGCAACGAAAGCAATATACTTTGTCAAAATCCTTTGAATATACCAACTATCTTCTATCATGTCTTTCTCCATTTGATAGTCTTTTCATGTAATATATTGTGAAAATTATGAACGCTAGTGTACGCTATCACATACAAATAATAAAATAGTGAGTATGAGTATCGTCTCACGAAGACTGTTGATTTACTAAGTACCGAAATTTAGCTAATTCTAAATTTATTTGAATTAATCGAGTAAAGAAAAATTGAATTAAATTAAAACTAAAAGTAATAAAAATAAACGAGAACAAAAATTAAAAGCGAAAAATAATAACGAGATGTGAATTAATGAAATTAAACTTAGGGTGTCCAATTTCACTATAACTAATCCACTCTTAAAATTCTCTATCTCATTAGCCTAAAATTATTTCTCTAATTGATAGTTGAGATTCCCTAATTTATTCACTATCCTCTCCCGAGTTCAAGCGAAAAATATCCTTAATTACCAATTCACTATATTCTTATATAAATTAAACTAATTAAGAATTCATTAAGATCTATAAAAATTCATATAGCGACTACACAAACCATGTAAATATATTCCTATTTTACATGCAATTTATGGCTTTCAATCCAACGAACTAGACATATAAATCTCCTTCCAGTTTTATTATGATTAACAAATCATCTATTTAGTGACCAATTAAATAGAGATATTAAGAGTAGAATTAAAAACTTAACTAGAAAAAATAATTCATAGACTAAATTGAAAGAAAAATATTAATGCATCATAATTAGGCTACATCGAAGCCCTAGAAAAAAAATCTAAAACATAATTAAACTAAGAGAAACAAAAATATTAAATAAAAACATCCTAAAGAAAATAAAATTCTAAAACTGAAAATAAAATCAGACTAGAGAAATCGCAGTTGAAGATGCTCCACTCTATTGCTCTGTCTCCCATAAACTTTCTCTCTCTAGACTACTATGTTTCTCTCTCTAGAGTTATATGTTTTTTCCCTCTATCCCGTAGATTTTTTATAGCTGAAAAAATAATGTTTCCTAATTATTTACAGATTCCTATGCTCGAATATGATTGATTGTGTGATGTGTCATTTTACAATTTACTCTCTCTTTCTCCCTCTTTCTCCTCACGTTTCTTATGCAAAATTTGGTAATAGGCGAATTATCCTATGTAGAATAAAAGGGTAGGCTCAACATGTAACCAGATGTTGATTGGCTGAAAGAAAGCTTGAATTTTATTTTATGATATGACGTTTTTTCGTTGGAGAGAAAATCAAGTGCATAAGACCTGAGATGCATCAGATCAGACATCCCTAAAGAATCCTCTACCATTTCTCTTACACGTGGGTCCCAACTGTCCCCTTTGTTGCCTCCCTCACTCTCCTTCCTCCGCGAGTGTGCTACACTCTCAAATCCGAACCATCAATCTACTTGATTCAATGGCTAAGCTTTAATCCGGATTTTATCTTTTTTTTTTTTTTTCTCTTTTCTTTTTTTCTATCAAATCAAAATTAAATTAAATCAAAAACCTAAATCTAATAACATAAAATTAAATAAAACTAAACCTAAACCAAAATAAAATAAAACAACCTAAATTACTAAAAATCTAAATTAAAATTACTCTAGGATACACATTTTTAATGAATAAAATAGCATAATTAAATCTATTTTTATAGAGATATAATACAAAGTGGAAAAATACTTAGAAAGTTCATCTTTTGGAAAATTTATGTTACTTTCTCTAATAAGACCTTTTCCCACCAATAAATCTCTCAACTTATTGTCAATATTTTCTTAATCTTCCCGGATCACCAATATTATTCATAGAAACATCACACAAATTATCATTAACATCTTTAGTTTCTAATTTACCAATTTCATCTTCTTCTTTATTTTCCTAACCTTTTTCATCATCCTTTACACCATTACATATTTCATTATTCTTATCCTCTATAGGATTTTCTACTATCACTTCAACATCTCCTAACTCATTTAAATTTAATTGTTTAATTATTTCTACACTTGAGTTGTCTATATCCCTTTTACTACTTGTGAAAATTTTTTCAAGAGCTCCTTTTTGGGATTGAATCAAACTTTCTATTTTTTTTTTCCTCTTGAGTTTGTCATATTTGGATGCATATTTTCTATTAGACATAATTATTAAATCTTAATTTAGGTATTTATGAAAACAAATTGACACAATTAAAAAAAAATAGAATAGTAATGCAAAACTAAAAAAAAAATAGATAAAATATGAGTAAGAAAGATATAATCTGGATATTTTATGACCAAGAAATATGTAGTAATAATCTCTTCAAATCAAAGTCTTCCAATCTCTACTCTAATATTTTTTTTATATTCAACCCATTTGCTAGTAAAAAGATATGAAGAAATGGTATATAAAATGGCTAGAGAGAAGAAAATATTAAAAATTTGTTGCACCTGCAACTATATTTTTCATTCAAAATTAAAGTAGAGAGTAAATATCTACTGGCTAGAGAGGAGAGCTTTATATTGTTCGTTAAAAAAAAAAAATGCATATATGAAATATATCCGTTCAAATTATGAGTCTTTGAGAATTTTTTTTATTTAGAAGGTAATGTTCTTTTTTTATTTGAAAAGTAACGGAATATTTATTTTTTTTATTTGAAAGAAGATGACACTTTTTTATAACAAGAAACAAAGTATAAAAAATAATATTTAATAAAACAAATTAAATATAAAAAATAATAATAATTAAAATATTTTATATTTTTGAGGCCTTTTATAAATGGGGCTCTAAGCCACCGCTTTTCACGTTTAAGGGTGAGGCCGGCACTGGTATAGAGCTAACCATTGCACTGGAGTTCATAGTAAATACTACCCGAACTTTGCTTTCTTTTGTTGCTTCCGAAAATTCCAACCGTTCGTGCTAGCATTTCTCGGTCATTCCTTCGTTGCTTAGTTATTTTCTCCGAGTCAAAAAACATGGCGGCGGAACGGGTGGCTGGAGCTTTGCTCTCTGCTTCACTTCAGGGATTAAAGCTGCCTGAATAATAACCAGGAATAGAAAAGTGAATAACGATAAACTGGGAAAACGACAACGAAAGGGGGGAAAACAGCCAAAAAAACAAAAAGAACGAAAAAAAACGACTTAAACGCTTGAAAACGATGAAATAAAGAAAGAAAGAGAGAAAAATAAAAAATAAAAAACGACAACAAATTGACAAGCGGGAAAGCAAAACGCAGAGCGCTCTCGTCATTCTCCACAACTCAGCTTCCATCCATGGCATCCACTGGCAAGCCCTTTGCTTTGCAAACCCAACTCTCCTAAAGCCTCAACCAATTTTCAAGACCCAATTAGCAATCACCTCAAAGCCAAAATCAAACAGAAGCCTCTTAGCTAACCAAATTAGGATTTGAACCATTTATTCTATCACTATTTTAATGGCTTTATGATCTTTCTAGACAAATACATCGCACGTGACTATGATAAGTTCTTCTCTGTCGAACGCTACTTTGTAGGAACCGGCTTATTTAATATGGATAAGCCCATTATATTCTAATACTATACCTCCAGGCCCCATTTAAACTTAAAGGTATAGTCGGTTACGAATTTATTCCTAGTCTTTTCTAAAGTCTTGGTTCTATTCCACCACTTCGACCCCTTTCCGCAAAAGAGGTAAGTAAAATTCTCTTCTTCTTTAGTTGTTTCATGCTTAAATTGACTCTTATCTCTTCTATAATCACTCTGTTTGAAAATTGAATCAAATTAGGGGGAAAAAAGAAATGGATGGCGAAATGAACAACTTCATCAAGGTATGGATTTCAATATTTGCATGTTTATACTATTGCAATGTTATTAGTAAACTAGTCTCGAAAGGTATTAAGAGACTCCTTTGTTTTCTCCCAATTGTGTGCCTGTTTCTTGTGCTACCTCTTAAGCTCCATACCATAAATTTTGGAGGTGGCACTGCCTTTTTCATTTCATGGCTCGCTAACTTCAAGCTTTTGCTCTTAGCTTTTGGCAAAGGGCCTTTAGCTTCAAACCCATCAATCTCGCTTGGGCGTTTCATGGTTATCGCTTGCCTCCCCATTGAGATCCGAGAAAACCCACCTCCTAAATCATCAAATAATGAAAACGACACAAACCCATCTTCACAAAACTCACGTTCTTCTACAAAAACTGGCCAAAACAAAGAAAAGCCATCTCAGAAAACGACTAAGCAAGTCCCAGAACGACCTCTAATCAATTTTCCAGTCAAGGCTCTTCTTTTGGGCGTTTTGATTCGAGTCTTTGATTACAGAGAACATATTCATCGTAATGTCGTTTTGGTTCTTTACTGCTTTTTCATATACCTTCTCCTTGAGACCCTTTTAACCATAGTGGCTACCTTGGCGCGAGCCCTGGTGAGACTTGAGCTGGAGCCACAGTTCAACGAGCCGTACCTCTCAACCTCACTACAAGACTTTTGGGGTCGAAGGTGGAACCTCATGGTGACCCGCATCCTGCGCCCCACCGTCTACGAACCCACCCTCGGGTTCACGTCACACCTCATTGGCCGCAAGTGGTCCCCACTACCCGCTGTCATCGGGACTTTCCTGGTCTCTGGCCTCGTTCACGAGCTCATCTACTACTACATGGCGCGCGTGCCTCCCACGTGGGAGGTAACATCGTTTTTTATCCTCCATGGACTGTGTTTGACGGTCGAGATTGTTTTGAAGAAGGCCTTGAGCGACACGTGGCCGTTGCCGGGGTTCCTATCCAGGCTGTTGACTATTGGGTTTGTGATGTTGACCAGCTTTTGGCTTTTTTTCCCTCAATTTCTTCGGTGCGAGGCTGATGTTAGGTTGCTTAAAGAGTACGCAGCTTTAGGTGCCCATGTGAGAAATATCAGTCAAAGATTACCATTTTTCAACTGATCCGACGGCTACCAAACAATTTGATTCTCAAATATTTTTTTGAGAGGGATACATCTCATTTATTCTTCTTTGTAACACTCACTATTTCATATTCTATTATTGGTAAAAAAAAAAAAAAAAAACTCACGAGTTTAGCTCATTTGCATTTTTTTGTTTTTGGCTCTTTTAATTTGAGTGAGATCTAGAGGTCACTTCTAGCCACGTAAACAGGTTTGTTGAATCATGTACCTTTATTTTTCTAATGAGAAAGTCATATTTTAGTAGTGTGATAAACGTTATATCCTAGAGATTCCAAGATCTGAAGCACTAAAATCATTTTTGTAATGTGTGCATTCAAATAAATTAATACAAAGTTTCAATATGTTAATAGTGGATTTCCCGCCAAAACTTTGAAAAAGGAGTTCATAATAAACAAATGGATAAAACTTATATCAGATGCTAAATATAAATATTTTGAAATTTTAGGGTCAAAATAAAATTTTGTAATAATTCAAGTATCAAAATTATGATTTTTTTTTCATCCATTTATAAAAGAATAGCAAAAGAATGACGAGAATGAGATACTTTAATACATCAAGTATCTCAAATAGGCCATTTAAAAAATAAAAGGCCAAAATGAGATTAGGTGTAAAATTCAAAGGCTAAAAATAAGTCTCACCTTAAACAAATTAACAACATTAAGATCCAAATTACATTTTGATCTTCCTCTAATAAAAAAAAATTACTTTTTGATCTTATATATATATATTTTTTGTTTTCTGCAGCTTAATGAACATGAAACCTGTATATATAACTTGTCTTTATGAAACTTTGGTATCACTTCCTGCTATTTTGGTACTTAACTCTTCATGGGTCATTAGTGTGCATCCAAACGAAAAAGAATTTTCTTCATTTTTTAATTCATGAAAACAAATCATGTAAGATTTCGGATCTCCCATTCCATAGCATAGCTGGAGAATGTAAAAACAAAAAAAAAAAAAAAGTAATTTAGAGAGTCTAAAAAAGAAATAAATGTATCTCCGTGCAAACAACTCTTATATGGGTCATGGATTAGGAGTATTGTGCCAACGCACAGATATCTTAAAACATGGGCCACCCTGGCTCGAGCCGTGGTGGGAGTCGAGCTCGAGAGTCGAGCCACGGTTCAACGAGCCGTACCTCTCAACATCACTCCAAGACTTTTGGGGCAAACGCTGGAACCTCGTGGTAAGCCCTACCCTGCGCGCCTCCACATACGAACCCACCCTCAATTTGTTATCACCGGTCATCGGTCGCAAGTGGGCCCCACTCCCCGCTGTCTTCGGAACCTTCCTCTTCTGTTCTATTACTTTGGGCGCGTGCCGCTCACGTGGGAGGTGACGTGGTTCTTCCTCCTCCATGGATGGTGTTTGACGGTGGAGATTGTCTTGAAGAAGGCATTGAATGACAGGTGGCGGCTGCCGGGACTGAAATCTGGACCGTTGACTATTGGGTTTGCAATGTTGACCAGCTTTTTGACTGTTCTTCCCTCAATTCCTTAGGTGGAAGGCTGATGTTAGGATACTCCAAGAGTATCAGGCCTTAGGTCCCCATATGAGAAATATTAATCAAAGATTATCATTTTTCAGCTGATCCAACGGCTAGTATCCAAACTGATTTGAGAAGTCTTCACTTATTGTTCATTGTAACTCTCACTATTTCATATCCCATACTTGGTCAAAGGAGTTTGGCTCATTTGCACTGTGAATAAGCAAAAGCCTTAATATTATATTATGTGCACGCTTTTCATTCCTTTTTATTTTATTTTTTTGAAAAATGTGAACTACAGATCATAAGCCATTCAAAAAAGATTTTGGTAAATCATGAATCATTTATTTTCTTATGTTAAAGCCATATTTTAGTATTCTATTAAACGTTTATACATGAGAATTCAAGATCTGAGTCACAAAATAATGTTCAATGAATGCATATAGACTAAAATTATACCCCTCAGCATTTGTCCAAGTGGAGAGCACGCCAAAACTGAAACCCACTTCTTGTTTTTATTTATAATAGAATTGAAAATGAAATTGAACTTTTTACAAAACAATTAAGAGCAGTAAGATACAAATTACATATTTGATCTTACATATGATTTTGTAACTTTGTGTTGAAGCTTCATAAACATAAAACTCAGATAAATATTTCTCTTCATTTTGTGACTTTGATATCAATTCATGCTAATTTGGTCAACTTCTAATGATTGTTTTGCATTATTAAGAAACGAATTTTCTTAATTTACTAGACAGTGACAGATCAATGTAGCTGGAGCGTAAAAAAAGAAATAAATATACGTATAGAAGAAACGTCATGGTCATGTATTATGCCAACAAATTTCCCTCGAAAAATAAATATGCCAACAAATAGAAATACGTATAGCTTTGCGAGATTAAAGATAACAAAAACAAAATAAAGAAATTAATAATAAATGCCTTAATACGAATATAGGTCTTCTTTTGCTGTATTCCATAAGCAAAAAATCTTCTCCTTTATTTAAAATTGTAAATAGTTTAAATTGCACTTATTTGGAATCTCGAACAAGTAAAAGCCAGGAGGTCATCAAAGACAGCTCTTAATGATCTTTTAGAGGTAAAAAAGAAAGAACTTCCATGTCCCAAAAGCCAACTCTTGCCTTTATAGTTCTAACTGCCATGATCCCTATAATGGCGTCATAGGCATTGCAGACCGAATCAAGACACAAAATCAGCAAAAATAATCAGAGAGCAAATGGAGGAAGAGCTTAGCAACTTAATCAAGGTATGGCTCTCAGTTTTGGTCTCTCTTTGCTACTGCTATGCAACTGGTAAAGCAATCTCCAAAGGTCCTCTAAGACTGGTTTTTCTAGTCCCAGTAGTATGTCTCTTTCTCTATCTTCCTCTCAAGCTTCATTCATTAACTTTTAATGGTTTGACGGCGTTCTTCGTCACTTGGCTTGCCAACTTCAAGCTCTTACTTTTCGCTTTTGGCAAAGGCCCTTTGGCTTCTCCTGACTCGCAATCCATCTCTCTCGGGCGTTTTGTGGGAGTTGCTTGCCTTCCTATTAAGATCCAGCAGAACCAACCTCCATTAAAGAAACCAAAAGAATCCCATTACAGAGAAGGCCAATCTCCATCAAAATCTCATCTAAATGGCCAAAATAAAGAAACCCCATCTTCCAAAATGCCTGAAAAAGGCCAAGTGTCCCTTATGAACTATGCCATAAAAGCTCTGTTATTGGCTTTGCTTCTACGAGTTTATGACTATAGCGACTCGATCCATCCAAAGGTCCTGTTGGGTCTTTATTGCTTCCACATATACTTCTTCCTTGAATTGAGCCTAGCCGTAATGGCAGCTCTGGCTCGAGCCCTGCTGGGACTTGAGCTCGAGCCGCAGTTCAATGAGCCGTATCTTTCCTCCTCACTGCAAGATTTTTGGGGTAAAAGATGGAACCTCATGGTCACCAGTATCCTACGCCCCACTGTATATGAGCCCACCCTCAACTTCGCCAAGTACACTGTTGGCCGCAAGTGGGCACCAATCCCAGCTGTGATGGCGACTTTCTTGGTGTCTGCTCTCATGCATGAGCTACAGTTCTACTACTTGGGCCGGCTAAGGCCGAATTGGAAGGTCACCGCGTTTTTTGTCCTCCATGGACTCTGTTTGACGATGGAGATAGTTTTGAAGAAGGCTATCGACGGGAGGTGGCGGCTACCGAGGCTAGTCTCAGGTGCATTAACAGTTGTATTCGTATTCAGTACCTGCTTTTGGCTGTTTATTCCTCAGTTCCTTCGGTTTGAAGCTGATTTTAAAATGCTAGAAGAGTACGCAGCAGTTAGTGCCTTTGTGAGAAATATTATTCACTCCTTTCTTCACTGAATCTTCCGAACACGCATCAGCCTGTTAACAGTTGATTCTCTTCGACTTGATCAGAAAGGCGTAATTTATAGAGATTTTTGAAGGTCTGTTTTACATTTTGCATTAGGGTATCTGGTTTGATCAAAATGTAGCAATTCTATGAATTATTATTAGACAGTACAAGTGGGCCATATATTCACTATGAATACCAGTGTGTTCAGTCGGGCTTATAAAGTCAAATAAGGTAACAATGAGACATATCACCACAAAACCACATGTTCCATCAGCAATAGTACGAAGTTTTGAAGCAGCAAAAGGTAGTCAGTTAAATCTGGAAATGAAATGGGATTATTTATGTCTTCAGCATATATTTATATCATATATTATGTCTTCTCAAAAAAATGATATCATATATTATGTGTAGTAGAAGAAACCATAATTAACAACAATAAAAGTAGACTGTATTATAGTAATGGAGTTTGCAGAAAATGTCAAGTGCAGAGGACAAACTGGAAACTGAAGATAATTTAATGACCATAAGCATTTATTATGCAAATGAATGTATAGATGACACTGCCAGGGAGGAAAAGTATGGTAGAATAAATTGTACAAATAAATAGCCCTCATCCAAATAT
This sequence comes from Parasponia andersonii, assembly GCA_002914805.1. Lineage (NCBI taxonomy): Eukaryota > Viridiplantae > Streptophyta > Magnoliopsida > Rosales > Cannabaceae > Trema > Trema andersonii. The sequence goes on from JXTB01000029.1 coordinate 881,888, forward strand.
GGGCATTGTCCTGTCCATCTAATATTGTGCCTCTGTCTTGCTTTCAATATATATATATATATATTGCTCCTTAAGAAATACCATATGTTTGTACAATATGGATAAATTGATTATTGAACATACAACAAACTTTTTGGAACCAATCATACTTTTTAACCTACTACTTTAAAACAATTTTATGCAGTGACCATGGAATCTCCAAATCAGAAACGATTCAAATGCCAGTTAATTTCTAAGTTACTGCAATCAAATGAACCTTCAACTTTATTCAAAGCTGCTTGCCTGTGTTGTAACAAAAGAAGTGAGCTGTCTTTAACTTGCTTTTCTCCGGTATGATTCTCCTTTTTGCGAGGCAACTTTCTAGAGAAAATCTTCCATTTTGATTCGAATTCTGAAGCTACAAATACATAAAAGAGAGTTTGAAGAAGAAAACAGATAGAATAATGACGTGAACGACAAATTGCATACTACAGTGTCATCTAGCAACTAGAATAATAATCCCCAGATAAGCAACTCCACATTCAGTATGTTGTATCAGACGGATAAATCAGATTACTAATGTCGTTGGAATTTTATTTCATGAATCCAAGGTCAATACTATTAGTAATCAAGGCTGGTCTTTCACCTCTTTTTTCACAGTAACACATATTTAGATGCATAATGCAAGTCACATTCTTTCTAAAGTTACAAAAAGCAAAACCATAGTTGGCTTCATGGCTATATCTGAATCTATTACCTTCACTTTGGTCCTTGAAACCTTCAATCAGGCAAGCAGAAATCCATGGCCTTCCAGAGCGGGTTGCTTTTGCTCCACCTTTAAGTTCCCCATTATGTTGTTTCAAACTGTATAAAATGCCAGAAGGTATCAGTGAAAAGTAACAAATCGTCAGAAAACTAACCAAGATCAATCATTTTATAGAGGTTAAGTCAATAATGAACCCAATTGTTCATTTCATCTACAAATGAGAATGTAAAGATCAATAGGACTAATAGAAAGGTAATATTTTTATAAAGAGCTAATTTTTCATTTCTAATCAAAACAGAAAACTATACAGTACATAATTCCCAGCTCAAAAATAAATTTATAAATTTCAACAACAAAAAAGGCCATATCTTTGATGATCCAAGTTAGCATTTTAGTATCAATATCAAAAGACACCATTCAATTATTTGAAGGAAATTTCACAGAAAGCTCATCTGAGGGACAAAATCATGAGAACCCAGATGACATTACCGGCGGGAGAAACAGGTGGTGATACCAACGTAGGTCTTGATTGGGGTATTTGTAGAAATGATAAGATAGACACACCATGACCTTGATTTTGAACCAGGGCTCAGTTTTGCTTCTGATTTTCGCGATGCGGATGGTGGTGTGGACGATGATGATGGCTCTGTCGAAATGGGTTTGACTTTTGGAGGCTTTACGGATGGGAATATGCTTGAGAGCGTTGTCACCATTTTCTGATGTTTTATGAATTTTCCATTTTAGGTTTTAAGGAACAAGGATTATTAGTTTTGAATTTCTGGGTTTATATAGGATTTTCCCGAATTTTACTGGGGACTCAATTTTGAGTGGGTCTAATTAGATGCGTGACATGCCCGTTATGTCTGTTTGTTTCTCTAATTTAAATTAAGATCAGAGACATGTTTCTGGGAAAAAAAAAACTCATAATTATAATAAAGAGAAGGTTTTCTTTTTTTTTTTTTTTTTTTTTTTATTTAATTTATGGCACAAATGGTCCTTAAACTATTTGATTGGTGATAATTTTGATGATATTGTGACAATTAAATTCCTAAAATTTTTAAATTATAACAATTTAGTTCATCGACCGTCTAAAATTATAATATGTTAATTAAATTTTTGACAAAAAACATAAATACATAGCAAATTGTAGCATTGAAAGAATATTTCAATAAAATAAATTGAACAAAAAAATTTAGAGAGAATGAAAGATATACTTTTTGCATTTCTTAAGGTTTTTAGAATTATAAATTTTAAAAGAAAAAATTATAATTGCTCATTATTATGGTTGAAATTTCTAAATTATTTTTCAAATATATTTTCAAATGTTATCACGTGTGTTTTTAGTTAAAAATTTAACAGTAAATTATAATTTAGACAATAAATTAGAAACTAAATTTCTACAAATTAGAAAGTTTATGGACTTCATTATTATAATTGAATTTCAATGACTAAATTGCCATAAATTAAATACTTTAATAATCATTTGTGCTATTAACCCAGAAAAAAGACTTCGTTTAGTGGTTCTTTTGTGTGGTTTACAAAACAAAGTCTAATGCAAATGATGCTTTCCACCTTAACAAACTATCTAGACAAACTTAATTGATTTAGTAGTAAACTATTTATCAATATTTAATGTGTGTTTCTATTGGCTTCAAACTATAAGCATCCAAATCTTTCTATTCTTATAGTCACTCTATTTTCTTTTGGTCAAATTTTGATGCACCAACTTTACTAATCAGTTCTATCAAAGAACAAAAGATTCTGACTTCTATTAATCATTTTCTATCAAAAACAAAAGGCTTCTACTAATCATTCAAGTAAATGGACCTTCTAATCTACTTACAAAATATATGATTCAAAACGACTCATTTGTACATAAGTTAATGTGCTAATGCAAGAGTTAGCGATTGTCCATCTTAGTTGTCCCATCTTTCCAAAACAAACACCTTTGTCCAGCCAAAACCAAAACTTGATTCTTTTGTCACTTTGGATTGAAAATACGCCTTAAATTTCTTAAAAATAGTTTCTTATTATTGTTTATATCCATTTTGATGCAGTTTCTAAGGTGCAAGTGCAACACACATTGAGCAATTATTGATGGAGATTGAAATACTAATTCAAGTAACATGTACTATTGAATGATTCGTTTAATATACTAACAAATTAAAGGGATGATACAACACATCTAAAAAATTTACGTTGTTTTTTAGGAAGACCTGGTTGATGCTTTTGTCAAAGCTTTGAGTTGCAAGTTCCCTGAGTGTGCTCTAAAATAAGAGCTTACTCAGTTCCAAATTGAGAACTTCAAACCAAAGAACCGCACCTTCACTGTTTTCTTAAAAGTGGGCACATTTCTAAATCATCAAGCAGAGGTGACTCTAAATTTGTGACCGTCCACGTAAAAAGAAATTTACAACCTTTACGGCAATGATATTGTTCAAGTATCCACATAAATAGTAATGCTTAGTAGAATACATAAAGTTCTGCAAGTCTCGTCATAAAATCTGAAATATTAGGCTGATTTTGAAAGCTAACAAACCTAAATCAAGTAAAACTTTTCACCAGAATAGTATAATGTAACTAAAACATGTATTTGCCTCATCAAACAAAGACTATTGCATCAGAACAAGGATCTAACTTATTAGGACAAAATTAAGTCTCAAATGAGAATAAAAAAGAAACTCGTGTGCAAATCAGTGAAAAGCTGCATGCAGAAGGAACTTCATCGTGGGGACAGTGAGCAGCCAGGATGATCTCATATGCTGCTTCAGGTACTTGGCATTTCACCTGAAGGTCCCAAACTAGCCCCACCAATGGTTCTTCAGTTCAGCACATAAGACAAAATGGCACATCATTCATTTGATATCTGCAGAAAAAATGAAATTGAACTATCCACTTTTGTTTCAGTTGTATAAAGATTCAATTCAGCTATGATTGATCAACTTATAGCTGCATCGTCATTATGAATAATATACGTAACAATATGTAGTGATGAGAATATACGAACCATCCATTGTTTGTATATAAGGGCCATTGATCTTGATAAAAGGAATGTGATTTATCCTTTGCCAATCTGTACCTATGTCCTTTTCCAAGTGTATATCCAATAAGGGGAAGCCTCAGATTCACAAGAATTGAAGAGCAGTCAGGTGTTTCATAGATTCTGCTAGACAGTGTAAATTCTGGCAATACCAAACTCCATTTCTCTAAGTTCAACAAGGTTCCCCAGCCATCCAGGCAAAGTGACAAAGTTGGGACAACTCCAAACGTGCAGCGTGTGGAGGCCTGTTAGATGCTGCATTGCAGCCGGCAAAGCTGCTATATTTTCGCAGTTCGAGATTGACCAGTGTTCAAGAGATTTCAAAGCTTTCAGTCCCTCCGGCAATGAAAGTAGGCAGTCACACCTGTCTATGCCCAAAGACATGAGAGATTTGAGGCCTTCCAATTCTGACAAAGATTTGATTTCTGGGCAATTGGTTATGCATAATGATTGAAGTGAAGAAAGGCTCTTGCGCTCATGAGAAAAGGATTCGAGCTTATGACAATTACTGATTTCTAAAGACAGTAGATGTGTTTTGTTTCTTAGCAATCCCTGTGGAAACGAAGTAAGCTTCACAAATCCACTGATGACAAAATTTTTCAATGGCGGAGTTATCTTTGTTGCACTGATCAATATTTCTTCCTTGCAGAATTCAAGCTCTAAACTTTCGATGGATGGAAGATCAGGCAAGTTGATCAACCCTGGAGTATCATCAACTTTTAGTTTCTTCAAGTATGGAAGTATAAATCTTCCCTCTATTGATTACCACCCCAATAAATTAGGCATGCTTTTCAGCGACAACTGTTTAAGTGTAACAAAACCATCAACTCCAGTACTTTGTTCAGAGTCATTGCAGAAGTACATAGTGGCATTCATTTCGTCAATGGCAAGAGTCTGGAGAGAAGGTAGCTTCTCCAATGAAGGAAGTTGCACACACCTATGACATCTGAACAAGGAGAGTTCCACAAGATTTGCAAGATAAGAATTTATTAACCAACTGGGTAATTTTGAACCCATGTAATTCTCGATGGCTAACTTCTTCAACTTGGAGTTGGGTTGGAGGCATTCAGCAATACCATCTGCATTTTCCCTTATAGTCACATCATCACAATCATTCCAGATTGGATTCAACGACTGAATGTGTCTTTTATCCTTCAAGTTTGCGTCCTTTGCTGATCCCACATTACTCCTCACATTTTCAAGATTTTTCATCTTTAGTTCTCCACGGAGGTCCAGGTTCTGCAACTCTGCTATCCATAAGTGGATCAACTTTGCATACTGCTCTCTTTACCCTTCAACCTTGAACAATCATGGCTTGTGAACTAATAACCAAATTGCCAAGTGGAATAGGACAACTCAGCCCCCTTAAAACATTACCAATGTTCATAGTTGAACAAATCCTTCTGCTATCCATAAGGGGGTCAGGTTCTCCTTCTTTATCTTGTAGCTTTTAGGATAAAGAGAGCAGCATGCAAAACATGGGTTCAAATGCGATGGAAGACAGTCTTAGCTTAGCCTCAAAACAGGAAATATTCCATTTTCTTCCTCGATAAAATTCCACATTTTACTGTCTTTAACAGTTAGCGAGTACTCATTCTGTTCTTTTAACCTCAGTGAGCTTCCGAGAGCCTTTGCTGCCGACGGCACACCCCTGCATTTTCTTGCAATTTCTTTTCTGATTGCTTCCAAATTCGAAGCCTGCTCTGGTTTTCCATTTCTGAATGCTCGTTGCTCTGTTAATATATTTTATTGTACTGCTGCAACTTATTTTTGGTTACCTTGGTTAAGCTATTTTACTCTAGTTTAGTTTACGTGTAAATCAATGGTTATGATGTAAAAAAAATGTAAGACTGAGATTAAAAAACAATATGTATCAAAGAAGTTTCTAGCACTTCTTTTCACGTTTCAGCATCTGAAAAAATAAAACCTACGGTGAATGAATATCAGCTCCTTTTGACGAAAAACTCTGCTCCATATTCCCCTGTTTTTTCTCAAAAAATTACAGCAGTCATCCATGTTTTTTGAGTATCTTAAAACACCATTTTCGCACTGTTTCTAAGCTGAAATCACAGCCAACATTTGTGGTATCAGAGCAGGCGTAGCACCAAAGTTTGGGCTCCAAAAAGAGAAGAAAAAAACGGGTTTGAAGAGGAAGAACCATGGCCAGCACAAGTGGTTCAAGTATAAACATCCAACAGCCATATGTACCAGTTTTTGATGGAGAAAACTATGATTTTTGGTGTGTGAAGATGAAGACTTCGTTAATAGCAGCTGATTTGTGGGATATAGTCGAAGATGGGTAGACGGAAGATAGTCCGGGGACAACTCTGTCAGAAGCTCAACAAAAGAAGTTGAGAGAAGACAAGCAACAGAATGCAAGTGCACTCTCACTACTACACAAGGCTGTTGCTGACCATATTTTTCCAAGAATCTTGAGGGCAACTAAAGCTAAAGATGCTTGGGAAATTTTACAAGAAGAATTCTTGGGAGATTTAAAGGTAAGAGATATCAAACTTCAAGCTTTGAGAAAAGATTTTGAAAATATGAGAATGAAGGATAATGAAAGTATAAAAGATTACTCTTCTAGATTTACAGAACTTGTTAATCAAATGAAGATATATGGTGAAGATGTTCCTGACAAGAAAATTGTAGATAAGATTTTGATTAGTTTGCCTGAAAAATTTGACTCAAAAATTTCTGTTATTGAAGAAACGAAAGACACATCAAAGATGAGTCTCCAAGAATTAATAGGTTCTTTAAAGTCATTTGAACAAAGAGAGTGCGTTTCAATCTAAGCTTAATACTGGACCTAGGAGTAATGAAAAACAACCATAAAATAATGAACAAAGAGGGGAAATTTTATCTAGAGCTGGAAGACAAAGTAGAGGAAGAGGGAGAACTTCAAGAGGCAGAGGTAGAGGCAACGTTGATAGAAGATTTAATGACGAAGGATTAGGTTCACGATGTAAGATTGCAAACGAAGTAGTCATACTGAAGATGATTGTTGGTTCAAAGGAAAGCCACAATGTTATAATTGTAAGAAATTTGGGCATATGCAGAAGGATTGCAGATTTAAAAATATGCAACACGCAGGTGCTGCAATAGAAAAAGAAGGTGAAACAAACTTGTTTTATGCTCATCAACACACTTTTGAATCAATTAATGAGGTGTGCCTTGCAAGTGGCAGCTGCTCCAATGATGGTGAAACAAAATGGTCCTTAGATAGTGGTTGCACTAACCATATGACAGCAAACAAGAATATTTTTCTTGACATAGATAGTGCAGCAACTTCTAAAGTAATCCTTGGAAATGGTTCTTTGGTGGATGTGAAAGGCAATGGAACTATTGGAGTTCAAACGAAAAAAGGCTCAAGATGCATTTGAGATGTTCTTTATGTTCCTGAGTTGGATCAAAATTTGTTGAGCGTTGGGCAACTAGTTGAGAATGGCTACTCATTGAATTTTAAAGATAATAGTTGTACCATTTATAACAAGAGAAATGAGAGATTGTTGTTGGCAAAGCTAAAAATGGAGAACCGAAGCTTCCTACTCAATTTCAAGCATGGCAATGAAGGAGCATTGAATGCACAAGTCAGTAATGATTCATGGCTATGGCACTGAAGGCTTGGGCATCTCAATTTTCAAGGTCTCAAGCTGCTACATCAGAAAAATATGGTGCAGGGGCTTCCAAGAATTGAAGAAAAAAATGAAGTTCGTGAAGGATGTGCACTTGGGAAGCATCACCGGCAACCATTCTCAAAAGGAGTAGCTTGGAGAGCAAAAGTACCACTTGAATTGGTACATACAGATGTTTGTGGGCCAATGCGGACTCCGTCTCATTCACAAAATAGCTACTTTATTCTCTTTATTGATGATTTTACAAGAATGACATGGGTTTATTTTATGAGGCAACGATCTGAAGTTTTTACCATATTCAAAAAGTTCAAAATTTTTGTTGAAAAACAAAGTGTCCATTTTATAAAGATTTTGAGAAGTGACAGAGGCAAGGAGTACACTTCAAGAGAGTTCGATCAGTTTTGTGAAGATGAAGGAGTAGAAAGACAACTCACTATTGGTTATACTCCACAACAAAATGGCGTATCAGAAAGGAAGAATCAAACTGTTATGGAAATGGCAAAGTCCATGTTGCATGAGAAGAAAATTCCTAAGACTTTCTGGGCTGAAGCTGTTTATACGGCCGTGTATCTAATTAACAGGTGTCCAACTAAAGCAGTATGGAACCAAATTCCCATAGAAGCTTGGAATGGGAGGAAACCATCTGTGAAGCATCTGAAAGTCTTTGGTTGTGTATGCTATACTCAGATTCCAAAAGAAAAAAGGTACAAGCTTGATGAAACTAGTGAAAAGTGTATCTTTGTTGGTTATAGCTCACAATCAAAAGGCTATAGATTATACAATTTGAAGAACAAGAAAGTCATTATCAGCCGAGATATTTTGTTTGATGAGAGTTCTACATGGAATTGGGAGAAAGAAGAAACAGAGAAAGATGTTGTTGTTCCAATCATTTTACCCCAAGAATTAGCTATTGAAGAAGAAGAACATTCAGAAGATTCAACTCCACCAAACTCACCTTCATCACCAAGTAGTCCCTCAAACTCCAATTCATCCTCACCAAGCTCAACCCCAAGAAAGATGAGAAGTTTGAGTGACGTATATGAAAGATGCAATTTTTGTGTTGTTGAACTAGAAAATTTTGAAGAAGCTGTGAAAGAAGAATGTTGAAAGAAGGCTATGCAAGAGAAGATTGATGTTATCCAAAAGAATCAGACTTGGGAACTTGCTCCTAGGCCAAAAACCAAAGAAGTTATTGGGGTGAAATGGATCTATAAAGTGAAATACAATTTTGATGGCTCAGTTCAAAGAAAAAAAGCAAGGCTAGTTGCTAAAGGTTATGCACAAAAACCCGGTGTTGATTTTCATGAAACATTTGCTCCGGTTGCTCGTTTAGACTCCGTGAGAATTCTTATTACACTTGCTGCTCAAAAGGGTTGGTTATTATACCAACTTGATGTCAAATCAGCTTTTCTGAATGGAGAATTAAAAGAAGAGGTGTATGTCAAACAGCCTCAAGGCTATAGAGTCGTGGGAGAAGAAGAAAAAGTCTAAAAGCTAAAAAAGGCTTTGTATAGACTTAAGCAAGCACCAAGAGCATGGTACAGCCAGATTGACAATTATTTCCTTGAAAAGGGTTTTAGCAAAAGCAAAAGTGAGCCAACATTATATGTGAAGCAACAAGATGAGTCTAATATTCTTATTGTTGCCTTGTATGTTGATGATTTGGTGTTTACTGGAAATAATGAGAAAATGATTGATGATTTCAAAATGGAGATGATGAAAAAGTATGAAATAAGTGATTTGGGGTTATTGCATCGTTTTCTTGGCATGGAGATTCATCAAGATAAAAATGGAGTTTTTATTTGCCAAAAGAAGTATGCTGAAAATTTTTTGAAAAAATTCAGAATGTTTGGTTGCAAATCAGTAACCACTCCGTTTGTAATGAAAAGTTAATGAAAGAAGATGGTGAATAGAAGGTTGATGAAACACTACATAGAAGTTTGGTTGGAAACTTATTGTATCTTACTGCCACTAGACCAGATATTATGTTTGCTGCGAGTTTGTTGTTGAGATTCATAAATAGTCCTAGCCAAGTTCACTTTGGTATTGGAAAAAGAATCTTGAGATAAATTCAGGGCACAATGAATTATGGAATCAGATTTGAAAAAAATCCTGATGTGAAACTAGTTAGCTTCTGTGATAGTGATTGGGGAGGATGTGCAGATGATATGAAGAGCACCTCAGGTTAATTTTTTTTCTCTTGGCTCAGGAGTGTTTTCTTGGTTATCAAAGAAGCAACAATCAGTTGCTCAGTCCTCAGCTGAAGCAGAGTATATGTCAGCATCCATAGCAACTTCTCAAGCAATTTGGCTTAGGAGAATCTTAGAAGATATTGGAGAAAAGCAACCAGCTCCTACAGAGATGCTATGTGATAACAAATCAGCAATTTCCATGGCAAAAAATCCTTGTTTTCACAGTAGAACCAGACACATTGCAATCAAGTATCACTTTATAAGAGAAGCCATTGAAGATAAAGAAGTTCAGCTCAACTATTGCAAGTCTGAAAGAGCAAGTAGCTGGATATTTTGACCAAGGCACTACAGCAAAGTTTCAGCAGCTCAGGGGAGCACTTGGAGTTCAAAAGCAGTACACTAAAATGGGAGAATGTTAATATATTTTATTGTACTGCTGCAACTTATTTTTGGTTACCTTGGTTAAGCTATTTTACTCTAGTTTAGTTTATGTGTAAATCAATGGTTATGATGTAAACAAATGTAAGGCTGAGATTAAAAAACAATATGTATCAAGGAAGTTTCTAGCACTTCCTTTCACGTTTCAGCATCTGAAAAAATAAAACCTGCGGTGAATGAATATCAGCTCCTTTTGGTGAACTAAAACTACTATCAGTACTAAAACTACTCTCTCTCGGATGAAATTTTAACCTCTCATCGGCAACTGAGTCCAACCTTTCAACTACATTTTTCAACTTGTTCCTCATAATATAATAAGGGAAAACGGGGTTTGGTCAAGAACAGAAGTGGCGCACCGTGTTCATTATGCAACCTCTCATCTCCATGAGATGGTGGAACTCCATTTTTTGTTGTAGATCTTCTGTAACCTACTCGTCCAACAAGTCATCTGCATCATAAGCAACAGCAACTACCTGCTGATCCTCTGTATCTTTAAGGACTAATTGAATTGTTGAAAGTAGACTCCTGAGCTCTCTTATCTGACCATCAATGGCGTCACGCAACAACCGGCTGTACTCTTCCAATACTTGGGAATACGGTCTCTCAAATATCACTTGAATGACAGCTGAAAGTACTGCTTCTCCCATTATTGTTGCAGCTCCCGGGCAAAAAGGAAGAACAAAAGTACAGTAGTTTGTGGCTAAGAATTAAGATCCAGGAAAAGGGTTTCTCGAGTGCAACGGTCTTTGCAGAATCAAATCACCCCTGTTAATAGCTGATCTCTTGAAAACATTCGTGTTTTTGCAATAAAAACAGATATAACATACTAAGTTACCTCCTTCCTTGAAGTTTCCCAATACTATATTTAAGTGCCTTCCAAGAATTTTCGTTTGAAACTATATCTTAGGCTACTGCTAAATGGTTTGCACGACCATTACATTTTACCCGTTTGCTTCTTAATCTTGCCATATTGTACGTGTTAGTTTCCTAACCGTGTTGGAACATGATCCATCCTAATCCTACTTATTCATCAAGTGGTCGCATACTAGCTTTAGCTAAAATATGAACTTTCAATCTGGAATTTTGGACATCAGAATTGGCTCAAGGCTCCATTAACGTATCGTATTCACAGGGTCATCGAAAAATGCGAACAAACTTACGTATGCTTCCACTTTGGTTGAGTTTAACACTTATATTAAGCATGATGCTACTTAAATATTACATTGAGCAAGTATTAATGGAGAATGACAAATTCACTCGAAAAGTAATATTTACTATTGAATAGTATGTCTCCATTTAAGTTGAGTTATATTAAGCATGATGCTAGTTAACATTAGATTGAGCAAGTATTAATGGAGAATGACAAATTCACTCAAAAAGTAATATTTACTATTGAATATGGCAATTAATAAAAGAATCAGATAATATAATACATCTAACAATTTACATATCTAGTGGAGAGGGCCACGTTGGTGCTACTGTGAAGATTTTAATTTCAATTTCCCCGAGTCTGCTCTGAAATTAGAGCTTATCCAGTTAAAAATTGAGAACTTGGAACCAAAGAAGCGCACGCTCACTGATTTCTTCGATCCGTCTCTGGGAAATTCCAAGTTCCTGGAGATGTTAAAGCGAGGACTTTCTAAATCATCAAGCAGAGGTAATGCAACTGAACCCTTTGACTCAAGGTTTTTGATCCATCCGCGTAACAAGAAATTCACCACCTGTATAGCAATGACAGTGTCTAAGTATCCATATGAAAATAATAGCAGATTACAGAAAACACTAAGTGACATTTCCAATGTAAAGCAGATTTTGAAAGCTAATAAGCCTTTACCAGTGGAACTTTTCACTGGAATCACAGAATGTTACCAAGAAAACTTTTTCCCACATCAAAGGAGTATTGCATCTAATTAAGGGTCCAGCTTATTAACTAGACAAGCAAAAAATAAAGTCATAGATGAGAATGAAAAATTGTTGACGGTAATTAGTAAATCAGTGAAAAGCAACATACCTCAGGAACTTCATCATGGGGGCAGTGACCAGCCGGGCTAATCTCATAATATGGAGCTTCAGGTACTTGGCGTTTCACATGAAGGCCCCAAACTGGCCTAACCCATGGGTCTTCTTTTCCGTAAACAAGATAGATTGGTACATCATTCTTTTGACATCTGCAGATAAAAATAGAAGTAATTCCTTTAGATTGAACATCACAATATAAGACAACCATAGCACAGTATCTTGAGTAGTGGGAGATTTGGTACTATACTTGCCTAGATAAGGCCTGTTGAAACGATAGTTGGCCCTGAGGAGCAAACATAATTGAGGCCAACGATGCAGCAGCAGCTGGATGCTGTGTTGTTTCGAGTATATGTGAAAATACTTTGTCAACCTTTGTTGAATGGTCTGCATAGACCTGCTTGAGTATCTCTGCGATACTACTAGGGTCACTTATTTTCTGCCAACTAAAGTCAATAGAACAAGCTCAGACCATTTTTACTTGATGAACACTGGAAATGAGAAAAGAACTTGTGGATACTCGGTTCTTAAAGATTTAACATTAATCTCTATCGTTCTGGAAATGATTGAAGAAAGAATTGAAATAATTTCCTTGTATCCAAAGAGAAATAAGAAAATTTGCTAAACAAATGGATCAATTAAATGAAACTTACAGAAGTTCTGTGAGCTTTCTAATGCTTGCTGGTAGAGGAAATGTTCCAGCCCAGGGGAACAACTTAGCCACTCTTGGAGATGTCAATGGATTCGGTAGAAAACCCCAGAAAGGGGTAGCATTGAGCAATGTAACACCCTTAACCAGGTGACGATTGGATGCTGCAAAATATAGAGCAACATATCCTCCTAGTGAGTTCCCTACAATATAGACAGGTTCCCCAATGACCTGCAACAGATGATTCAATTAAACTCCTTGGACATAACGTGATACAATTAATTGTCAGCATTTTAAACTTTTCTAAAGTGAAACTGCAGCTCAGTAAGCTACCATACACACCTCTTCTATGAAATATCGAACTTGATCCCGCCACAAATCAATGGAGTAAACAAGCTCACTTGCCCAAGGTTCAGTTTCATCTCCAAAGCCCCAAGGAAGATCTTTCCTATCAGATTGACCTCCCTCTTTAGACAAAGGAGCAGGGTCTTCAGATGGCAAGGACATACCTTGTCCAAGAAAATCAATTGCCCACACTCGATAATCACGGCCCAAATCCTTTAACTGCTTCTCATAATGAAAGGAACCAACACCAAAGCCAGGAAGAAACAATACTGGTGGAGAGCTCGCATTTTCACACCCTGCTTTGTCATAGTGCACATTAAACTTAGGCTTCCATTCCCAGAAGCAGCTACTAATGTCTGCAGCAGATTCGCCGTTGGATTCATCTGGCAAACCCGGAATCAGCACTTTACTCACCGATCTCCCAGCTTCCGAAATCTTTCTTGCTTCCTCTTCATCACCAACCACATAACCATCATAGCTTCCACTCAAGACCTTAGAATCAACATGTTTAGACCTCAAAAGGGCGTTTCCTGACCCAAAACTTTCCTGATTATTGGAATTTCTCAATAACTTATCTAATTTGTAAAATCTCAAAGACCCACTTCTGGAATCAACTTTAGCACACAAAACTCTAGCTTTTCTCAAAGCTGGGAGCTTGGATTGAGAACTTGAGCTTCTAACCACCAATTTCCAGTTCAAACTTACCACATGACAACATGGTGAAGAACTATAAGAGAGAACTTCCATCACCAGAATATCGGGTCTGTAATGATCACCAATAAATTTGCTATAAATCTCTCTATAACTAAAAATAAAATACTAAAAAGGGGTGTAAGGAGAGAATTCTAAAGCTCCAATATTCTAGGCAACCAAAGAAAGCTTAAAGCTAAGGAAAGAAGTTACAAAAAGAATAAGTCTTGTTCTTTTAACAATTCTAAGAAATCCCAAGATTAAAATTACACCTAAAACAACTAAAGATCGAAAATTTACATAAAAGCCGTGATTTGTAGCTCCTGTATAGAAATTAAACACAGCTGAAACTATGGGAAAAATAATGAAAATAGGAGTTTGGTGTATGTAATTACCTTTAATTTTGGGGGAGAGGTGTCATTAGAGTATGATGCTTTATGGTATTCCAGTTTCCTCCGAGTATTAAGGAGATTCTAACAAAATCTAGAGTGTGAAAGAAAAAGAAAGGTCTTCAGTTGCTTAAAAGCTTCATCTTCCTTATAAAGCCAAGAAAATAAAAATGAATTTTTAAAAATGTATCAAAATTTATTTTTCAGAGAAATAATGTAAAACATCCCTTCTTCTTTTCTTTTTTTTAAGAGAGAATAAAATATCCCTTCCTAAAAATCAAACATAAGAAAAGGTCATAGCTTTGAGTACTTTGTCCACTCTGATGTAAACGCTTGTACTTGGGACCTCAAAAATTTTGCTTTGATCATTTGATGTTCTCTTTTCGTTCCTTTCTTATTTTTTATAAATTGTTTTTCTAAATGAAAAATAAAACTCTCAAACTTAAATTGAATAACTGTTCTTTTTTTTTTAAAAAAAAATAGATAACTGTTTTTTTTTTTTTTTCTTTTCTTAATTTCTCTTTTACCAAGTCCCCGCAAGTACAGTAACACGTGGAAGTGAGAGACGACAAAAATCTTTCAGTCCGGACCGGATAATTCAATCTCATTCGCTATTTTAGATTCTGAAAAAGTGTAAAACAATTTTATCACCAATACTCTACAACGTGGATAATCACCAACTCCATTACGAAATAGCCAACTATTTTTTAACTTGTATGCACTTTCCACATCATCAGTAGAGCAACAATATCTCTCTATCTCATTCAGGACTGGCCATTGGTCAAAAGGATAATCCCTTCGAATCCACGTGCCACATCCAAGATTGAACATCTAGCCGGTTGTAGTGTAAATGATATTTTTGCATTTGCAGACAATAACTGGTTGGTACATACATGGCTAGATAGAACACGTTTTTGAGATGTGAAACGAAAGTAAGATGTGTTAATGACTTTTGTCGTAGTTGAGAAATTATAAGTGGTAGACTTTGGTTGCGCTCTTAACACGCTAACTTTGGTAGGTCACGCTACCATACCATCTGTCACGTTTGTATTTCTGACTTTTTCTTTTGTTAGAAAAATATTATTACAAATAATAATAAATCTAGAATAATTAGTGCACAAATATAATTAAGCAAAATAAATTGGTATTAATTTATTATAACTAAGAAAATAAATATCACAATAATGATAATTAAAATAATAAGGAACCATAAAATTTTGTGTGAAAAAATAATTTTTTTAAAACAGTTACGCATCTTCACTAGAGTACTAAGAAGTATGTCAACAGTGTATGTTTCACATGAAAAACCGGCTCACAAGTAGTAAGATAACACAAAATTGCTACTCCCAATGAATTGATTTGTGTCTAAATACGATCGCCAGAAATACAAGAAACTTCACTAGAGAATTGGACTAGAAACTCAAAACCTCACTATTCTAATTAACTCTTAACCGACACAGAGAGAATATAAAAATGAATTAGTAAGCAGATTGCTTTGGTGGGTTGAAATGTGAGGAAGAATCCTTCTTTTATAGGCTCTAAGGGTAATTCTGCCATAAAACTTATCTATAAAGCCAAAAAAGATTTATCAGTTGTTCCAAATAAATACCAAACATTTTGACTGCTATAAAAGGTATATGGCCTTTAAAAATAGCTATTACATGATGCCCATTCATATTCTAGAGTTAGAAAACAGTTCTAGAATCTTTTTTGGACTTTGAGGTAGGAAAAAAAAATTCAAGGTGCAAAAAGAGGCCCAACATAAAGTGGACTTTTCAGTCCGGCATTCGTGCCCGCAAGGCGCGCAAGCGCACACAAGCCCATGCTATCCGGCTCGTGATTTGCACTCCCCTGCGTGCACGCGCAGGAGAGAGTCTCTCAGCTTATCAAGTTATTAACTAAAAGTTAGGTAACTCTATATAAACACTTTTTGGTTTGTATTTCTTTCTATGTGGGACTTCAGCAAATTCGCACTCTTTTTCCTTCTCACTTAGCTCACTTTGGGTGATAATTTCTAATTCACCCTATTACCATTTTAAGTTAGTAAATACTTGAATTTTATGTACTCACAAAGAGAATACATATCAACAATGACCTCTCACTAGTATATAGTGAGTCTCACTCATAAGTTTATCTCAAAATAGTGTAACACATTCATTTTTCTAGTATTCCCCATATGAATAAAATTGACGACTTAAGACATGATGGACATAGTGATAAAATTTGACAGTCAAAATCTGCATAGGATAGATAGGTTTTACCTTTTGAACATCCTCTTGTGAAAATACATTTACTTTACTAACTAAATAGTAGACGCGATATCCTTAAACTATTCTGTCATTTATGTAAATGATAAAGTATCTCACACAGAAATCTTTCTGATACTTTTTCAGTTCTCACTATTATGTTCATTTTGGCCATGCATATATGCTTGGTTATGTAAGAGTTTAATAAGAATTGTACTCTAACAATTCCCTTAGAAACTACCATACTTTTCTCTCACATAGGTGATCTCTTAATTAAGAGTAACCTATATTACTCCGCTCGAAACTCTATTTTCAACTCATAAGAATCATTAAAAGCATAGCTGAACCTTTCGTTTTACGAGTATCATTATTTTATCATAGGAATGGACACAGAGACATCCCTATAATTATCCAAGATAATCTTTACAATTTAGTAATCCCTTTTGAACCTATATTTTGAGATCTCTAGTCAACTAGGTTGGATATCCACTGTATCGACCTATTCTTTTATGGGCTTTAATCTCATTCTCTTTGATGACTTTTTAACTAACTCTCTATTTAACCTTTTAGTTAGTGGATCCATAATATTATTTTTTGATTTTATATAGTCTAAAGAGATAACTCCAGTTGAGAATAGCTGTCTAATGATATTATGTCTATGATGAATATGTCTAGACTGACCATACATATTATTCTGTGCTCTTTTAATTGTAGATTGACTATCATAATATATGCAAATTGCAGGCACAAGCTTTGGCCATCTTGGAATATTCTCTAAGAAGTGGCGGAGCCATTCTGTTTTTTTTTCCACATTTATCCAATGCAATAAATTCGAATTTCGTAGTAGATTTATGGCAATAACAGTTTGTTTCGAGGATTTTCATGATATTGTTGCACCTCTTAGTACGAACACATAATCACTAATAGATTTTAAATCTTTAACATCAGATATCCAATTTACATCACTGTAACCTTCAAGTAGAGAGGGATATCTTGTATAGTGTAGCCTATACATTCATAAAAATGGTAATTATCTTAATACTTTTATAATCCCTTGCTAATGCTCAACTCTAGGATTACTTGTGTATCTATTTAATTTCCTAACTGCATAGGCAATATCTGGTCTTGTACAAATTAACAAGTACATTAGACTGTCTATCGTTCTAGAGTATTCTATTTGAGAAATATTCTCTTCTTTATTCTTGGATAAGCATAAAGTTAAATCTATTGGTGTTTTTCCAACTCAAGAATTATCTTTATTGAATTTTTTAAGAATATTGTTCATATAATATGACTGACTTAAAACAAGCCTATCTAAATGAGATTTTCATTCCTAAAATAACATTGGCTAAACCTATGTTTTTCATGTTAAATCTTGAATTCAACATATTTTTAGTTGATTCGATCATTTTATCATCACTACCAACAATGAGCATGTCATCAATGTAAAGACACAAATAATATAACCATTTCTAGTATCTTTGATATATACACATTTGTTGATTTTAAATCCATTAGCATTCATAGGGCTATCAAAATTTTCATGCCATTATTTTAGAGCTTATTTTAATCCATACAAGGATTTTACCAAGTTACAAACTTTTTTTTCTTGTCCTGGTATAGAAAAATCTTCATGTTGTTCTATATAGATCTTTTCTTTTAGATCTTCATTTAGAAAGGTTATTTTTACATCTATTTGGTGTATTTTAAGATTCTGCAGAGCAAAAATTGCAAGTACCATCCTAATAGAATTTATACTCATGAAAGAAGAATGAGTGTTAAAATAGTTCAGGCGTTCTTTCTGTCTATAGCTTTAATTACAAGCCTTGCCTTATACTTATCAATCGATCTGTCAACTTTCATTTTCCTTTTAAAAATCTACTTTGAACCTAGTGGTTTATATCCAAGAGGAAGGTTCACTAGTTCTCAAGTATGATTTTATAAGATGGAATCAATTTTGCTCTTAATAGCCTCTTTCCACAACAGTACTTTAATAGAGCTTATAGCCTCAATATATGTTCGAGGCTCATTTTCTAGCAAGTATGTCAGAAAATCTAGACCAAAAAATTTTCTGTCCTTATTCTCTTGCTCCGTCGAGGTTTAACCTTAGTTTCCTCATTATGATCTTGGTCTTAACTATTTTTAGTAATAGTCTCATGTGTTCATTTCAACGAACTTTCTTATTTTTTAGATTTACAAGAAAATACATGTTCAAAGATCGATGCATTCCTTAATTCAATTATCGTGTTCTTATGTATGTCTGGAATTTTTAACTCATACATAAGAAACTAATAAGCACTAGTATTTTGTCCATATCTAATAAAAATGCAATCAGTAGTTTTCGGACCAATTTTTACCTTTTTAGGTATTTGTACGGCCACTTTGGCAAGACATTCCTATATTTGTAAATAGTTATAGGATGGTTTTCTTTTCTTCTTTTTCATGACTCATATGAAGTATTTTCCATTTTCTTTTTAGATATCTTATTCAAAAGGTAATTGACCATTAAAATGGCTTCTCCCCACTTGTTATGGGATAACCCATAACTCGTCAACATTATATTCATCATTTATTTCACGGTACGATTTTTTGCTTAGCAACTCCATTTGACTGAAGCAAGTAAGGTACTGTGGTTTCGAGTATGATTCCATACTGTACATAGATTTACTCAAAAGGTGAATCATACTCTCTACTCGATCACTTCTTAGCACCTTAATTTTCTTATTGAGTTGATTCTCAATATCATTCTTATAGAAAATAATTTTCTCTATAGCTCCGTTTTTTGATTTTAGTTAATACACATAATAATATTTTGTGTTATCATCGATAAAAGAAATAAAATACTTATTGTTTCTCCTTGTTTGTATAAATTTTAAATCACAAATATCATTGTGAATTAAATCAAGAGGTTCAGTATTCCTTTCAACACTTTGAAACGATGACCTAGTCAGTTTTGCTTCAACACAAATTTCACACTTGTATTTTGAATCAAAGTGAGTATGTGGTTTAAGTTAATTAATCTATACAAAGTGTCATAATTAATATGTCTTAATCTACCATATCATACATTAGAAGACTCAAGTAAATAATAAGAAGAGTTAGTTTTATTATTATTTGACTTAATAATCATTACATTCAGTTTAAAAAGCTCATCATATATATAGCTTTTCCCTACATATAACTCACTATTAGATAAAACTACTTTATCTAACTTAAATACTATGCAGAATCCATGTGCATTTAGCAAAGAATCAGACAATAAGTTCTTGCAAATCTCTGGCACATACAACACATTGTTCAGAGTCAGCTTCTTCCCAGAAGTCATCTTCAGGACCACCTTACCTTGGCCTTCGACAGTGAATGTTACAGAGTTTTTCATAAATAACTTCTCCCCATTCCCAAGCGGTTTAAAAGAAGTGAATAAACCTTTGTCTGAGTATACATGCCGAGTAGTACTTGTGTCAAGCCACCATTCTTTGGGATTCGACCTAACTAAGTTCACTTCAAAAACTACTGCATAGAGGTCTATGTCAAAAATCTCTTATGCGATTTCATCCACTTTGTTGGCTTCATTCTTCTTCTTCTTTAGAAGTCGATAGTTTGAAATTTTATGACCCGTCTTGTCATAATTAAAATACTTTCCTTAGAATTTTTACTTCTTGTCCATTCCACTTTTAGATCCTAACTTCTGGCTAGGCTTTTTTTGTTTATTCCTCTTGGCTTTAGAGCCTTAAGAATATTCTACAATATTTGCCTTAGCCACTAGTGTCCTAGACGATACTCATATTCTATAATATTTGCTTTAGTCATTAGTGTACTAGATGATGCTCCCGAATTTTTAGCATGTCTATTATCTTCCTCAATAAGAAGTCTAACAACAAGCTCTTCAAGGTTCATTATCTTTCACTTGTGTTTAAGATAGCTCTTGAAATCTTTCCATATAAGGGGTAACTTTTCAATGACTGTAGCTACTTGGAAGGGTTCACATATGACCATCCCCTCAGACTGAATCTTATGGAGAATCAATTGAAACTCTTGAACTTGACTGATTACTATTTTAGAGTCAGCCATTTTAAAGTATAGGAAGAGTCCCACTATAAATTTCTTGGATCCAACATCCTCGGTCTTATATTTATGGTCTAGTGACTCTCATAATTCTTTTGTCGTCTTCTTACTACGACATACATTATATAAAGAATCAGTCAAACCATTCATTATATAGTTACGGTACAGAAAGTCAGATTGTATCCAAGCATCAACCGTAGTGATGACTTGGAAGTCTTACTCATTTTTGTTAGCTTTTGAAGCCTCCTTAGTCAAGAATCTCGCAAGTTTTAATGTGGTCAGATAGAATAACATCTTCTGTAGCCATATTTTGAAGTTCAACCATTAGACTTCTCAGGCTTCTCTTTATAGTACACTGCTAGTACCATCTGAATCACAATAAGGATTGGCATTTAAGCCATAATAGGAGTTAGCATATGGGCCACAGTAGGAGTAGGCCTTTAGGCTACAATAGTATTATTTGATTCAGTTGCAATTTCTAAAAAAGAATAAAAAATCCAATGAGATTTTTTTTTTCTAGAAATAAATGATAATATTTAAATATTACTCAATAGACAAATTCTTTGAAAAGACTACGAAGGGGTTGGTCCCACTTAAAATCCAACCTCCTTAGACAAAATTTATAATTGTTCATTTATCATAATTTATTATAAAAATATTTGTAATCACAATATATAAATCTAGATATATTATATAAAGTAATAGCACATAAAAGGTAAACTAACTCTTTTAAGATTGTTAGAAAAATAGTATTGCAAATAATAATAAATCTAGAATAATAAGTGCACAAATATAGCGAAGCAAAATAAATCAGTATTAATTTACTATAACTAAGAAAATAACTATCACAATAGTAATAATCAAAATAATAAAGCAGTTTAAGGAAATCAAACCAAGTCTTGTGTGAAA
This sequence comes from Parasponia andersonii, assembly GCA_002914805.1. NCBI lineage: Eukaryota > Viridiplantae > Streptophyta > Magnoliopsida > Rosales > Cannabaceae > Trema > Trema andersonii. Next base: position 903,247 of record JXTB01000029.1, read on the forward strand.
ACATAATTTCTTTAAAATAATTACGCCTCCTCACCGAGGTACTAAGAAGTATGTCAATAGCATTTGTTTTCCAGGATAAAACGGCTCACGAGTAGTAAAATAGTACCAAATTGCTACTTCTAACGCATTGATTTGTACCCAAACACTATCATCAAAAATACAAGAAACTCTACTAGAGAGTTTGTATTAGAAACTCAAAACTTCACTACTCTAACTAACTGTTAACCACCACAGAGAGAATATAAGAAGGAATGAGTAAGCAGATTACTTTGATATGTTGAAATGAAAAGAATAGACCTCTTTTTATAGACTCTAAGGAGAATTCTGCCATAAAAACTATCCATAAAACCAAAAACATTTTATTAGTTGTTCCAAATAAATACCAAATGTTTTGGCTGTTATAAAATGTTTATGACCTTTAAAAATAGTTGTTACATAATACTTATTCATTTTTTGGAGTTACAAAATAGTTTCAGAATCTTTTTTCGGCTCTAAGGTAGCAAAAAAAAAAAAACTTCAAGGTGCAAAATGAGGCCCAATACAGAATAAGCTTTTCAGTATGATATTCGTGCCCATTGGATGTGTGGGTACACATAAACGCATGCTATCCAACCCGTGATTTGCAGCCCCTGCATACGCATGCAAGAGAGAGCTTCTCAGTTTGTCAAGTTACCAACTAAAAGTTAGGTAACTTATTAGGCTACTTCTAATACATAAAACACCGCAAGTATACAGGTCGTAACAAGTAATATAGAGTAAGAGAGTGTCGATCCCACGTGGAGTACATGATTTACAAATGCTAAGTACTAACTGAAACTAGTTCCTAATTTATCCAAACAATAATATTTGATATTTTTGTACAAGAACTTTATCCATGTAGAATTGACAACCAAGAATCCTAAAGAATTCACAAGATCCTTTCCAAGACATAAGTGAAAATGTCTGAACAAGATAATATATTACTCCTAATTTAAATTCATTAGACTCATTAAGTTTGATCATTCTCACATAAAGTTGCACAAGTTACATAGGTATATTCCTATTCTATGTAAACTCACTCTACACTAGGTGATTTTATGATGTTCTATCTATGTCTAAACCTATAATCCCCTTCCTAAGTTCATATAGATTTCACAAGAATAATCTATTTAGTAGCTAAGTAAATAGATCTATTAAGCTATAAATAGAACAATCAATTTAGCCATGGATATCAAAGAGAACAATAGAGAAAAACCAAATAGTTGGACTACATTAGAAGTTCAATTGCCTCTCTAGAAATGGAGTTTAGCTTATATTCATACAAAGAAAAACACAACAGATATAACAAAATAGATACATATTCAAGTTAGAAAATAGAAGAGAAAGACAAGAGTAGAAGATAAGAAAAACTCTTTTTGAAGCTTTCCAATCTAATTTTCTCTTCTTGAATCCTCTTCCTTGATGTTGTTTTCTTTCTTGGAGTAGTTTTAAAAATCCTTGACTGCTAGAATTTTTGTCCGCCAATCGTCCCCTCTCTCAGATAAGAGAAAGAGAGTTTAAAATAAAGGAGCACTCACGAGCAAAATCCGAGTTTTTTGGAACTTTTTGGTACTGCGGTACCGAGATTGGTGTTGCGGTGCCACAAGGCCGAGGCTGTGGCACCATAAACTTGGCACTAGAGCCCTATAGAATTAGGGCTATGGTGCCAAGAAAATGGGGCTGCAGCCCTATGAAAATGGAGCTCGGCCTCACTACATTGCGTTGTAGTCCTATGATTTTGGGGCTGCAGCGCCACATTTTCGGGGTGGTGGCCCCATGATTTTGGGGCTGCAGCCTCATGATTCTTCTGTAGTGGTAACGAGTTGACTTCAAATATTCTCCTATTCTCATCGAGATGTAAGTTTTATACCTAAACACCTTGATTTACGTCCATTATAATTCTGAAAGACAAAATTTTTCGCTCAATGATATCTCACCTGAAATATGCATCAAAAATAATAAAATAAGTAAAAGAGCTTAAAGACGAGTAATTTTTAAGTTCGAAAGTATAATAAAGATAAGTATAAAATACACTTATCACAACTCTATATAAACACTTTTTGGTTTGTATTTCTTTTCCACGTGGGATTTTAGTAAATTCCCACTCTTTTTTTTCCTCACTTAGCTCACTTTGGGTGACAATTTTTCATTCACTCCATTACCATTTTGAGCAAATAAATACCTCAATTTCATGTACTCGTAGAAGAGAATACATATCAATGATGACCTCTCACTAATATGTAATAGGTTCTACTCAAAAGTTTGTCTCAAAATGGCTCATCAAAATAGTGTAACACATCTATTTTTCCAACATCTCATTCTCACGTCTCAAAATTCTAAGCATTACTTCTAAGTTTTAACTCCCAATTAAATTTCCCTTTGACAAGTTAAACTCATACTTTGACTAGTCAAGAACATTAATTTATCTTTAGAAGGCTCCGAAGAAAAATTACTAGTTATTTATGCTCAGATCACATATGTATCTCTAGTTTAAACGAATGATTCATGTTATTATTCTCGAGAATAAGGAATATAGTTTCTTAACTCTAAACCTTTTATAAGTGAAAGTATAAATTTTTTCTAATTCAACTAAAGTAGTACTATAAGTAGAAAGCCCAATTCTTATGCTAGATGACTTATTGAGAAGAAATGGGTGAAATTAATATAAGAATCGAAATGTTATCACCGGGTTAATATTGATTAAAAATTGTAATTCAACGGTTTGCAACCATCGGCTGGCAGTCTAACTAGTGGCTATAATGTTGGCTCTGTTTGGGATTTGGATTTTTGGAAGGAAAGAAAAAAAATTCTAATAGATTCTATTTTCTTTTGTTTCGATTGAAACAAAAAATGATAGAATTTTTTCTTTTAAAAAAGGTAAAATTTGATTTGATGTTATTTTTTAGTATATAAAATATTGATACATTAATTAATAAAACAAAAATATAAAAATAAAATTTTATAAATTTTTAATAAAAATATTTTCCTTTTTTTTTTTCCCACGATTTTTTCCTTGTAATTTTTTTTACTTCAAAATTTAGCTTCCAAAAGGAGCCAAAACTCAAGGACTAGGAAAAATTGAGAGGTGCCTTATGGATTCGGATCTCTAAAACTGCAAACTAGGCAGCGGGCCATCCTTTTGTACGTTCACGTCGTTTTCATTTGTTGTCATTTTTATATTATTGTCCTTTTTGATTTCTTGTCGTTTCATTAGCTCTCATTCGTTGAATATTGTCATTTGCATTTATTTTCCCTTTTTATAATTTACTATTGATTATCAGTTGTTCTCATTTGTAGACTACTGTCGTTTTTTATTTGCTAACCCCTTTTTCAGTTTATGTCTTTTCCAAAGATTTTGTCGTTTTTTATATTTAGTTAAATTTTTGTCATTTTCCATTTGATATCATTTCAGTGTGGTATTGTGTTTTTAAGAGGTTGCCTTTTATTAGTTATTTGTCGTTCTTATATGATGTCCTTTTATATTGTCGTTTTGACAGATGGTTGTCGTTTTTATTGGTTATGGTGTTTTTTGAATTTCTTAATATTTTCAGATGATGCCATTACTTTAGGCTTTTGTCCTTTGTGTTGTTCATGTCGTTTTTCAATCTCGTTGTCGGTCTTCTTTTTTTCTTTTTTCGAATAAATAAATAAAGTTGAAACTAACAAAATAGCTCGATCGCGAAAGGCGACTTTATGTTTTTGCTTGCTTTCTTAACATAAACACAGAATCACATAATCCAAATCCTTTAATATTTCGGATTGAATCCAGCAATTTCTTTCAAGCAAAAACTTAAGAATTTCTTGCAAGCATAAAATTAAGTTCTTTGCTTGCTTTCCTAACATAAATTAAGTTCTTCCAAGCGGAAAAAAAAAAAAAACGTTGAATCCAAAATTTCTTTCCTAATTATCTAACTTTCAAATTTCAATTACTTTTTGTTAATTAATAGATTTGCAATTAATGTATCAGAGACAAACATTTGTTTTTTTGTAATTAAACACAAAATTTTTTGAACAATATTTGTGAGAACAATATAATTGGGAAGATGCATCATATAATTATGAACTTGTGGCGTTTGGTTGGGCTGAATGGGCATTGGAACGGAATTCTCATTCTTAAAGAAGGACAATTCAATTGTTTAGGTTGAGTTTTGAGACTTGAAAGTTAATTTCCATAGTAATTATCATTCATCTACTTAAATGAATTAAAATTTTTAAATCAAATGAGTTGAAAGCTCGTTCTATTTCAATTCAACTCAAATATGCCCCAAAATATTCTTATTTTGTGATAAATTAATATTATAAAAAATATGAAAAATAATATTAATTTCTCACAAAATAAAAAATATTTTTATTTAAAATAATTATAAAATTCTTAAACTGTATAACGTCAAACCGTGTTATTTTATGAAATCCTCTATAACATATCAAATTATTTTCTAAAATCGTGAATAACACATCAAATAGTATTTTCTAAAATTTTGCATAATAGTTTGATGTGTTATTCTGTCTTGAAAATTTTTATTTTTTTAAAAAAGAATTTTCTAATAAAAATTATTTTCATTTATATAATATTAATTATATTCTATTTTATGATAAACCAAATATAGTAATCTCGTTCACCATTGATTCTAACATGTCAATCAAACAACTCAATCAATTTTTTCTTCTATTCTATTTCTACTCTCGTTCTATTTCTATTAACATTCTCATTCTTTTTTTATTTTTGTTTAGCAAACAAACGCAAAGAAAAAGCAACAATCAATGTCAGCATGGCCAGTGCAACTAAAGTTGTTGATTTTGGGCCACAAAATCAGTTTTCTAAGTAGGCATGGGTAACAAGTAAATATGAAGACGTTTATCGAAAAAAAATAAATAAATAAAGATGAAGCGAAAAAATGGAAACATGAAAAGAAATAATACTAAATAAAAGAAAAGAGAAAAGTTAATCCGTTGCACGAGAAAGCCACATGTAACAAAATAGTAAACATTTTTTCTGGTAAGCCATGTTCTAATGCCAAATAAAATCACCTTCTTAAATTCGGGCTATATTTCTCAATTAGATCCTAGGAAATATATTCGGTACATACCTCAAGTCAAGTACGGGTGAACCGTAAAAAAAAATACTTTAAAATTTAAGTATTCTATTATTTAAACTATGAATTTTAGACTTTACAAAATAATATATAATATTAAGAATTTTTAAAAATTGATACTTCAAATTGACTTTTTAAATAACTTTAACAAATAATATACAATAATACCGTCTAAACTAAGAAGAATAAAACGATCTAATTTAATTTTAATAAAAATTATTATCTTTTTGTTACTAAAAATAATTAAAAAATAAGTGTAAGATATCGATTTGTCTACTATATTATCGTCGGAATAAATTGCATCTCCGTAGATAAGATTTGATTTGATTTATATAATAAAATTCAAAAATAAAAATATTGTCTTTATCATTTTCTTTTCTAAATCCTACATTTGTCATAAAGATACATTTTTATCATTTGATGAGGTATTTGAGGTGTACAGGTGAGGTTTCCTTCTCATAACCCACCTGAATTTGTCAAATATATTTTATGTCTTCAATCAAGTTATTTGAGATAACTAATTTGATCTATTTTTTAGAAAAATAAGTAATTCGATATTTTCAACTTTTAATATTCTAATAAGTCAAGTTATTTGAAGTAATCTATATTTTTGTAAGAATCATTTTATAATAATAATAATATTATTATTATTATTATTATTATTATTTATTGTACCAATTTGACTTTTGATTTTTTAACTTATATAATATTACCTTGAATTTTGATATTATTGCACCGTGGATTGATCCTTTTACTAGAAAAATGATGAATATTGAAAGGTGTAATAGTTTTTTTTTTAAAAAATGAGGCTTAACTAATGACATTTCTATTTGTTACAAATTAAAGAAAAATTTTACTACTACCCTGTTCCCATCTGACTTTATTAGGGATAATAGATTTTTATGCCTACCCCAATATGACTCGAACCTAAGATTGAGATTCTAAGTAGTGAGTACCTTTACCTCTTGAGCCAATCTACTTCGTCATAAAGGTATAATAAATTACTCATCATACAAATATAAAATATTTAAATTGAAATTCAGAGTCAAAGTAGTATAAATACTATAATTGGGAGGCCAAAATAATATAAAAATTATAATTTGGCGACCATTTGATGAAAACAATCATAAAATTAGGAGGTCAAAGTAGTACAAAAACTAAGTTTCGAAGGTCCAACCAGTGCAGAGTTAGTTGAGAATTTAGCTATAAAACTAATTCTCATCGATGAAAATTAATATATTATTAGTATTTTTATCTCAATTGGATGATGCGAATAATATATTGCTCTTAGTAATGTTCTCTAAGCCTGTCATATGCCTAAAATAATGATTAAACGAGTGAAAAATTTATATCTAAAATTAATATCTAAAATGAGGTGATTCAAATGAAAAATTATAAAAGGTGGAATGATTCAAATGAAAAATTATAAAAGGTGGAAAAAATCCCACGTGGAAAAAAAATAATATATTACTCTCGCGATGAACTTGCCTAAAATAGGCAGAACTGAAATGTCCATTGTTGCATCGTACTTGTAAGCAATGTTGCATCTTATTTGTAAGCAAATGATTTTTAACCAACTAATCCAGAGAACTAGCATCCAATAACAATCGAAATTGTACTACGTGAGTGGTTCGACGGAGTAAAGGACCAAGATCAATTTACTTATTGAAAATTGAAAAACAAATGAATAAATAAAAAAGCAGGTATAAAAGATAAGCATGATGGATTATTTAATAAATTAGTTAACTAAAAGACAGTAGACCATTCAACGTTATGAGTTGGTTTTGGATCGAATAAATTCAATCAAAGGAAGTTGTAACAAAAGTGTCGATGTGTTCACACTTCAGGGGTATAATACAAGCAGCCCAATGACTCTCTTACTTTCTCTCTTTGCAACAATATTTCTGTTTCACATTTGATAATTTGCAATCTCATTTCCCATTCCATTATAATTCTTAAGAAAAGAAATTAAAACCAATGAGTTTTTTAATTTTATTTTCAAAAAGGGGCAAGTGATCCTGATTTTTACCGCAATATGCAAAGAATATAAGGCAATAATCGAATTTTCTCCATCAATTACTGTTTTTGTTCCTTTGGTGGAAGTTGGAAGGAACACCGATCATCCATGGTGTACAGAAAAGTCAATTCGGGTGACTTAGGAATGGTATAAAGTAATGAATATTTGCTGTCCATTGCTATAGTGATCACACGCCTACTCTACTTTCTCTGTAGATTCGTATCAATTATTGGAATATAATAGTACCTAAAAAGAAGGTTTAGTTAATTAGAATGAACATTTAACATATAATTATGTTGCTAAAAAGCATTGCACACAACATTATATTTATGCTTTACTTTTGTATTATATCAATTCGGCGCAGTACTGCGCTGAATAATCTGATTTAAGTTTTGTTCTCTTTACTTGTTGCCACAACTTCCACCATGCTTCCTCTCAGAATTTTAATCTCTCCGTCATAATAAGTGGTAACAAAGTCAATTTGTTCACATTTCACAGCTATAACACAAAAAAGAAGAGCTCAAGCTCCCTTACTTTCCCTTTGCAACAATATTTCTGTACTTTCAACTCTCTTCCTTTCACCAAAAACACAAATCATGGTTGAACTGGTCGGTGGAGCGCTTCTGAATGTCTTGTTTGACAGATTGGCTTCTCAGGAGGTTGTCGACTTCTTCAAAGGAAAAAAATCCACCGTTAAGCTCGAAGAGTTGGTGTCTGAATTACGGTCTGCAGATCTACTGCTCAATGATGCTGAGGAGAAGCTAATCAAAGAGCCAAAGGTGAAGAACTGGCTTGGTGCTCTCAAAGAGGCGGTTTATGATGCTGACGACTTGGTTTATAAGATCAAGACCAGAGCGGTGGAGAAACAAGGGAAAAGCAGCTTCACAACTAAGGTAAAGAACTTCCTCCCAACTACTTCATTTGAGAGGGACATGAAAGTTGAGATAGATGAGATTGTTGAAAAATTGAAACGTCTAAGAAATGATAACCCTGGTTTGCGGAGAGTTGAAAAACAAGAACTGCCAGAGCGATTACCTACTCCTTTGGTGAAAGAATCTGAAGTTTATGGAAGGGATGCTGATAAAGAAGCAATCATTAAGTTGCTACTCTCGGATGATGCTAGTGCCGGCGACAATTTATCTGTGATTCCTATAGTGGGGATGGGTGGTATTGGCAAGACTACTCTTGCTCAACTTGTGTTCCATGACGAGAGAGTCAAAAGCAGTTTTAATGGCAAAGAATGGTTTACTGTAGAACATGGTAAAGTCGATTGTTTGAAATTGATGAAAACAATCATCAAGCAACTAGGGAACGAAGATTGCAAAACTGAGGAGCCACTTTACCTCCAACAGAAACTGAGGGAGACTTTGTCAGGGAAGAAATTTCTCTTTGTTTTTGATGATGTTTGGGACGATGATCGTCAGAAGTGGGATTTGTTGAAGTGTTCTTTGACGTCAGGCCTGCATGGAAGTAAGATTCTTGTGACAACACGGAGCACAAATGTTGCATCGAATATGAAAGCTGGCCAGCCTATTCAATATGACCTAAAAGAAGTATCCTACGACGATGGTTGGCTGTTATTTTCCAAATATGCCAGGATTGATGTAAACTCGAACGAGTACTCAGATGATCTCCAAGGAATTGGTAGAAATATTGTACGGAAGTGTAATGGTCTGCCTTTGGCGATAAAGTCCCTTGCTAGTCTTTTAGCTCATGAACGAAATAAAGAGAAATGGGAGAACATACTAAAGAATGATATATGGGATCTGTATGAAAAGAAGAGTATCGGTATTCTTCCGGCTTTGTGGTGGAGTTATTACTATCTACCTTCTCATTTAAAGCCATGTTTTGCTTACTGTGCTCTGCTTCCCAAAAGTTTCGTAACTACGAAAAAACAGTTAATCTTCTTGTGGATGGCAGAAGATCTTTTAAATTCTACCTCCAACGGGAGAATGGAAGAATTTGGAGAGGAGTGCTTCCAGGATCTAATCTCAAGATCATTTTTTCAGGTGAGTGAGGATGAATCAACATTTGTCATGCATGATCTTATGCATGATTTAGCTAATTTTGTCTCTGGTGAGTTTTGTTTGGCAAGTGATGATAATAATTGTTCTAGTTGTTCACCGAAGGTTCGTCATTTGTCATACGTGGGATACGATCTTGAGAAATTTGAGGCGTTATATAAAGCCAAGTGTTTGCGCACATTTATAATGCTTTACAGGGGTAACAGGTCCTTCGACATGAAACACTTGCTAGAACCATTGCTACACACAAGGAGTTGTCTTAGAGTGCTCTCTTTTTATAATTGGAATATAGGAAAGTTGCCTGATTCCATTGGTGATTTAAAATACTTGAAGTACTTGGAGTTATTATGCGCTAAACTTGATGAAATACCTGAAACGATATGCAGTTTGTATAATTTGCAGACACTAATGTTGGATAAGTGTACTTCTCTTAGACGACTGCCGACGAATATAGGAAATTTAATCAACTTGCGACATCTCTTCCTTCCGTATTTCTTAGTGGAGATGCCACGGCAAATTGGTAAGCTGACAAGCCTTTATACGCTAAATAGATTTGCCGTGGGCCCAGAAAATAGGTCTGCAAGCATAAAGCAACTCAAAGTGCTACAAAATCTAGGCGGTACTCTTGAGATTTCGGGACTGGAAAATGTTGCTTGCGTGAAGGGTGATTTGGGGACCGTGTTAAAGGATAAAAAGTTTCTTAGTAAGCTAACTCTGAGGTGGAATAGGGCTCATGTTTCACAAAAGGAAAAAGAAGTACTTGGTGCCCTGAAAGTACATGCAAATCTAAAAGAACTCAGCATCTCTGGGTACCCAGGTACAGATTTCCCCAATTTGGTTGGAGATCATTTGTTTTCTAATATAGTAACGCTGTCCCTAGATTTTTGTCTACATTGTTCTGTCTTGCCGCCACTGGGGCAGCTATCCTCCCTTAAACACCTTACGATTGAGAGTTTGTGGGGCGTGAAGGAAATAAATTCAGAGTTTTATTTTTATAGTGCTGGTTCTTCCGCATCAGGGACAAAGCCATTTAGATCTTTAGAGACATTGTGTTTTGAGTCCCTGACACATCTCGAAAAGTGGTCATTTCCTCGTCTTAAGGAAGGGGACGTAGAAGGTGGAGTTTTTCCTCGTCTTAAGGAACTTCGCTTAATACATTGTCCGAAACTAAAGTCGTTGCCCGGTTATTTTCCATCCCTGCGAATTCTTGATACTCAGTATTGTCGGCAAATACTGCCTATAGTCCCAAGAGGTCAACAGATGGACGTTGCGTTTCCATCTTTGGAGACTCTGAAGATAAAAGAGTGTCGTGGGGACGAATTACTTGTGCAAGGGGGATTACCTACGAGTTTAAAGGAAATTAGTCTTGAGTTTTGCGTTAGCCTTACAGCCTTAGATAATTGTTTTGAATGCCTCACCTCCCTTGAAAAGTTGCATATTTCGCACTGCTATAGGATGCGGTGCTTGCCAAAAGAACTACCCGCTTCTCTATCTGATCTAACCATCATAGACTGTGATGAGCTAACACCACGACTCAAGAGGGAGAAAGGGGAGGATTGGCCCATTATTGCTCATATCCCCAACGTAACCATAGAGCCGAATCTTTTTTACTGGTAAATGAGCTCCATTTCATCTTGCAGCTTATTTGACATGCGGTTCTCTGTTTTTTGCGGTCAGAAGTTCACTTCAAGTGTCCCAGAATCAAAATATTGATTTTTTCTCTGAACATTCAGGTACATCTCTAGTATCACTGAAAAGAAGTATATTATCCAGTCCAGCTCTCAACTTAAAAGACTCGATTCTTGTGCAGGATTTTACAGAAAGTATGTCAATGTGAAGAACTAATCTACCAACATGTCATGCAATTGTTAAAAACAAAACAGAAAAGGTAAAACCTTATTGGTTTAGAATTTTGGTCTCTGTAAGTTGTTCTCGTGTTCTTTAATTCCTCGGTTAGACTGTTAAACATATTCTCTTGAAAGTATTTACTCATCTTCTGCTATAATTCTGATAGGCTTGGTATGGCCATTTTACTTTTGCAGCACTAATGGTTCAAAGTTTGGGATTGCACTAGCGACTTTTGCAGTTAGATAGGTAAGGTTTTGATTCCAAATAATATGACAGCATAAAGTTTTTATTAATGTCTCTAATAAGTGTATACATTAATTGTCAGGGTTTAGCTTCACACTTGTCAGTTCTCTCCAGTGGAGTTTTCTTTTTCAAGTCATGTACCTGCAGTGATTTCTTTCGGAGTTGGACTCAACAGTTCTGTCTTGTGATTGTCTTGATTCTCTTATTCCTAATTCTCACTTCACTCTGCTCTCAAAACTTTGCCAAAGGGAGTGGTGTTGTCTTACAAGTTATTTTGGTTTTATTTGTTTCTTTGTAATTCCTGTTGTGTTTTAGTTGACAACCTCCTTTTGGGAGCCTTCCATTGCTGCTTAATTGGCTGGGCTATCCGTGATGTTGCTTTTGTTTTGGTTGCTTAATTCTCTTTAGTTTTGTAGAGATTGTTTTTGAAGTAAAATTTTAGGCAATTTTCTGTTTTTGTAATTTGATTAAGTTGGACGAATTTTATTTGTATTAGAGTGAAAATTCTAGGAAGGACTACAAATACTTTAATTGTGAGAAGTAACTGAATTAAGTCTCTCAAATATTACATATTATGTGATTGTCCTGAGCTCATTTCACCAGAAGGAGGCTTGCCTTCAAATTTATTCCGACATTCAATTGATTCTCATGAGAAAAACAGAGTTGGTCAAACTGAAAGGAATCTTCAAAGACTTATCTCTTCCTTGGGATAGGTGTACTATACCAGAATAACACCAGCAAAGCACAGGCTTGAGAAAAATAAAGGATTATAAAGACGTCCCTTTTTTTGGGATACAGGTCAACAAAGGTAAAAGTTCAATTATTTCCATTTATATCTTCATTTTTTTTTTTCAATACTTGGCATATCGTAAGCTGTAGTTTGGCATGGCAAGGCTAATTAATGTTGTATTAGTAATGAATAGTGAGGGCTTAATCATGACTTTCTTTACTATTGTAAGCAGACTGCAAAATTAGTAGGAAAGGGTCGGTATATAGATAATCTTTCTAGAGCTAGGTTAAAAGTACTTTTGGACTCACGAACTACTACTTAAATACCCATAATCTTTTTAGAGCATATCCAACGTGGTACTTAGGGCATTACAATAGTGACAATTCGTATAAAAAAAGGGTTTATTTATATTAAATAAATAATATCAAGATAAAAGAGCTCTTGATTAATAGATATTATTTTAGGATACATTGGTAATTCTATTAGAGATCCTTTAAGAAACCCTAAAACTAATAATCTACTCAATTTATACGTAAGCTCTGTAAAGAGAGAGAGAGAGAGAGAGGGTTATGTATGTTTAAGAAGAAGAGAAGTTGAGATCATTATTATAGATTATTGAGATGCACTCATAAGNACACTGTATTCCACGTACAGATTATGAACCCGGCGCTTCAACAGCTCATGATCCAAATGCTTCTTCACTTCTTCTACCAACGACTGCAGGCAGAGTTGAGATATATAAGTGATCGAGCATATATATATATATATATATATAGAGAGAGAGAGAGAGAGAGAGAGAGAGAGAGAGTTATGTATGTTTAAGAAGAAGAGAAGTTGAAGAGATCATTATTATAGATTATTGAGATGCACTCATAAGGTAATAACTCTTAACAAATTAAGTTTTATCTTTTAGTTTGACTTTAAGATTAAGATTGAATATCTAGGGTTAGGGATTTGAATTACTCATAAATTATATATGAAATATGAGAAAGAATTTGATAGAATATAAAGTCTATTAATATTAGGATTTAAACAAGATAAATTTTGAGTGATTTGGTCTGGTAAATAGAAAGTTATAAATTTTAGAGTTTTGGGCTAAGATGTAAAAATACAGTAGAGATTCCAACTAACTTTTAAGGGAGTTTTACTACTCTGATTGGTCACATTAGATATGGTTGGAATTGATCGAATTATTTTTCCAATGATATATAATTTGTCGAAAACAGACTTATAGCTAGAAAGTTATATAATTGAAGTGAGTACTACGAATCTAAAAAAAAAATTGAAACATTAAGTATTTTTAGTAAAACGTGACAATGGCTTTTAGGGCTTTATAGAACTTACCTATGGACCCTATAATTATAATATTGGTACTTTTAGAACCTCATATCTTGTAGAATATATTTGTCCTCTAAGTTTGGGAAGAAAGAAGTTAGAATTATTATAGATCGTGAGAAATTGACATTATTGGGAATAATTATAGAGTTGATTTTAGAAGATGCGTGAGCAACAAGTAGTCAATCATTTTAGTATAATTAGAGTATGATTGTATTATTGTGATACTTATATATAATTTGTGTAATAGTAGGTATTTGAGAGGTTATATTGATTATTTTGGTTAAATAGACAAAATGAATGAGATAAGTAACCTTTGGTCTTTTCTATTAACTTTTTGTATAAAAATTAAATATTTTACTATTTCTAATAAACTTATGTTTATAGAGTATTTTATTAAGAATATTATTTCAAGTGAAAACATACTTTCTGCAAATAATTTGTTTATTGAAAGAAAATTATTTTATTGGAACAATTGTTTTGTTTAAAAAGTATTTTGATTTTATCTGATAATTATTTTGCACAAAATTATAGATCAAGTATGTGACATTCTTATTGAATATTGTTACATGAAAACTGTTTAGAAATAATTACAATGATATAATTAGAAAAGTAAAATTATTTTTGAGTTGTTATTATATATGAATGTGTTTTGAAACTCTCTTCAATGACTATGCGAGGAGGATTGAACTACATGTAATGATTAAATCGATGGACTGCTTGATATTTTCTAAATAAATTAATTCTGTAATTTCAAGAGTACAATTCCAGATTTTTAGTGGAGTAATACTATAATTAATAAATTAAACAAATTGATTAAAGGGTTTAATTAATTATCATAATTTATTGGAGCTTGAATTACAGGTCCATGGATATTACATTATTTTTATTACTGCACACTTTGTTTAGATAAATAGTTTATCTATATGTAATTAATAATTGTTATTAATTAATTAATTTAAATTTATGGAGAGATAATTTTCCTAATTTATTTGAATTTTGAATTTAAAAATATCTAATTATCAGATAATTAGATAAATAGAAATTGGAAAACTGACTAAAGTTTTTTTTTGAGATATATATATATTAATTAATTAGATTAATTAATTTAAACTTATATATATATAACTTTATGTTAACAAAAGTTACATTTTGTTATTATTTTTTTAAAAAAAAAAGCTTAGGGCCAAAACAAAAAAAATGTTTTATATATATATATGTATATATATATATGTTAATTAATATGATTAATTAATTTTTTTTTATTAAATAGTTTAATAAGTAACCCTAGCAATATATACTTCGTATTATTTTCTATAGAGCCTCCATAAACTAAAGAGAAAAAGAAGAGTGTCTTCTATTCTCTATAGAACAAATCCTTGCAATCTCATGTATTGAAAAAATTGCAAGGGCCTAAAGTGTAAGTTTAAGAAATTGAATGTAACACCCATACGTTCATTCAGTTGTGCTTGAGGCTTGGATTGGAAGATTATGGTTTAGAAGACAGTAAAGTTAGGATCTGCTAATAAGCTACAAGAAGTATTAGATCTATTCTCTTTGTTTATTCCTATTTACTATAAATTAATATTATGCACTCATATAGTCAATTATTTTGAGAAAATTTTTGATTATTTTTATGTCAATCTTCTACTGCAAAAATCGCTTTTAAATCTAACAGATGGGTGGTATTGGCAAGACTACTCTGCTCAACTTGTGTAAAATGACGAGAGAGTCGAAAGAAATTTTGATTGCAAAGCATGGATTACTGTAGGAGATGACAGAGTTGTGATTGTTTAATAGATTCATCATTTTTCATATAGGAAAGGACATCACGATACATGAAATTTGAGGGTTTATCGAAAGCCAAAGGTTTGCACTCTTCCTTAGCATTGCCACTGTCATATGCTGATGAAAAGAGACTTTCGCTTAAATTGTTTCCAAATACAGGAGGCCATGCTGAACAGGGCTCACTCTATCTCGATATTAGATAACCAAGTTGCATGATTCAACTGGTGATTTGAACAATTTAAAGTATCTTACATTGCAATTGAAGAGATACCTTATACAGTTTGTATTTTGTATAATTTGCTGCAGACACTATAATTGTTCGCGGTTGTGTGAGACTTACTCAGTTGCCGACAAATCTATGAAATCTAATCAACTTGCGACATGTCCACACTCTCCATTATTTAGAGGAAACCCTATTTCAAATTGGTCAGATGAAAACTCTTCAAACTTCAAGAGATGTCTCATATTAAGCTGCTAACAGAGCTTCAAGATCTATGTGGAACTCTTGAGATTTTAGGACTGGAAAATGTTTGTTAGAATTCAGGATGTTTTGGATGCTGAGTTAAGGAGAAGAAGTTCTTCCTTAGTGTGATAATTTTCACCCTAGTCATGCACTTGATGACCCACAAAAATAAATTAAGAGAAGCACTTGGAGCCTCAAGCTACTCAAGCTAATTTGTAATAACTCAACCTCGTGAAGAGTAGACTGAACAATAAACTCATAACAACTTTTTTTTCAACTGATGACAACTTAAAAAAAAAAAGAAAAAAAAAAAAGAAGCAAAAACTGATTTGAGAGACAATATTAGGAATCCCAACCATCTCCTACTTAACATCCCTAAAACTAGCAACTAAAATAAATAAAAAAAGGTTAGAAAGTCAAAACATCCCAAAGGTAAGAACAAAGTACAAACATTGAACGAGTATCCACAAGAACATGTCTAAAAACAATCCTTATGGATAATGTTATCGTAGAAAGTGCCTCATGAAACTTTATCTAAACAAAACTCAAGTTTGTAGTTTGGTAAAAAAAAGTATGTTATGTGTGAATCGGCAAAACAAAATGATAAAAAAGAATTTGGATAACGTCCCTTGCAACAAAAAAAGAAATTAAATTAATTTAAGTATACCACCAAAGATCTTGTTATAAATTATAATCTCTAAATATTAAAAATCAACTATGCAAAATACAAATTATAATCTATTAAGTTGATACCAATCAACCTTTCAGGTTCTCATTAAAAATGAACGACTTTTTCTTTCTAATCACGAACTCTTATGCATCCAAATTACTTCTAAATAAGTTCTCTTAGTCGTACCTCTTAACTGACGATTTTTAAAACGTGGGAGTGAAAAATAAAAGAGTGAGCTAGAAGCCTAGTAAGTGACTAATAATCTTATTTTATTTGATCAAACATATAAAAACCAAAATCATTAGCAAATATTTTTTAGAATAAATTTGATATTAATGATCAATATTTTTGAAAATATTCAAATTAAGTCGTTTAGTAAACAATTTGACAAAAATAAGTAATAAATTTTCAAATCTGTCTTTTCAAATATCTTTTTAGTCAATAATAAATTCAATTATACTTTTCTCCAGTTTTTGGCGACCATGGCCGTACTTAGCCCATGTGACTAAATCTGAATCTGCCACAAATAACACCTATAGATGGGTCTAAATCTGCTACAAATAACTACTGTAGTTAAATTCAAATATATTACAGATAACCTCTATAACCGAGTACGAATCTGCTACATTCAATCATGTAGCTAAGTCAGTACTATCTACATATAATCCCTGTAGAATGAGTTTACGCGCATAATCATTGAAAAGAGTTTCTAGACACTTATTTATAATAATAAGTCATAAATAATTTCACTTTCATCTCATTTCAAATAATTTCCATGTGACAATATTCAATAATAATTTTATATACTTGATCTATATTTTGGTACAAAAATAATAACTAGATCAAGAGTTTCTAGACACTTATTTATAATAATAAGTCATAAATAATTTCACTTTCATCTCATTTCAAATAATTTCCATGTGACAATATTCAATAATAATTTTATATACTTGATCTATATTTTGGTACAAAAATAATAACTAGATCAATTTATTATTTTTTATAAAAATAATCATGTTCATTAAAATAATTTTCTTTCAATAAAAGTCTTATTTATCAAAACCATATTTTATCTTAAAATTATATTCCCTAAGAAAATATTTGATAAACATGAGTTTGTTAGAAACAATAAAGCATTTAATTTCATGATAAAGAAAACTAATAGAAAAGATCAAAGGTCATTTACCATGTTCGTTCTGCTTATTTAACCAAAGTGATCAATACAATTATTCAAGCACTTATTATCACATAAATTATATATAAGTATCACAACAGTAAAATCATACTTTAATTATACTAAAAGTACTGACTACTTGCTGCTTATGCAACTTCTATAATCAACTCTATAGTTACTCCTAATAATATCAATTTCTCATAATTTATAACAATTCTAATACACTCCAAAAATCACCAAACTTAGGAGAGCTATTATACAGGTCTTAAGGATCTTGATATTACCAAAAGTATGGTTATAGGGTCTATAAATGAGTCTTATAGAGCCTCAAAAGCTGCTGTCATGTTTTGCTATAATTACCAAAAAATTCATATTTTTCTAAATTCGTAGTATTCACTTCAATTGGTTATAACTCTCTATTTATAAGTCCATTTTTAATGAACTATATACTGTTAGAAAACTAATTCGATAAGTTTTAAGCTTTCTAACCATACAAAATATGACTCAATGAGACTATTGAAAACCTCTATAAATACAGTCGCAATCATTATTACGTTTTTTACCAATGTGAAATATTCAAAAATCTATAGCCTTCTATTTACCCAACTAAATTACTCAAAATTTGTCTTATTTGAATCCTTATATTAATAGGCTTTACCCTATATCAAGTTCATCCTAATAGTTCATAAATTATTTATGGGCAAATTAAAATCCTAATTATAGATATTTAATTACATCTCCTGAAATTTAATTAGTATATGTAAACTCAATAAATTAGAACTAGTTATCTAAAAGTACTAGTTTGAAAGTATTTTTAGACTTATAGACTATTATGCTAACTTGAAGGTACTTTTGGACTTATGGACTACTATTTAAATACCAATTATCTTTTCAAAGTATACTTGATGTAGGATTTGGGGTGTTACTGCAAAAATCCGGATTTTGGGAGGGTAATTTAGATATTTTACTATTTTTTTGAATATAATATTGAGGGGATTAATTTACAAAAATTTTATGCAGAAGGACTAAATTGTAATTTTTTGGGGACAGAATTGATAGAAATTTAAAAATTTGGGGACTTATGTGTAATTTTTGAAAAATTGCATAGCCCCATAAGATAGGGCCACATGCCCTGTCATTTTTCTCTCACTCTCTCTCCCCCCCGATGTTTTCTCTCTCTCTCTCTCTTTCTCTCTCTCCTACGCACACTCAGCCGAGAACTGAGGAAGCCGCCGCAGCTCACCTCCCGCCGTTGTCCGCCTGCACAGACCACCAGCGAAGCTTCCCCGTGCTGCACCAAGTCGATGCCGACCAGCTGCCGCCACCGAAGAGGCCGCCGTTGCCGGAGAAGACGAAGTGGTGTATTTCGGATTTTTGGCCACCGGCAACGATTCCGACCTCCGTTCGACCTCAAACTAGACTCGTTAGATTCGTCTCGTCGCAAGGATTGTTAAGATATATATATATATATATATATATATATATATCTTAACCCTATAATGCTCGAATCAAAAGTTTCTATTTTTGGATATTTTAAGTTTAAGTTTGACTTTTTGATCCGACCGTTGGATTGTGTTTTTGTTGTCATTTTTGGATTGTACTTAGAAAATGGGAAAATTTAATATATATATATATATATATATATATATATATATATATATATATATATATATTGCCTATGTTGGTGACCTGCATGAAAATTGAGATCGGACAGTCAAGATTTGTCTCGTTTTGTATGCCACTGGCCCGGTGTGTGCCCAGACCCGAATTAGATAAGTTATATATCTAACCTAGCTATTTTGGGTGCTAGAAATTCAGTGAAGAAGTCCGTTTATGGAATTGAAGCTCCATTAAGAAGTTGGTTTTTTGCAAGAGGACGATCGAGGATTCAGAATTGGTTCCCGACCCTCCGGACGATCGTCAATGACCCCTTGAGGATTTGATAGCGTGGTATCGCTATTTGAGCGAGGTAGGGACTCAATTATCTCTGTTTTATATTATTTTTGAATAAATTTTATTTTCTGTAACATATGAGAACAGATGTGATTTTTGGTTTTCTTGAACATCTGTGAAGGGAATTGACTGTATGATGTATACATATTGTATTACTCTGGGAATTTTCTGAGTGCAGGTTATTTTGGGTATATTAAAAATAATGCTGTTATGCTGCCCGTTTTCTTATAAAACCTAGTATGTTAATTTTATTGAAAAACCCGAGCATAATTATTTTCACACTTCAGTTTTGTATTGCACGTATTATAGAATCATATATGAGCACAGTGTTAGCATCGTGGGTTTACAGTGTGGCGCTACATGCCCCACCGTCAGTGTAGAGTCCGTATATCTGCGCGAGGTTTTGTTACTTCTGATTACCTTCCTAGTTGGTAGGCGTAGGCAATTCGGTTGGCCCTCCAGATTTGGTAGGCGACACACAGGTGTCCCTTCTGGGTATGGACTTAGGTGTCAGGTAGGCTGTTAGGCATACTTAGTGCCATCATCCTAGGTTTCCACAGATGAGAGAATGAAAGCTCATGGGTATAGGTTGATTTGTGTCATGTGCATATGAATTGAATGGTTTTGATTATACTGCTATATATATAAATATATATATATATATATATATGGATTTCCGATTTGGGTTATATATATATATGTATGTTTTGGACTAAACTAACCTTGCAGAAATTCTCCATCACTAAAATATTTTCGATCGAGGTATTTGTTTTTCCAATTGGGCATTTTATGCTCACCCCTTTCCTCCCTTCCTCATGTGGTGTCCAGTACGATTTGGGAGATCAAGAAGAGTAAAAGGTCATCTTGACTGTAGTTCATCATCTTGGTAATGCATGAAGCTTGTCATTATGGTGTTTGGATTGTTTGGGTTTTGTTTAGTAATGAACCAAGATTACTACTTTCTATTTTCTCCGAGAACTTATGTATGTCATTCTGGGATTTGAATTTCGTTGTGGATGATGATGATACTTGGATTTATATTTGATTTCGTATTTTTAAATAATTATTCGATTTATGTTTAATGGTGTATATGAACTGTGAGAGTAGTTCACAGGATGAAATTCTAATTATTTATTTAAATAGACCGTTTTATAAAACTAGAACTTTTGATACTTTTCAAATAAATCAATGAATTTCCTATCTTTGTGAAATTCTCCTTCTGCCACTAGTCTGGGTTTTGGGTCGTGACAACTACAATCTTCTTCCATGAAGGGCCTAGCGTTCTCATAACATGGTCCACATTCATTAACCCACATATAACCCCGATAGGGTCCACATTCACCACGATTCTGATCCGTGATAGCCTTTTAAGTCCCACACAAGTATAGATTAGGCTGGCTCTGAATACAAATATAACAATGATAGGCCTCACCCAAAAGTGCTAGTTTGAATGTATTTTTGGTCTACTGGATCATCACTTAAATACCCATGATCTTCTCAGAGTATATCTAATATGAGACTTGGAAGGCTACCACGGGCCGGAATTATAGTGAATGTGGACCTCACCTATGGAGGTTATATGTGAGCTATTGAATGTGGACCCCTAATGAGAACGCTAGATCCTTAACAGAAAGAGATTGTAGCGCCTTAAGTCTCATATCTGATATGCTCTATGAAGATCATGAGTATTTTAATAATGGTCTATGAGTCCAAAAATATCTTCAAACTAGTACTTTTAGGTGAAGCTTAGTGGTGTTACACACACTATATAAAAAAATATCTAACATTATAATAAATATGTGATTTGACTATAAAGAGAGCCATTTTTCCCAGCAAAATAAAATTTTTAAAAAAAGTACATACTAAAATTGGAAAAAAATAATATGAAGAAAAAATCTTTGTCTTTTCATTAATATCAAATATTTTTTTTATTTGTGATTTTTTATCAAACACCACTCGATTAAATTTTAAAATAAAAATTGATATTTAAAATTATTACCTTTATTCTTTAAATTGACGATTGACATCTATAAATGTAGCTAAAAGATAATCATTTAAATCAAAAATTGATTTTTTTTTCCTGATCTCTCGGAAATCTCATTCTAATACTCTTCAGACACGTAAAAATTCTTTTGGTTTTTTTGATAAAAGGTAAAACGTACTGGTTTATATATATATATATATAGTCTCTTTTGGTTTTTTTGATAAAAGGTAAAACGTAGTGGTTTATATATATATATATATATATATATATATAGAAGTACCAATCCAGTTGGTATTTTTTTTTACCTATGTATAAGTATCAATTTGGCCAATGAAAATTTAACAT
>JXTB01000029.1:925106-951211 GCA_002914805.1 Parasponia andersonii
ATTCCCTTCTCTGACCTTTCAAATATACGGTCAGCTTTTTAGGACTTCTCCGATCCCAAATATTTTATTTATATTTCGATATAACCAAATATTTATTTTAATGAGGTGTGGAATCTTCCACTGTGAAATCGTTGTTTACCAGACAATAATGCCCACTAGGCATATTTTAACGTACATATGCATCCCAAAAAAAACAAAAAACAAAGTCTACTTTCTTAATTTCCACTACATGCTTACTTTTGGAATCTTATCTCGTCAATGTGTTCCCACTTCACGGCCTAAAGCTCTCTGTACTTCCCCTCTTTGCAACAAATTTTCTATTTCTCCTCTATTAATTTGCGATCTCAATTACCCTTTCCTTCCCAAGAACGAAAATCATGGCAGCTCAATACGTAGGGGAGAAGTTTCTCTCTGCTTTATTCGACAAGTTGATCGACAAGTTGGCTTCGGAGTTCATGGACTTGTTCAAAGGAAAAGAAGCCATTGTTAAGCTCCTCACTGAGTTGAAAACTACGTTGTTCTCAGCCGGCCTGCTGCTCGATGATGCTGAGAAGAAGCTGATCAGAGACCCGAGGGTGAAGGAGTGGCTTGATAAACTCAAAGAAACGGTTTATAATGCGGATGACTTGATTTATAAGATCGACACCAAAGCGTTGCAAAACGAGCTGGAAGGAGAATCTCAAAGTAGCAGCAGCAGCTTCACAAGTAAGATACTGAAACTAGTCCCCATTTCATTTACTAGTGCTTTTGACAAGGCAATAAAAACTGAGCTAGAAGAGATCATTGGAGACTTAAAATCTCTTCTAGAGCAAAAAAATAGCCTTGGTTTGGAAAATGTCGAAACGCAAACTCAACTGCTAGAGAGATTACCTACTCCTACTGTAGATGAATATGAAGTTTATGGAAGGAGTGTTGACCAAGAAGCTATAAAGTCACAAATGTAATTGGTAGAAAAATTGTTCACAAATGTAAGGGTCTTCCTCTAGCTATAAAGTCACTTGGTGATCTCTTACGTTGTAAACGAGATAAGAATGAATGGGTTAACATACTAAATAGTGATATATGGGAATTGAATGAGAGGAATAGAATTGGTATTCTTCCAGCTTTGTGGTTGAGTTATTATTATCTACCTTCTGAGTTAAAGGCTTGTTTTGCTTATTGCGCTCTATTTCCCAAAGATTATATATTTAAAAAAGAAGAGCTAATCTTATTATGGATGTCAGAAGATCTTTTACATTCTACATCCAGAAAGAGAATGGAAGAATATGGAGAGGAGTGCTTCCAAGATCTAATCTCTAGGTCATTTTTTCAACCATCGGGTAAGGAGTTTGTGATGCATGATCTTCTGCATGATTTAGCTATTTATGTCTTTGGTGATTTTTTTTTGGAGATGGATGATAGTAACTTTTCTAAGTGTGCGCACAAGATTCGTTATTTGTCATATAGGGGAAGTGCTCGTGACCCTAAGAAATTTGAGGCTTTATCTAAAGCTAAGGGTTTGCGCACTTTCTTATCTCATAGACCATGGTCCCTGCATATGGACCACTTGCTTGAACCATTGCTACATGCGGGGAGTTGTTTAAGAGTGCTTGCTTTATGTGACTATAATGTAACAAAGTTGCCTGATTCAATTGGTGATCTGAAGTACTTAAGGTACTTGGAGTTAGATTACTGCACTGAACTTAAAACGATACCCGAAACAATTTGTAACTTGTATAATTTGAAGACACTAATGTTGAGGCATTGTATTAGACTTACTCGACTGCCGACGAATATAGGAAATTTAAGCAACTTGCAGCATCTCCTCCTTCCTCCTACCTTAGAAGAGTTGCCATTGCAAATTGGTAAGCTAACAGGTCTGCAAACGTTAAATACATTTATTGTGGGCGAAAAAAATATGTCTGGAGGCTTGAAGCAACTAAAAGAACTTCAAAATCTACATGGAACTCTTCATATTTGGGGGCTGGAAAATGTTGCCGGTGTTGAGGATGGCTTGGAGGCTGTGTTAAAGGATAAGAAGTTTCTTACTGATCTAAGTTTGAGTTGGAAAGAGTATGCTGATTACTTACAAAAGGAAAAAGATGTACTTGATGCCCTCGAACCTCATGCAACTCTAACGGAACTCAGTATAAGCTATTATCCAGGTACCAGTTTTCCTAATTGGGTTGGAGATCAATTATTTTCTAATATAGTAAAGGTGACCCTATATAAGTGTAGAAATTGTTCTGTTTTGCCGCCGTTGGGGCAGCTATCCTCCCTCAAAGACCTTAGGATCGTGCGTTTCTTGGGCGTGAAGGAAATAAATTCAGAGTTTTATTATGCGGGTGGTGGTTCTCCTGCAGCAGGGATAAAGCCATTTAGGTCTTTGGAGAGCTTGCGTTTTGAAGACTTGTCAAAGCTCAAAAAGTGGTCGTTTATGGAAGGCAAGGTAGAAGATGGAGTTTTTCCTCGTCTCAAGGAACTTCGCTTGCGTTGGTGTACTAGACTAAAGTCATTGCCTGGTTATTTCCCCTCCTTGAGACTTCTTGACATCGAGGATTGTGAACAAATACTGCCTTTACTCCCAAGGGGTCAACAGATGGACGTTGCATTTCCATCTTTGAATACTATAAACATATTTAGTGCAGATGGGGAGGAATTACTTGTAGAAGGGGGATTGCCAACGAGTTTAAAAGAAGTTAGGCTTAAGTCGTGCCATAACCTTACAACCTTAGACGAGGAGGCCTTTCAATGCCTCACCTCCCTTGAAAAGTTGGATATTTCTCACTGCTTTAACATCCGTTGCTTGCCAAGAGGACTACCCACTTCTCTATCCGATCTAAGCATCAAATATTGTGATTTGCTAACGCCACGACTCCATAGGGAGACAGGGGTGGATTGGCCCATAATTGCTCAAATCCCGAGTATAAATATATTGGGGGATGGCTACTCATATACAACTGACGAGAGAAACCTTCGACTATGAGTCATATAAATTCAATGTAAGTTTCAAATATACTTGCTTCTACTTTGAGGAATGATATGAATCGGAAAATGTTTTGATTCTTGTTACCAATTCTACTGCCTGTCTGCCATTGTTATACCTTCTCTGAATGCTTCAAATTTATTATGGTATTTCAATCCTTGTCCGAAAAAACTATACAACTTCATTTCTTGCAATTTCACTATGTGATCACCGGTAAATGAGCTCAATTTCTTGTCACAGCTTATTTGACATGTGGTTCTCTGCTTTTGGCGGTCACAAATCCAAATCAATGTTCAAAAATCAGAAGATTGACTTTTCTCAATTCATTCAGGTAACAATATTGCCATATCTCTAGTACCAATCTAAAGATGTATGTTATCCACCCCAGCTTTTAACTTAGAAAACTCGATTCATATGCAGGAATTTACAGGATAGGTGAATGTGAAGCACTTATCTACCAGCCTGTCATGCAATTGCACTAGAGACTTTTGCAGTTAGATAGGTACAGTTTCGATTCAAAATAATATGACCTGTATAAAAGTTTTTATTGTTTCTAGATTAATGTTTCTAATAACTGTATACATCAATTGACAGGGTTTAGCTTCACACTTTTCAGTTCTCTCTGGTGGAGTTTTCTTTCAGTTTTGTACCTGCAGTGATTTCTTTTGGATTTGGAGTTGGACTCAACAATTTTGTCTTGTGATTGTCTTGATGCTCTGTTTCCTATTTCTCAGTTCACTTTGCTTTCGCAACTTTGCCAATTGGAATGATGGTGTCTTTCAAGTTGTTAATGTCAGTTTTATTTGTTTTCTTTGGATGTAACTCAGTTGTGTTTTAGTTGACAATCTCCGTGGGACCGCTCCGCTGTTGCTTAATTAGCTGGGCCGCGATTGTGTTTGATGAATTCTCTTTAGTTTTGTGGACATTGTGTTTGTAATATTGTTATTTTAGGCAATTTCTTGTTTAATAATTTATGTAAAGTGCAAGTTCTAGGAAAGTCTATAAACACTTCGTTTGTGAGAAACTGAATAAAAGTCTCTCAAGTATTACGTGTTATGTGATTGTCCTGGGATCATTTCAACGAGACGGAGGCTTGCCTTCAAATTTATTCTCACTTTCAACTGTTTCTTGTGACTTGTGACAAGCTCATAGTTGGTCAAACTGAACAGAATCTTCAAAGACTTATCTCTTCGTTGGGATAGATAAGACAGTAACATTAGCAAAGCACAGGCTTGAGGAAATAAAGGATTATGAAGACATACCTTTTTCTGGGAGAGAGGTTTACAAAGGTAAAAGTTAAAAAACTTCCATTTATATCTTTGTTCTTTTTTTTTTTTTTTTTTTCCAAATTCTTCTCTCATTTTAAACTGTAGTTTGGCATGGACAATTTTGTATTATTAATAATGAGTAGTGGGAGCTAGATCCAGAATTTCTTTTTCTATTGTAAGCAGGACTGCCAAAATTACTGAGGGTTTGTTTACTATGTGTTCAGACGAAATGCATCATTGTTGAGACCATTTATTCTTCATTTTCAGGTTTGTAGAGTGAAGTCTTGCCTTTTAGCGTATGGGATGTGGGATATTTGTTTATTCATCAATACTTTTGTTGTTCGGTGATGCAGTTGAGGAACTTGGTGTGGGAAACCTTCATTCACATTATTCTATCGTCATTGGACACTAATTAACTTTCAGTAAGTCTAAAAGTCAATGTTTCCAGACATGTTGCACCTTTGGATGTGTATTTTGGCATAAAAACAATTATGAGTTTTGCAAAACTAGTTTGGGATGTGGAGCGGAAAACAATCATTTTATATCTAGTAAAAGAAAAACCCTGCAGGAAGTCCTTCGGAGGGATTTACACGCTTGCATTAAAAGATACACTTGGTCTCAATGGAGACATTTTTGCAAGGTTAGTAAATTATATTTATTTCCTTAATCTAATCAACCAAGGTTCAGGCCTTCTGGAGAAATTATTACTAGTTGACACACCTTATCCTATTAAGCATAACTGAGTTGCCTTATCAAGATGTATAAATAGCAGGCGGAAAGGTCTTCTTCTGGAATGGAATGCAGCCTCTTGATCGGCCTGGAGTCGACTATTGCTACAAGACAACTCAGGATCATGCCATAGGCCTATAACCATTTCTGTTTAGATTTGTGTTAGTCCCACGTAGTGATCCCTCCGTCATGTTTGCTCTCAACTATTTCTTTTTGATACAAAACCGAGCCTAACTAATCTAAATATCTCTTTTGACTTTCAGTGGAGTTCACTTCCTAGCTTCAAGCAATGACTCTGGCCGGAGTCAAGAGAATTCAATATGCTCAGCTTGTATGTTTCCCTTAGTCAGTGACTGTGAGTCCCTTTTCAGATAGTTGTTTAGACCAAAATTTGGATACTAAGTGTCTGGACAACAATCTGCATGGCATAGTAAGATGTCATTTCACTTGAGGACTTCCAATTTCTTTTTCTCTTTTGCAGAATACTTCATCGAGTCCCAAACTTGAAAGGCAATCGGATTTTGTCAACTTTTTGGTGAATGATGATGAACATGCACTAATTTGGATTTTTGATCTTGTAAACAGAGACAGAATTTCATGGACACTTAGATTTGTTTTCTTCATCATGGCACCCCAATGGTGTCGTTTGTGCTGCTGGAAACTAGGACAACTTGCCAGATTTCGAACATCCACAACCTGTCAAAGTTGGTTGCTGTGCTGAGGGGCAACCTTGTAGCCATTCAGTCAATCCGCTTCAATTCTGATAGTTGTGGCTACAGAGGAGACTCTAGAGACTCTGTGCATGTCTATGATTTGAGAAGTCAGTATGAGAAAGAACAGGAAATTGATTTGTTTAGTGGGATAGTCGGCACATTGTCCGGACCTGATGCTGAATTTATCTTTTAGTTGGATGGGGCACAGTACGGTCGACATATGAACTTGTCTGCTATTGTGGTTACGTCTACCCACCAAATGTTTATGTTCAAGTCCTGAAGATCAACTGGAAACTAGTCCCACAACTAAGCACATCACAAGCTAAATTGCCAATATGTGGACAATGAGCTGTGCAATTTTGTTGAAATTACCAGCTCTATTGTCGCTTTCAAAGAGGCCTTGTCATTTATGGGGAGGCTACTGATGGTTTTTGCTCTTTTTTTTTTTTTTTTTTTTTTTGGTGCCTTGTGTTATTTGAACAGTGTTGATTCACAACAGAGCAGCTGAAGACCTGTTGAGGATCTAAGCCCAATGGATACAAAGTAATATTGATGTCACATTTTGTAAATTATAGTCTTTTGCGACACTTTGAATAGGCCAAGTGTGAACTAATACAGATGACATTCCCCTTCTATTTTTTCAGTTCTTTTTTTCACAAGTATGGAACTGCACCAGCAACTTTTGCAGTAGATGGGTACAATTAATAATGTCATTATTTATATAACTAAATAAAAGTAGTTGCATTAACACAAATATACACAGCCTATCGTACCCGGACCATAACCGACCGGAGCGCCACCAAGGCCGCTCCTTCCACCGCCACAGGAGCAGCCATACAAAAAATTTCAGATTTTTATTGTCTCAAACCGCAAAAAGGTCAGATCTTTTCTTCTAAAATGCCCTCATTTTGTTGCACTCAGATGTCAAATCTCCAAAGCAACGGTCACCATGGCTGATCAGATATTGCAGAGTCACAAGAAAAGTGCACTATGGCTAGACTCTTTTTCCATGGTTAGACTCTTTCCACACTAAGTATCCAAGCCATTATTGATCTTAACCCGTATCCAGTTGTATTATTCGTGTTTCTTCATGGAATTTGCTGTGTTTCGAGTTCTTGGATGATTTTCCTATGCGTGTGTTATATTTGTTTAAATGTCTGAGTAACAGTATGATCGGTTTTGGGATAATGATGCGCTCATAAATAAGAATTATAGACCCACTTATGGATTCAATGAGCGAATGGTATGATTACGCATTAAACAAATCAGTGTTTATAGAGCAGCACACACAATTTATAACATCCAAAAAAGAGTAAAGAGGGAGAAAACCCAGAAAGATTAAGGGATAACTTTGCATTGAAGATTTTCGGATTTGTTTCAGGGCAGGCCAGAGATTTTTGTAATTGTGTAACATATCAAGGAGAGTTTTAGAGTAAGACTGAGAGATTGCCACCGGGATTTTGCTCCGAACCTTGTAATTCAAACTGGGTTCTGCTCAATTTTGTCTCTCCATTGTGAGAGTTGTTTGTCTCGCTTTTGTCAGAATTTTTGTCTCTCTTTTATGAGAGTTTTGCTATGCTATGTCTTATAGTCTTTCTTTCCTAGTGGTTAGGAATGACAATGGGTCGGATTTGGTATTCAGTCTCCGTACTCGCGAGGAAAAATCAAACTCATATCCGTTCAATTTATATATTTAAGTTGATTGGACGGATTTGAGTATTACCTATATAGGTAAGCGGGTACCTATGGGTACCCATACTTGATAAAAAATTAAAAAAATATTATTTGAATAATTTGAAAAATAAAAAAAAATATGAATTTAAAGAGAAAAAAAATTTAATCACAATATTATATACTAAAATTAGTAATACTTCAATAAAACAACTTAATTTTTATATATACATATTTATTTATGTGTATTTTATATAAATTATATATATATTTAATATATATTTTTTATTTTTTATGTATATAAATAGTCGGGGCAGGTACTCCTATACCCGTACTCACCTTGTAACCGGATCGGATTTTTCACTTAGTACTTGTACCCGCCTTATTTACCCGAATAATCGGGTATTACCCGCCTTATTGATCGGATATCTACGGGTAAACGGATTAGCAGGTATAATTGTCATCCTTAGTGGTTATTAATAATTGAACGCTTATGTCATTAATTTAAGCACCAATTACTAAATTAATAATTTATATTTATATTTCCTATTTAATAATTTAGTGTATCCTAATGAAAAATTAGAACTACCTAAAATAACAGAAGGATTGATCCACAGATTTTAAGTGTTAAACTATTGCTAAGTACTGAAATTATCGCAACCTTGACTTGATTGAAAATATTATCTCAAAAGATTATTGAGCTGATTGTTGGCATATTCCTATACAAACGTGATTGAAATTTTTATCTTTTAAGTTATTATCGCAAAGGAATAACGTCAAAATACGTTTATTAATTTTTTATATTATCTTTCACAAAGAAATTTACCAATAATTTGCGTGGTTGACAAGAAATAAATAAATTAATGCTCTGTCACGTTGAGTTGGTCGCGTTGAACTTATTTACAATGCAACACCAGTCACGGGGTAAGCAAAGTCTTCAGCTACCTCAATTAATAAAACAAAATTAAATCTCAAGCTTTGCTTTCTTTAGAAGACAAAAAGAAGAGAACTAAATATATTCACGCAACCTACGAATTATTCAAGTCTGCTTCGTGAAAAACCGTGTGAAAATGGCAATGCGGATCTCAAAAAATTAATAACAATAATAATGAATAAACCAATCTTTGTGACATAATTTCACAATATAAGACAAACTAATACATCGTTAAGGTATTGATCCTTTTGTTTTAATAGGGCTAAAAACAGAATGCATAAGATACTTTCCACCTTTCTTCCAAATATATTAATTCTCAACCCAATTTGAGTCGTTTTCATAAGTGAAGGATATAATTTCCAAGTACGTGCTCCATGCTTAGCTTGCAGATAGAAGATCATCAACCTTTCTATTCATTTTTGTAGTAAGGACAGTAACATATAGATACATGGCTGCAGAACTGGTGGGTGGAGCTTTTCTCTCTGCTTTGTTTCAGAAGCTGTTTGATAGAATGGCTTCTCAACAAGTGGTGGATTTCTTCCGAAGAAAGAAGCTCAATGATGGCCTGCTCAAAAGGCTGAAGACTTCGTTCTTATCGGTCAACATTCTGCTAAACGACGCCGAGGAGAAGCAAATTAGTAACCCAGCTGTGAAGAAGTGGCTTGATGAGCTCATAGAGACAACCTATGATGTGGAGGACTTGATGAACGAGATCAAGACCGAGCAGGAACGTGGATATGGAAGCAGCTCCTCGAGTCAGGTGCTCATGATGAAACTCTCTCCCTCGTTTATGATTGACAAATCATTGGTAGAAATAGAACCCAAGATAGAGGAGATTCTTGAAAGGTTAAAAGTTATTATAGATCAAAAAGATGTCCTTGATTTAAGATCCGGTGTACGAAATAGACATGTACAAAGATTACCAGCTCCTTTGGCTCAAGAGTCTAGTGTTTATGGCAGGGATGGTGATAAAGAGGCCATTGTTAATTACTTACTGGCGGATAATGATCATAATGGTAATAAGATATCTGTGATTCCAATAGTGGGGATGGGTGGGATTGGCAAGACTACTCTTGCTCAGCTTGTTTATGATGACCGGAGAGTGAAAAAACATTTTGAGCTCAACGTATGGGTTACTGTGTCAGATGAATTTGATATTTTTAGAATAACAAGAATGATTTTAGAGAGGGTCACCTCGGAAAAATGTGAGATTGAGGACCTATATGAACTTCAGGTTAAGTTGAAAGAGGCGTTGATGGGGAAAAAGTTTCTAATTGTTCAGGATGATGTCTGGAATGAAAATTATGCCCTTTGGGATGTCTTAAAAAGTCCCTTTGAATTTGGAGCACAAGGAAGTAAAATCATTGTCACGACACGTAGCAAAATTGTTGCATCAAAAATGGGAAATGTTCCATCTTATGACCTACATGTAATATCCGATGAAGATTGTTGGCGCTTATTTTTGAAACATGCCTTCAACAATGTAGACTTAAATGCACATTCAAATTTGCTAGTGATGGGTAGAGAAATTGTTAAAAAGTGCAAGGGACTTCCTTTGGCTGTAAAATCACTTGCTGGTCTCTTGCGCTCTGTGTTAAATCCTGAAGAATGGAGAAGAATTTTAAAAAGTGACATATGGGAGATGCAATTGCAAGAGAGTGACAATAACAATATTCTTCCTGCTTTGTGGTTGAGCTACCATTATCTCCCTTCGCATCTTAAGCGATGTTTTATCTACAGCTCAGTATTCCCCAAAGACTATGAATTTGAAAAAGAAAAAATAATCTTGATGTGGATGGCTGAAGGTCTTTTGCAATCTGACTCAGGAAAAGTAATGGAAGATGTCGGAGAAGAGTACTTCAATGCTTTAACATCAAGGTCACTGTTTCAAAGATCAAGTCGAGATGAATCAACTTTCCTCATGCATGATCTTGTCCATGATTTGGCTATATTTGTAGCGGGAAAATTTTCTTCCAGGTTGGATGATGATAATTTGCATAACCTTGCTAGCGAAGTTCGCCATTTATCATACAAAAGAGGAAGTTATGACTTGAAAATGTTCGAGGGTTTGTCTAAATTGAAGCATCTGCGCACGTTCCTAGCAATGCCGTCACTGACATTTGATGGCATATCATCCCTAAATCAGTTGGTCTTATTTAATGAACGACTTTTTATAGAAGGAGGTTGCTTAAGAGTGCTTTCTTTAACTCATGCTTTAATAATGGAATTGCCTGATTCGATTGGAAATTTGAAGCACCTTCGGTACTTGGACTTATCATTCACTGAAATTTATGAGATACCTAAGTCGATTTGCACTTTGTTCAATCTGCAGACACTACTCTTGTCAAATTGCCGAAATCTCACTCGGTTACCGACGAACATGGGAAGTCTAATCAACTTGCGCCACCTCGACATTGCAGACACACCGTTGACAGAAATGCCATCCTCAATATGCAATATGACGAACTTGCAAACATTGCCCTACTTTGTTTTGAGTGGTGAACATGGTGGCTCTAGAATTAAGGAGCTAAGAGAGCTTAAGCATCTTCATGGAACGCTTGTTATTGTAGGACTTGAAAATGTAGTCAATCTTGAGCATGTTTTGGAGGCTAATTTGAAGGATAAGAAGTGCCTTAGTGCACTAGGCTTGAAGTGGCAGTATGGTGATACTGATGATTCACAAAACGAAAGAAAAATACTTGACGGCCTCCAGCCTCACACCAACTTAAAAAACCTCCATATCCATGGTTACAGAGGTACAAATTTCTCATCTTGGATAGGTGACCATTCCTTTTCTAATATGATAGAGGTGCATCTACTAAATTGCAGAAGTTGTTGCTTTTTACCACCATTTGGGCAGCTGCCATCCCTTAGAAAGCTTCAAATTTTGGCATTTGACAGTGTGGTGACAGTAGGTACAGAATTTTACTCTGGTGGTTCTTGTGTAACCAAACCATTTAGATCCTTGGAAATCTTGGATATTCGCTTCATGTCGGGATGGAAGGAGTGGTCATTCATCGAAGTCGAAGAAGGTGGAGTTTTCCCTCGTCTTAGGGAGCTTTACTTGGAAGGTTGCCCGAAGCTAAACATACAGCTACCAGATTATCTTCCCTCCTTGACAATGCTACAAGTGTGGAGATGTAGACAACTAATGCCTCTGCTTCCAAGGCCCGATCATAAAATGGACACTGCATTTCCACGTCTTCGGACTGTGGATATATACATGTGTCCAGAACAAGAATCATTTCTCGAAGGAGGATTCCCTTCAAGTGTAACTTCACTTCAAATTTTCAACTGCAACAAGCTCGAGTCCCTGAACATAAAGGGCTTTCAAGGCCTCGCTTCCCTCGAACAGTTGGTGATTGGTAGATGCCAAGAGCTCAAATGTTTGCCAGAGGAAGGATTACCTGATTCTCTTTCATCTTTGTGTATAAGTGATTGTCCTCTGCTACAACCTCGGTGCCAGAGGAACGCAGGTCAAGATTGGACAAAGATTGCTCATATTCCTCGGATAGAGATTGATTGGGAACTGATTTGATGAGCACTATGCAGATGTACCCTCTTTTATTATTAGAACAAATTTATCCAGGTAATTTGTTTTTCCCCTTTCTCCAATCCTTTATGTCCAATTATTTTTTGTCCCAAATTCTTTATTCTCCTCCT
Organism: Parasponia andersonii; assembly: GCA_002914805.1. Lineage (NCBI taxonomy): Eukaryota > Viridiplantae > Streptophyta > Magnoliopsida > Rosales > Cannabaceae > Trema > Trema andersonii. The sequence continues at coordinate 937,050 of JXTB01000029.1, forward strand.
CATTGAACTGTTTTTTTTTATTGATGCCTGCATACAGAATGAGCCAAGCGAAGGTGTCATCAACATTCAACCTGTTCCCTCTTTCGATTTCCAACTGAATCCTCCTCTTATGGATTAATTTTTTTTTTTTTGAGGTATTTTTTCTTATAGGTTTTGATAGGAAAGTTCTTTCATTTCCAAAACAAAGATGAAGAACAGGGGAATTAAAACAACCAACTGAAAATCACTATAGTAGTTCAGTTGTTGGAGGTTTTCCATCAACATGTAAATGATGTTTTTTATTTTATGTAAATTATTTTATCTGTATGAACCATGTTAGAATTCATGCATATTTTCCCTTTGTTCACTCTGTATATACACATCAAATTAAGTCATGTTCTTGTATAAACGACATCGTGCAGTATAGTGAAGTAGCTAATAAGACTGGTACTCAAGCTACAGTAAAGCTTATGTTAGCAGAGAGAAACATAGGCAAAGAAAGCTACAGCAGTACAAGAAAAATGAAAACATCGCTCTTTTTGATGAATGTTCAGCGAAAGAAAGATCTTTTTGGGGGGAGGGGAAAGCTTATGACAATGTTGTTTCTTCATTTGATGAAATGAATATTGAACTTTTATCACTGCACTTATATGTTGAATCACCTTTTAATATAATGATAAATGAATATTTTTCTTAACACAGTGAATATATATATATATATGTATATTTACTTTTGTTTACTCTCTTCTTGTTCATTTTCCTTACTAATCTTTTGGTTTTTATTTTCCTTAATTTCACCTGATTCAGCACAAAAGTTCTGTTTTTTCTTGTTCTGTTTTCTTTGTCACTTCACCAAGCTTGGATTCTCCCAGCATCTCAAAAATTTGAACACCATAGTCATGTTACTCTTTGTAGTTACTTTTCAATGGGTTTTCTATGGATTGCTTAAAGAAACCTGCTTTTCATTCATAGACCTACATGAAACGTTTTTTCTTTTTTATCTAGTTACTTTTTGATGGGTTTGCTACAGCCCTCTCTAGTAGAAATATTTGTTTAAGTTTGATCAGTTTCACAATCTTAAACACACGATCCATAAAATTATAAGTTTAAAGACTCAAAAGGACAATATAATGTGGATACAACTTATAAGTCCTAAATAAAGATGCTTGGCCTCCAGTTATATTAACAGTAAAGCTCTCAACGTTAACTGCTCTACTAGTTGATCAGTAACATATGATATAAAGTCATACCACATCAAGTGGTCTAAAAATTTAGTTCAAAGTGGTGTCCTTATATTACTAACATATAAAACATCAACAGGAATTTACTGATTAATAAATAATTATTTTCACTTTCTTTTTTTGTGTTTTGTTTGACTCAACAGGATACAGAATCACAGATACGTCCGCTCTTTCTCTTTTTATAGATTTAAACTAATGGAGCAAGTTTAGGAGATAAGCATGACCGTTAAACAAATAATTTTTTTTTTTTTTGAGCCAAACGGCTCGCAAAAGCGGGCAAACCGAAAAAAAATTACTTCAAATCGTCAATAACAGATGAAGCAATAAAAATAGGCAAACAGTCAAGCCAGGACATATCCCCAGCAAAAGAAAAAGCTGAACCAGCTAGTATATGTGCCACCGTATCCCAGCTCGAGAAGCGTAGTCACACCGATCACAAGAAACTAAAGAAAATAACTTAATAATTGTAAAAACCCGGAATTTTCGAGAGTAATTTGGACATTTTATTAATTTTCCGGATATAATATTAGGGAGATTAATTTACAAAAAGTTTGTGCAGAAGGACTAAATTGCAACTTTGGAGGGATTAGATTGATAGAGATTTAAAATTCTAGAGACTTATGTGCAATTTTTAAAAAATTGCACAGCCCTATAAGACAGGGCCACGTGCTCTGCTCTTTTTCTTTCTCTCTCTCTCTTCTCCCCCAATTTCTCTTTCTCTCTCTGCATTTCTCAGCCGCGAACCACTAGAAGCTGCCGAGCCGCCACTGGCCATCGTCCGCCCGCGCCACCGACCGGCAAAGGTCTCCCATGTTGCGCCAAAGTTCTGCCGTCCCTCGCCAGCCACCGTTGTCACTTGCAACGCCGGAAATCTTTCAAGTCGCCGTTTCGGTTTTTTCGTCACCGGCGACGATTCCGACCACTGTTTGACCTCCAACCAGTCCCGTTGGATTCGTCTCATCTTAAGGATTATGAAGATATATATATATCTCAACCCCATTTTACCCGGATTGAAAGTTGTCATTTTTGGGCATTTCGAGTTTATGATTGTTGTTTGTGATCTGGACGTTGGATTGTATTTTTGTTGTCATTTTTGGAATGTACTCTGAAAATGAAGAAGTTTGATATATATATTTTGCCTATGTTTGGTGATCGACATGAAAGTAGAGATCGGACGGTCAAGATTTGCCTTGTTTTGCATGCCACCGATCAGGTGTGGGCTCGGACCCGAATTGGACAAGATATATGTCTAACTTAGATATTTTGAGTGCTAGGAATTCAGTGAAGAAGTCCATTTGTGGAATTGAAGCTCCGATGAGAAGTTAGTTTTTCGTAAGAGGATGATCAAGGGCTTGGAATTGGTTCCCGACCCTCTGGGTGACCGTCAACGATACCTTGAGGATTCAATAGCGTGGTATTGCTATTCGAGCGAGGTAGGGATTCAATTACCTGTGTTTTGTATCGTTTTCGAATAAAACTTATTTTCTATAACATATGAGAATAAATGTGATTTTTAGTTTTTTTGAGCATCTGTGATGGGAATTGATTGTGAGATATATACTGTATTGTTTTGGAAATTTTCTGAGTGTAGGTTATGTTGGGTATATTAAAAATATGACCGTTATGCTGCCCGTTTTTCTATGAAACCCTAGTATGCTAATTTTATTGAAAAATCTGAGCATAATTATTTTCACACTTCAGTTTTGTATTGCATGTGTCATAAGATCATATATGAGCACCATGTTAGCATCGTGGGTTTACAGTGTGGCGCTACGTGCCCCACCGTCAGTGAGAGTCCGTAAACTCGCGTGGAGTTTTGTTACTTCTGATTAGCTTACCATTTGGCAGGCGTAGGTAATTCGGTTACCCCTCCAGGTTTAGTAGGCAACACACGGGTACCCCCTCCAAGTATGGGCTTAGGTATGAGGTAGGCTGTTATGCATACTTAGTGCCATTATCTTGGGTTTCCACAAATAAAAAGATAAGAGCTCATGGGTATGGATTGATTTGTGTCATATGCATATGAATTGGATGGTTTTGATTACACTGTTTTTATATATATATGGATTTCTGGTTTGGATTATATATATGTATGTTTTGGACTAAACTAACCATGCAGGAATTCTCCATCTCTAAAATATTTTTGACCGGACAATTGTTTTTCCTATTGAGCATTTTATGCTCACCCCCTTCCTCCATTCCTCAGGTAGTGTACAGTGCGATTTTGGTGATCAAGAAGAATAAGAGATCATCTGGATTGCAATTTGTCTCTTGGTAATGCTAAGAGTTTGTTGTCGTAGTCGTTGGACTATTTGGATTTTGTATTAGTATTGAACCAATATTACTGCTTTCTATTTCGTCTATGAACTTATGTATGTCATTCTGGGATTTGATTTGTTGTCGTGGATGATGATGATACTTGAACTTAAATTTGATTTCGTGTTTTTTAATTATTATTTGGTCTATGTTTAATAGTGTATACGAACTGTGGGAGTGGTTCACGGGATAAAATTCTGATTATTCTATTTACATGGACCGTTTTATAAAAGCTAGAACTTTTGACACTTTTTAAATAAATCAAGGAATTTCCTATCTGTGTGAAATTCTCCTTCTACCACTAGCCCGGATTTTGGGTTGTGATAATAACTTCTTCCACCAACAAGGTATTATCAAAAAATTATTTTAACCAAAATCCCCTCTATTTTCAAAGGAATACGCAATATTTTTTTTTCCTCTAGTCTCTAGATATTATTTGGCTTAACCAATATTGTATTTCCCGTGTTAGATGTGGATCTTGGTCCAAACAAGCATAGTCGATAATGTACCTCTCTATTTTCTATTCAAAGTTCTTGTAGCGCGTTACTTGTTTACAAAATATATGGTTTCATATATATATATATATATATATATTATAAAACAAGCTTCTAGAAAATTTTCTAATCACATAATTGGACTGTAAATTTCAAAGCAGAGAGGTTGCTTCTGTAATTAAGTTTAGTTCTCTTTTGTTGCAGTGCTAACGTTTGAAGCTAAGAAATTTGAATATTCAACGTATGGATTACTTTTCTACTTAAGAAAATGACACATGCAATAATGAAATGTATACTAAGCGCAAATGACTAAACAATATGTCTATTGGAGACGAGTTTTCTCTCCTCACAAAGTCCAAAAAAAAAAATATGAATGAATGAATAAAATAAAAAGCAGGTATTTATTCAAAAAATAAATAAAAAATAAAAAGCAGGTATAAGGGAAAAGCATGATTTATTTAACAAATATAATTAGGTTACTAGAGGACAGTACAAGACCATTTAACGTTATGCATTGGTTTTGGATTGAATAAATTCAAACAAGGTAAAGTCCTAAGAAAGTCAGTGTGTTCACACTTGAGGGGTATAACACAAACAGCCCAACAGCTCTCTTACTTTCTCCGTTTGCAACAATATTTCTGTTCCACCTCTGTTTGTTTGCAATCTTAACTTCCCTTTCCATTCACCAAGAACTAAATTCATGGCTGAAGTGGTAGGTGGAGCGCTTCTGAAGGTGTTGTTTGAGAGGTTGGCTTCTCGGGAGGTCATCCATTTCTTCAAAGGAAAAAAGTCACAGTGTTAAGCTTGGGGAGTTGGAATCTGAATTGCGCTGTGCTGGTCTACTGCTTGATGATGCTGAGCAGAAGCTAATCAAAGAAAAAAAAGTGAAGGAATGGTTTGATGAGCTTAGAGAGACGGTTTATGATGCAGACGACTTGGTTTATAAGATCAAGACCGAAGCACTGCGAAACCAACAGAATAACAGCTTCAAAACTAAGGTAAAAAACTTCCTCCCAACTTCATTTGAGAAAGCAATAAAGGGCGAGATTGATGGGATAGTTGAAAAATTGAAATATCTACAAAAGAATAACCCTGGTTTGCGGAGAGTTGAAAAACAAGAACTGCCAGAGAGATTACCTACTCCTTTGGCAAAAGAATCTGATGTTTATGGAAGAGATGCTGATAAAGAAACTATCATTAAGTTGCTACTCTCGGATGACGTTAGTGGCGACAATTTATCTGTGATTGCTATAGTGGGGATGGGTGGTATTGGCAAGACGACTCTTGCTCAACTTGTGTTCGATGATGAGAGAATCAAAAGCAATTTTAATTGCAAAGAATGGTTTACTGTAGAACATGGCAAAGTCGATTGTTTAAAACTGATGCAAAAAATAATAGAGAAGATGACTTCTGATGGATTTACAATTGAGGAGCCATTTGACCTTCAAAACAAACTAAAGGAGACTTTGATGGACAAGAAGTTTTTCTTTGTTTTTGATGATGTTTGGGACGACGATCGTCAGAAGTGGAATCTATTAAAGAGTTCTTTGGCCTCTGGATTGTGTGGAAGCAAGATTCTTGTGACAACACGGAGTACAGATGTTGTATCGGATATGAAAGCTGGCCGATCTATTCAATATGACCTAAAAGAGGTATCCTATGAGGATGGTTGGTTGTTATTTTCCACATATGCCAGGATTGATGCAAACATGGATGAGTACTCAGATGACCTCCAAGAAATTGGTAGAGACATTGTACGAAAGTGTAATGGTCTGCCTTTAGCAATAAAGTCACTTGCTAGTCTCTTAGCTCATGAACGAGATAAGGAGAAATGGGTTAACATACTGAAAAATGATATATGGGACTTGTATGAAAAGAAGAGCATCGATATTCTTCCAGCTTTGTGGTGGAGTTATTATTATCTGCCTTCTCATTTAAAGTCGTGTTTCGCTTATTGTGCTCTGATTCCCAAGAGTTACAGAGTTACGAAACAAGATATAATCCTCTTGTGGATTGCAGAAGATCTTTTATGTTCTACGTCCAATGAGAGAATGATAGAGTTTGGAGAAGAGTGCTTCCGAGATCTAATCTCAAGGTCGTTTTTTCAACCAGCGGCTCATGAGGATGAATCAGCATTTGTCATGCATGATCTTATGCATGATTTAGCTAATTTTGTGTCTGGTGAGTTTCGCTTCGTTATGGATGATAATGACCTTTCTAACTTTTCATCCAAGGTTCGTCATTTATCATATATGGGAAGAGACCCTAAGAAATTTGAGGCTTTATCTAAAACGAAGGGCTTGCGCACCTTAATATTGCTAGAGTTTGAATCAGGTAAACCATGGTCCTTGCGGATGGACCACTTGCTTGAATCATTGCTACGCACATGGAATTGTTTAAGAGTGCTTGCTTTGTATGAACGTAATATAACAAAGTTGCCTGATTCGATTGGTGATTTGAAGTACTTAAGGTACTTGGAGTTAGTTTGCCATCAAATTGAAGAGATACCTAAAACAGTTTGTAATTTGTATAGTTTGCAGATACTAATGTTGAAGTATTGTAGTAATCTTACTCGATTGCCGACAAATATTGGAAATTTAATCAACTTACGACATCTGCTCCTTCCTCCTTACTTAAAAGAGATGCCACTGCAAATTGGTAAGCTGACAAGTCTTCAGACATTAAATAAATTTGTTGTGGGGAAGAATAATGGGTCTGCAGGCATAAAACAGCTAAAAGAGCTTCAAAGTCTACGCGGGACTCTTCACATTTCAGGAATAGGAAATGTTACTGGCATTCAGGATGGTTTGGAGGCTGTGTTGAAGGATAAGAAGTTTCTTAGTGAGCTAAGTTTGAGTTGGGAATGGGATATTGATGATTTGCCAAAGGAAAACGAAGTATTTGGCGCTCTCAAACCTCATACAAATCTAAAGGAACTCGCTATCAATGCCTATCGAGGTACTAACTTCCCTAACTGGGTTGGAGATCAATTGTTTTCTAACCTAGTAAAAGTGACCCTATATAATTGTACAAACTGTTCTGTCTTGCCGCCTTTGGGGCAGCTATCCTCCCTCAAAGACCTTAAGATTGTGGGTTTTGATGGCGTGAAGGAAATAAATTCAGAGTTTTATTATTCTAGTGCTGGTTCTCATGTAAGAGGTACAAAGCCATTTAGATCTTTGGAGAGCTTGCGTTTTGAATTCTTGTCAAAGCTTGAAAAGTGGTCGTTTATTGAAGGTAAGGTAGAAGGTTGAGTTTTTCCTCGTCTTAAGGAACTTACCTTGAGTTTCTGTTCGAGACTAAAATCGTTGCCCGGTTACTTTCCCTCCTTGAGAATTCTTGAAATTTACAAATGTGAACAAATACTTCCTTTACTCCCAAGGGGTCAACTGATGGATGTTACATTTCCATTGCTTGAGAGACTGAAGATATATATTTGTGATGGAGAGGAATTACTTCTAGAAGGGGGATTACCTACCAGTCTAAAGGATATTGGACTTGGCTTGTGCAAAAACCTTACAGCCTTGGACTAGGCCTTTCAAAACCTCACTTCCCTTGAGAAATTGCGTATTTCGGACTGCGATAACATCCGGTGCTTGCCAAAGGGACTACCCGCATCTCTATCTAAACTAGCCATTGTTTATTGCCGTTTTCTAACGCCACGACTCCAGAGGGAGACAGGAGAGGATTGGCCCATAATTGCTCATGTCCCCAGCATAGATATAAGGGATGACAGCTACTTATATACAAACACTGAGAACTACTCCAACTATAATTCAAATCGTAATTTATTGTAAGTTTCCAATGTATTCTCCACAAAGCTGGTGCTATTCTTTTATCTCATACTTGATTTTGATGAATGATGTGAATCAGAAAATGTTATGATTAGTTTTACCAACTAAACTGCCTTCTGCCGTTATCATGCTATTTCTGAATGCTTCAAATTGATATTGGTGATCCTTAACCAAAGAAACTATACACGATTTCATTTCTTGCAATTTTAGTACGTGATCATCTGTAAATGAACTCCATTGCATGTCACAGCTTATTTGACACACAGTTCTCTATTTTTTTTGTTTTGGCAGTCACAAATTCAACTCAAGTGTCCAAGAATCATGAAAAGATTGACTTTTCACAATTCAATCAGGCAAACATTATTGCCACATCTCTAGTACCAATGAAAAGATGTAATATTCTCCAGCCCAGCTTCTAACTTAAGAAGACTAAAGAGACCAGATTGTTAGGCAGGAACTTACATAAAAACGGAGTTACCGTGTGACGAAATTGACTGAGTTTAGGTTCATACATGTCAGTTCTCTTAAGTGCTGGAGTTTTCCTTTCAGTCATGTTTCCACTGGATTTGGACTCAACAATTCTGTCTTGTGATCGTCTTCATGCTTTGATTCCTAGTTCTCAGCTCACTTTCCCAAACGGAGTGTGTGTTGTATTTCCAGTTGTCTTGGTTTTATTTGTTTCTTTGGATGCAATTCCAATTACGTTGTAGTTGACAATCCCTCCCGTGGTGTTGCTTTCACTTTGGTGAATGATCTCTCTTTGGTTTTTGCAGACATTGTGTTTGAATTAATATTTGAGGCAATTTTTTGTTTATAAAATTTGATGAGAAAAAAGTTGGTTGAATTTCGTTTGTGTTGAGTGCAAATTCAAGAAACGCTATAATTACTTTGTTAATTTGTAAGAAACTGAAATAAGCCGCTCAAATATTTGCCTAATATATTATAAGTGATTTTCCTGAACTCATTTCACTAGACCGAGGCTTCCCTTCAAATTTATGTATATATATATATATATTTAAGCATTCTCTGTACAGAGGCGTCAATTTGGTTAGTATTTTTTTAAAATTATTTATAAGTATTGCAGCTCCTTTGCTTTCTTTTTTTTTTTCTTTCTTTTTTTTTTCTAAATTTCCAATGCCTAATTGTTGACCTCGCATTGCACTTTGACATTTAAAAAAAATATATATATATGTATTTGATAATGTGTTATCATGATAGGAATATTACTCATGGTTACAAGTATATGTAGTTATCCGATCTTAAAAAAAAAAAAGAAAAAAATTATTCAACAGGAAAAATAATCAGGTATGGTACAGGGATAATATTAGCATAATTCACAGTGTAATCGTTCTAATATACCTACATAAAAAGATTACTAATTTTACACAACTTATATTCATAAATCTGTGATAAAATAATTAGTTTTGAGAGTTATATGTACTTATATGTTTGAACTTTAGAATTTGAAGATTATTTAATATATTATTGTATTTCATGTTTTGTTAATTATTAAATAAATAAGTATTTTAATCCTAATTTTTTTCTTATTTTGTCATTATGTACAAGTAAAGGGAAAATTAGATAACCATAGTATTCTCGTTACTCGTAAGTTTATAAATACTGTCTACATTTAAAAAAATTATTAATGGGACGAATATGATATCACAATTAGCCTTTGAGAATAGAAAACGAACCGTCCATATTTATGAAAAGGTTTCTAACACTGTTACTTACAAAAACAAATTACAAAAATACAGATATTAGGATTTTTTTTCAAATTTTCGTACGGATTTTATTTTTAAAATATCATTTTTTAAAAAAAAATTATAAAAATACCATTTTTTTCAAAATAATCACTGGCTACTAATTTCTGAAAACTAGTTACGGATTATTAATTACCAGTTATATACTATTATAAATATCTTTGGTTATTAGTTATCAATTTTTAGAAACTAGTTACCAGCTACTAATTATTATTTTTTAAAAATAATATTTTTTAAATATTTTTTTGAAAATGATATTTTCTAATAAAACTGTACCGTACCTAAAAATTATGCCCACCACCATATTTTTTAAAATTTTTCTCTGAAAACATCATACAATACTTAGTTTTTCTTTTAAAAAAATAATTAATAAGAGAAGTATATAAATAATGTGCTAAAAAAAATCGTGGTTACCCTTTTATATTTTTTCATTAGTATCATTAAAATTCTTATATATATATATATATATATATAGATTAAAAAACGACTTGTCAGTATTTAAAGGATTTCATTTAAATTCACACGTTACAACAAGATTAGAAGCCACGCATGTTTTGACTTTTGTTTTACAATATTTTCTTCACATAAGTATGTAAGTAGAAGACAAAAAAAAAAAAAAAAAAAAAGTTGTACACATTCGGATGCCCACCCTCGACCATTAATTAATATTTTACAGAAAAAACCAAACTAGTTTTATTAATTGACAGTTCTATTTCTTGATATTATATTAGGGCCAACTATGAATTCACAGACGCTACTTTTTTGTAATCAATTAGATTCCATTATGTTTATTTCCTTTCTACTTGTATAATTTCGTTTTTTTAAAAAAAAAAAAAAAGAAGATATTTATTGTCATTATTTTTCCCCCAATCAAACGTATTACCTTCCATGTGGTAAAAACTTAAAAGCCTTTTTTGACTTTCGATATTCACTACCACACAGCTCTGCTCCTATGCACAATAAGTATATGTAGTGGAATTTGTCCCTTATTTACTATTCTGGACATATATTAAATCTTTTTCCGCAGGATTTTTTGTTATAAAAGTGTTGTTTTGTATCATTGGCTGATAAAAATTTATATGTTTTCAATGTGATTATCAATTTTAAATATTATATATGTTGTAGTCAAAATAAGATTTCCTTGTGACGTGGTTGGAATTTTTTTTTTCCCCCGGCTTTTAGCTGAGCTGCTAAAGGTTGGTGTATTATTATTTCATCTAAACTATGTTTCAGGTTAGATTTAAGAAGCAAAGAAGCTTGATACAAATTTTGAAATGTAATTTTGATTATATTTTCTTTTTTTTTTTTTTTGGGACAAAAATTTTGATTGAATTTACAACTTGGTTGAGTTCCAGTTGAGCTGTGTTTTTTTTTTTTTTAAATCCGACAGTGTGATGACGAACTATGCTAATTGGCTCCATGTATGGTTCTGAAATGTTAATGGTGTTGCTATGTGATGTCTCTGCATGTACAACTTTTTATAAATATCAGTATATGTCTTATTGTTCCAATTCTATTAATCTATTTTGTAATCATTTGTTTATAAAATAAAAAATGCTTGGACTAAAATAACGGGCAGTGTGTAAGCCACGTGTCACAAAAACTAGTGTATAGATTCTTAGGTGGGTGTATCATTACCAGTGAGTAATAACAGCAAAGCATAATTGGATTCATTGTCGTTGATATGTCGTTTGTGAGGTTACGTATGGGCATTGTACAAAATTGTTGCTTCCAAAGTTTTTTTTTTTTTTTAATTTTTGTTTCCAATACATTCTCGTCGAGTGAACTATTGTCGTTTTTTTTTTGTGTGTGTGAGATAATTTTTATATTTCAATTTATTTGCCCTTTGCGAGAGACCGTCTGAAATCCGTTATCGTTCAACATGTTTATTGTTTAAGTTAAAATGTCGTTTAGAACATAATAGTCGTGTAGAGTTTATTTTAGATACTTATCTTCATTGAAGAATTGTATTGAGAGTTTATTATCTGCTTCCAGGGAAAAAAAAAAGAAAAAAAAAAGTTTATTCTCCGTTTTAAGACCTATTGTCGTTTAGCAGACTATTGTCATCGTCTTGTATTTTGTTCTTGTATTTTGTTGTTAAATTTTTATTGTTTATGAGCAAAGTTAATGACATTGTTTAGTAAATTTTTGTTGTTTATCAGGTTCAGTGTTCTATTGCTGTTCGTATTGAATTAAAAAAAAATATATGGTTTACATACGCTGCCGAATATAAAGTTCTTGTCGTTTGTGATTGATTTGTCGTGTAGTTAATTATTGTCGTTTGTCATGGATGTTGTCCATAATTTCTACGTTTCTTGTCTCTTGCAATAAACGTTGTCGTTTGTAAAATAGTTTCTCATTTTAAAATTTATTCCAAAAATTTGAAAATAAAATAAAATAAACCGTTTAATGAAAGCAGTGTAGCTGTTGACATTTTCTTACGTTTTGGGCCAACTTAAAACACAACGGAAATCTCCGTTTAAAAAAGGATCCTATAGCAAAATGACCAAAATTTGAGCATAATTTAAATAAATATCTATTTTTTAAATGTGATAGTAAAATATTTAGCATATATGTTTATATACTAAATGTAAAATATTATATACTAAGCATAAAAATTTATATACTCAGTATATTTTAATACATTAATTCAGTATAAAAATATATATAATTGGACATTTAGCTATAAAATTTAAAAACTAGACATTTACTTAATCAAATTTAAAATATTGATCATTTACTTAAATTTTTCTTAAAAAGATAAATAAATAATCATCACTTTCTGGAGATGCTTATTCTTTAGGATTATAAGAAATGTCTTATTTTTAAAATCAAGATGAAAATAACCCTTTTAACAACTAAATTTACTAAATTATCATTTAATCATTTTTTTTTACAAATGGCCATTTTTTTAGCTGATATATTTTTTAAAATAATAATTTTTCAAAAAAATAAATCAAGTTTATGCAAAATAAGTCAACATATTTTGATATATTAAATATGAAAAACGGATATTTTCCGAATAATTTTAAAACGATGGCCATTATTTTTATAGTATTTCAAAAATGGCCAATGATCCAAACTTTAGTCATTTTGCTAACAAGTCCTAATGTTTATTGCATGGGCTTATAAAGTAACAAATATCATGAACTTTTGAGAAAAGGATGCGGATATAACCTATTTGGAGTCAGTTGGATAGTTTAAGACTTGCATGTTATATAAATGTGATTAGGACGAAAAGTTAAGCTTTGTTAGAATATAGTGAAGAGAGAATGCATTTCATTCTGGTTTTGTCCTTGCTTCAAAGATCCGGGTTAGTAGGAGCATTAAATGCACTCTTCCTTTCTATTTTTTCTTCTTTCTCTGTTCTTCTCATTTATTTTTGTTTCTCTTCATTTGTCTTTCATTCTCCTCCATAGTCTGAAATTTTGAAAAATCTATGACAGGCTAAAATTAATGTTTTTGAGAAATCATAATTTTATTTTTAAAAATACCACACTTCTAATAATGTTTATAAAATGTGAAAAATTGATCCTTTTTATATGTACTCAATGTAATTAATCAAGTTACTTAGACTAATCAAGAGTTCCTTGAGGTAACTAAACTTTACCAATTACCTCAAGTACCTTATCAATTAGTTAAATATAATTTTTTATAAATATTTTTAAAAGTAATATTATTCTAAATCGTTCTGGAAGTTTTCAATTTTTTTAAAACTTTACCATAAAAAAAAAAATCAAATTTCCACTAGTCAAATAATCTTAACAAACATCACATGAATAAACCCCTTATTTTCTGCTTCTCTTCTGATTTATTTTAAATAATTTAAAAAAAAAAAACCATATTCTAGTTACTTCTTAATGTACTTTCTTTAAATTTTCACAAAGAAACCTGCCTTTAATTCATAAACCTTCAGATTTATAATTAAGCTTAGCTTTGGTATCTGCTTATGGCTTATAGGTCCATGAAGTAAAGTGAGATATTGGTAGAAATGTCCGTACAATATTTAATCCCATGCATACAGTTACAAACTACAAAAGGAAAATCAAAGGTGGATACAACTTACAAAGATGCTTGGCTTCCAGTTATATTAACTAATGCTCTCAACGTTAATTGCACATCTACTAGTTGCAGTAATGTCTGATTTTAAGTCATGCAACATCTAAGTGGTCTAATAATTATGACGTAACAGCCCACGACCAAATGTCAGCCCACATTTATGACCCAAAGTTAAAGCCCAAAATTCCAAAACCCAATCTAATGAACATTCAATTGGTTGGTAGAATACTTTTGTGTGTTAGGTATTGTAAACTTATTTATTTGAAATGTATTAGATTATTTAGTTTGTTTATTTGAAATGTGTTAGGTGAACAATTTATTTATTTGAAGTGTGTTAGGTGAACAATTTAAGTATGTTTGGTTGGTAGATGGTAGGTGTATAGTTGTAAGTTTCTTAGAATTATTTTATTGGATGGTTTAAATTAATCCTAAACTTGTATAAATTACCTTCATTGGCAAGAGTTGTGATCATCCAATCTTCAATCAAATCTTAGTTTTTTCTTCTAAATTCTCTTT
>JXTB01000029.1:957233-984107 GCA_002914805.1 Parasponia andersonii
TATATCAAGGTTTCCTCCTTGGAGAACTTACTTCATTCCTTTTAGGTAATATATATATTTTTGTAAGCTTTATTTTTTTTATTGTTTAGATTTTTGAGAGTTCTATTTTTCTTTACTTTTAAGAGTTTGTACTATTTTCTTTCATATAAAAGCAGAACAAAAAAAAGTAAAAAGTAAAAAAAAAGAAAAAAAGTTAAAAAAAAGTAATTCTATTTTTCTTTACTTTTAAAAGTTTGTACTATTTTCTTTCCTATAAAAGCAAAAAAAAAAAAGTAAAAAGTAAAAAAAAAAAAAAATGTCGGACGGAGAGTCTAGCCAACAAAATCCCGCTGTAGAAGAGTTTATAATAAAAGAGTCTGTGGGTGCACTTAATAGAAGATTATAGAATCTAGAGACAATGCTTAAGAATTTAACTCAACACTTTCTTGGGAGGCGAAACAACAATTATGAGCAACGAAGATGTGACGAAGTTGATCCTCTTAGAAATTTTAGACGGTATCGAAATCAACTTTTCCAAGATGAAGATTCTAGTGAAGATGATGAGGGACCAGCCATGCCCGAAAATAACCAAGGACCTCGGCAAAATGACTATCGCATGAAGATCGAGATTCCGCAATTTAATGGTCTATTCGTGATTGAAGAATTCCTTGATTGGCTAGCTGAAGTAGAGAAGTTTTTTGAATATTGGAGTACGCAAGAATACATGAAAGTCAAATTGGTGGCTTATTGACTCAAAGGAAGCGCGTTAGCTTGGTGGGATCAATTACAAATGACATGTATTCGGCAAGGGAGAAACAAAGTTCACACTTGGCAGTGAATGAAACAATTGATGATCGAGCACTTCCTACCTCCAGATTACGAACAAGCACTTTTCAGTCGGTATCAACATTGCCTACAAGCATATCGGACAGTACAAGAATACGTAACCGAGTTTCATAAACTGACTGCCCGAGTCGACATTCGTGAATCTGAAAGTCAAAAGATTTCAAGATTCATTGATGGATTTCGTACAAACATATAAGATGAGGTATTCAAACAATCTCATAATACTTTATCTAGCATAATTCAACTCGCTTTGAAAATTGAAACTCAACTCAATAAAAGGACAAATTGCAATCCAACAACTGCACAATCCTCTTTACCACTACAAAGATCTGATTTGAGCAAAGTGAAGGCTATGGCAAGACCACACGATAAAGCAGTAAGACCAACTCTTTCTCACAACCAACTAACCACTCGACCGCAAAGAGAAGTAGCCAACAACAATACTAACAACCCTTATGCAGTCTCAAGAGATAATAAATGTTATCGTTGTGGACAAATAGGCCACTATTCAAATCAATGTTATTAGAACAGACCTGTCAATCTAACCACACATGATAACAACGTCGAAAGAGATGAGACGTATTTCGAGAATGAGGACTACGTAGATGAAGTTGACCTCAGGAAGTCATTTATGGAGATGAAGGTATTTCCTTGGTGATAAGATGATTTATATATACACCAAAGAAGGAAAATGATATGCAATGACACAACATCTTCAAGACTCGCTGTACGGTTGAACAATGAGTGTGTGATCTTATCATTGATAGTGGGAGTAGTGAGAATATAGTATCAAAGACTATAGTGGACAAGTTACAACTGCTAACCCAACCACATACTGCACCGTATCGCATTGGCTAGATCAAAGACGTCGGTGAAACAAAGGTGACACAACGATGTCGAGTTCCTTTCTCCATCGGTAAATACAAAGATGAGGTATTATGTGATATTGTTGATATGGATGCCTATCATATGTTGCTTGGTCGACTGTGGCAATTCGATTTAAACACTATACATAATGGCAAAGCTAACACATACAGCTTCCATAAGGATGATATGAAGATTACTCTGGCTCCTCTGAAGCTACAAAATAACCAAACAACCTCCACCAAGACCAACCTTCTTTTTGTACCTGAAGAGACATATACTCCTACCAATATTCATGTACAAGTTCAAACATTATTATCTGAATTTGAAGACATCGTTCCTAATGAGTTACCCGTTGGCTTATCACCCCTGCGAAATATTCAACACCAGATTAATCTTGTTCCCGGAGTAAGTCTACTGAGTCTACCGCACTACCGCATGAGTCCTAAGGAGTATGAGATCCTACAAATACAAATCCAAGATCTCGTCAAGAAAGGGATGATTAGAGAAAGTATGAGCCATGTGGCTGTACCTGCACTCCTAACACTGAAGAAAGACGGAAGCTGAAGGATGTGCATTGATAGTCGAGCTATCAACAAGATTACGATACGATATCGATTTCCTATCCCACGATTGGATGACATGCTTGATAGATTGGGAGGATCAAAGTTCTTTTCCAAGATTGATTTACGGAGCGGATACCATCAGATTTATATTCATCCTAGAGATGAATGGAAGACTGCATTCAAAACACATGAAGAACTATACGAATGGTTAGTTATGTCATTCGGTCTATCCAATGCCCAGAGTACTTTTATGAGGTTAATGAATCAGGTATTTCAACCCTTCATTGGAAGATTTGTCGTAGTTTATTTTGATGACATTTTAGTCTATAGTCAGAATGAGAAAGAACATCTACAACACTTGACCGAAGTTTTTAATACACTTCGTAAGAATCAGTTGTATGTTAACCTGAAGAAATGTAGCTTCATGATTGATAGCTTGGTCTTTTTGGGTTTTGTTGTAAGTTCTGACAGAATCAAAGTTGATCAAGATAAAGTAAAGGCTATCCGAGAATGGCCAATACCGAAGACCATTACAGAAGTTCGGAGTTTTCATGATCTTGCAACGTTCTATAGACGATTTGTGAGAAACATCAGCACTACAGCTGCATCGCTCACCGATTGTTTGAAGCAAAAGCAATTTCTTTGGACAGAAGAAGCAGAATAGAGTTTTTCTGTCTTGATGGAAAAACTCATAAATGCACCCGTCCTTGCACTTCCTGACTTTGACAAAATTTTTGAAGTCGACTGTGATGCTTCTGGCGTAGGAGTTGGAGCTATTCTATCCCAAGATATGAAGCCAATAGCTTTCTTTAGTGAAAAGCTCAGCGAAGCTAGAAAGAAGTGGTCAATATACGAACAAGAATTATATGCGATTGTTCGTATTTTATAACAATGGGAACCGTATCTAGTGCAGAAGGAATTCATTCTCAATACGGATCATCAAGCTCTTAAGTACCTCAACAACTCTTTCAAACCAAATCGAATGCATGCTCGATGGATTTCCTACATTCAGAAGTTTACTTTCTCTCTTAAGCATAAGTCAGGACAATTAAATAAGGTTGCTGATGCATTAAGTCCCCGAGTTATGTTACTAACTGCTATTCAAAATAAAATAACCGGTTTTGATTATTTGAAAGAATTATACACTGATGATGAAGATTTCAAGGAAGAATGGGAGAAATGCATTAATGGAGTTACAAATAAACATCAAATACATGATTGTTTTCTATTCTTTGAAAATCATTTATGTATTCCACGAGAATCTCTCAGAGAACACATTACTCAGGAACTACACACAAGAGGGTTAGGAGGACATATGGGACGAGAAAAAACTGTTTCATTAGTGGAAGCTCGATATTTTTGGCCACATCTTAAGCGTGATATCGAGAAATTTGTCAAGCATTGTTATATATGCCAGACTGCAAAGGGATAATCTCAAAATACTGGGTTGTACATACCACTTCATATTCCTAATGCACCTTGGGAAGATTTGTCCATGGATTTCATCTTAGGACTACCAGGAATACAAAAAGGTTCGGATTCTATCTTTGTTGTGGTAGATCATTTTTCAAAAATGGCTCATTTAATTCCCTACAAGAAAATTTCAGATGCTACCCATATTGCTCAATTGTTCTTTCGAGAGATTGGTCGTCTGCATGGGTTACCAAGGACAATAGTCTCTGATCGCGATAGTAAAATCCTCAGTCATTTTTGGCGCACTTTGTGGAAGAGACTTGATACCACCTTGTAATTTAGTAGCACTTGTCATCCCCAAACAGATGGACAAACTAAAGTTACTAATCGCACACTGGGCAATATTTTACGGTGATTGATTAAAGAAAACCCAAAACAATGGGAGAATATTCTACCGCAAGCTGAGTTTGCTTACAACAATGTGCCAAATTGTTCCAACAGTAAATCTCCATTTGAAATTATTTATATTCGTCTTCTGTTGCATACTCTCGACTTGGTACCTTTACCAAACTTCCAGGGATGAGCATTATTACTGATCATTTGATTAATAAGGTGATCAATATCCATGAAGAAGTAAGAAGAAAGTTAGAAAAGCCCACTGCAAAATACAAGGCTAATGCTGACAAGCACAGAAAATTCAAGACTTTCAAAGAGGGCAATTTTGTAATGGTTCATTTACGTATAGAAAGACTTCCAACAGTAGAATACAATAAACTTAAGCAGAAGAAAGTTGGCCTCTTTCGTATTATTCAAAAGATTAATGATAATGAATATATCATTGATCTACCAGATAGCTACACAATTTCTAAGACCTTCAATGTTCAAGACCTGTATAAGTACCATGGACCGGAAGTCATACCTTGAGCTACTCGAGAACGAGTTTTTTTCAAGAGGGGGAGAACTGATTTAGCAGCCCACATTCTTGACCCAAAGCTAAGGCCCAAAATTCCAAAATCCAATCTAATAAACATTCCATTGGTTGGTAGAATGCTTTTGTGTGTTAGGTATTGTAGACTTATTTTTTTGAAATGTGTTAGATTATTTAGCTTGTTTATTTGAAGTGTGTTAGGTGAACAATTTGTTTATTTGAAGCATATTAGGTGAACAATTTAAGTATGTTTAGTTGGTAGTTGCTAGGTGTATGGTTGTAAGTTTCTTAAAACTATTTTATTGGATGGTTTAGATTAATCCTAAACTTGTATAAATTACTTTCATTGGCAAGAGTTGTAATCATCTAATCTTCAATCAAATCTTAGTTTTCTCTTCTAAATTCTCTTTGAGAATTTTGCTTATTTCTTTTCTCGTTGTGAGAACGCAAATTAGAGCGAACTCTAGCGATCCTCTGCATCATATTGGTAAGACTACACTTGCTTAAATTGTGTACAATGATGAGAGAGTCAATAAAAGGTTTGATATCAAAGCATGGGTTACAGTGGGAGATGGTAAAGTTGATTGTTTAAAAGTGTTGAAAACAGTTACCAAAAATGTCAGTAATTCTAAAGAATATGAGACCGAGGAGCTATATGGCCTTCAATCTAAAGTAAAGGCGGCTTTGACAAGGAAGAAGTTTATCTTTATTCTCGATGATATTTGGGATGAGGATCCTCACAAGTGGGACGTGTTAAAGAGTTCTTTTGAATCAGCCTTACGCGGGAGCATGATTCTCGCGACAACATGCAGTGGAAATGTTACGTCAATTATGGAAACTAGGTTAATTCACCAACTAGAACGAATATCTGATGATGATGATGGCTGGAGATTATTTGCAAAAACACGCCTTGATTGATGTAGACTACTCGGATGAGTACTCAGATCTCCAGGTAATTGGTAAAAAAATTGTTGATAAGTGTAAGGGTCTTCCTTTAGCGATAAAGTCACTTGCTGATCTCTTACATCGTAAAAGGAATAAGAACGAATGGATTCACGTACTAAATGTGGGGCCCATTCTCGAGCCTCGAACCGTGAGAAGGGTCACGCGGATCGCACGTGATCCCGGCATCGGCATGTGGGTCTTCCGAGTTTAAGGCAGAATCCGTCACTGACCCCAAACGGCTCAACCGGACAGACCTCAAGTCCATGACAGCTGGAGGTCCGAGGCCCCAAGGGTCTGCTGTCTGGGAACGCCGACCCTCGCCTCAACTGACACAGGGAACAGAAGCCCCAAGGATCATCAGACCCCAAGTCCATGACAGCTGGCGGTCCGAGACCCCGAGGGTCTGCTGTCTGGGAACGCCGACCCTCGCCTCAACTGGCGCAGGGAACAGAAGCCCCAAGGGTCTTCAGACTGAATGCAATGGAAGACAGCCCCACGGCTCCGGACCCCGACAGGGCATTTAATGCGTTTCTGGGTAGGTGCGCGCGCAGGGACAAGCCGTCCTGACAGAACGGCGATGTGCCCAAATCTCGCTCCTGACGGATTGAAACGACAGGAGGCGACGGAAATCAGGCCGCGGTAGTACAGAAGAGGTCACAGAAATCTCGGTCCATGATGGTGTTAAGATCCGGGAGTGAAAGGTACTAAAGAATATATTATTTTTACTTTTCAAAAGATGGAGAAGAACACTGTTGATGATCAGAGGACTACATATATGAAAGCTGCGCATTCGAAGAAAAGGACGGGCTATCTAGAACACTAAAAAAAAAGGGGGCACTTACAAAAAAAAAAAGGACAATCGGAGAGCAGAAGAAAAAAGAAGAAAACACGAAAAAGAGATAAGTTTGTAATTTGATTTGATACACCTTTTTCCTTGCTACCAAAAAACAACGCAAAGAAAAACCACTGACTTAAGCATCGGAGAGTCTTTGCAGGTGGCCATCCCCGCCTCTCTGATCTCACTCGGAATTCAGGGATTTGCGAAGTAGCAAGGGCACGTGAACAGTTGGAGAATCCAGCATCAGCAGTTCATGACACGTGGACGACTGGTGTAAAATCCGCTCCAACACTAAATAGTGGCATATGGGAGTTGAATGAAAAGAGTACGTAGGCAGGGATTTTAATCCCTAGTCCAATCCACTAATAAGAGCTTGAATTACACCATCAATCACTCTACAAGATACAACCAGTCTCACTTCTTGTTCACAAAAAACCACAGTAAACAAAAACACCCAGAAACTAGTCACAGACCCTTTGAAAATTCCCACTAACTTTCAATCTCTCAATCTTAAAAAACAGAGCAATATTTTATCTCTCTCTCTCTCTCTCTCTATATATATATATATATATATATATATATATATATATATATAACCCGAGCCAAACAAATGATGCTGACTTGTAATTAGTTACGCCTCCACCAATCAAGCTGCAGTCTTGAATGAATCCAGCACAACCAACTTTACAGAATAACCGACTTAACTAACAATCAATTAATTAGAGACAAGTCTTCGTCAGAGTAGAATTGGAATTCTTCCAGCTTTGTGGCTAAGTCACTATTATCTTCCTTCAGAATTAAAGCCATGTTTTGCTTACTGTGCTCTATTTCCCAAAGATTATGAATTTGTAAAAGAAAAGATAATATTATTGTGGATGGCAGAAGGTTTTTTACATCCAGAAAACAGAAAAAAGTATAGAAGATACTGGAGAGGAGTACTTCCAAGATCTAATCTCAAGGTCATTTTTTCAACCATCAAGAGAGGGTGAATCAGCTCTTTTCATTCATGATCTTATGCACGATTTAGCTATTTCTCTGGTCATGAGTTTTGTTTGGAGATAGGTGATAATAACTTTTCCAATTATGCGTGCAAGATTCATCATTTGTCATACAGGAGAGGAGCTAATGACCCCAAGAAACTCGAGGGTTTATCTGAAGCCAAGGGTTTGCGCACCTTCTTAACGTTGTTAGAGTCAAAATCGGATAAACAATGGTCATTGCAGATTGAGCACTTTCTTGGCTCATTGCTACTCACAGGGAGTTGCTTAAGAGTTCTCGCTATATCTGGATGTAATATAATCAAGTTCCATGAGTCGATAGGAGATTTAAAGTATTTAAAGTATTTGGATTTATCTTTCACTCAGATAGAAGAGATACCTGATATAGTTTGTAATTTGTATAACTTGCAGACATTATTGTTAAAGGGTTGTGATAGACTTACTCGAATGCCAACCAAAATAGTAAATTTAATCAACTTGCGACATCTGCAAACACCTCCTTACTTGAAGATATGCCACTACAAATTGATAAAATGAAAAATCTACAGACGCTAAATAATTTTGTTGTGGACAAAAATACTAAAAGAGCTCCAAGATCTACATAGGACTCTTGAAATTTCAGGACTAGAAAATGTTGATGATGTGAAGGATGTTTCGGATGCTGAATTAAAGAATAAGAAGTTTCTCAGTGCTCTAAATTTGGTCTGGGCTTCTAGTCATATGCTTGATGATTCACAAAAAGATAGAGAAGTACTTGCCGCCCTCAAACCTCATGCAAACCTGAAGGAACTCTTTGTCGAATGCTACCAAGGTACCGGTTTCCCAAATTGGGTTGGAGATCATTTGTTTTCTAATGTAGCAAAGATAAGCTTACACCATTGTAAAAACTGTTGCTTCTTGCCACCACTGGGGCAGCTACCCTCGCTCAAACACCTTGTGATTCGGGGTTTCAGTCTTCGGAGTTTTATTCCATTGCTGATTCTCCTGGAAGGACAAAGCCATTTAGATCTTTAGAGAGCTTGCGTTTCGAATTTATGTCAAGTCTCCAAAGAGTGGTCATTTATTGAAGGCAAAGTAGAAGGTGGAATTTTTCCTCGTCTTAAGGAACTTTATTTTTGTAGTGGTGTCCGAAACTCATAGTCTCCATACCTGATTATCTTCCCTCCTTGAGACAGCTTGAAATATTTAACTGTGACCAACTAATGCCTTTACTCCCAAGGGCTCAATCTAAACAAATGGATGCGGCATTTCTATCTCTTGAGATTTCGGACATATATAATTGTGGTGGGCAGGATTTACTTCTAGAAGGGGGATTACCTTGGAGTTTAAAGCAAATTTGTTTCTTTGGTTGCTAGAACCTTACCACCTTAGACGAGGAGGCCTTTCAACGCCTCACCTTCCTCGAGAAGTTGGAAATTTCGCAGTGTGATAACATCATGTGTTTAACGAGAGGACTACCTACTTCTCTATCTTATCTGAGCATTGTGGATTGTGATTTGCTATTACCACGACTCCAGAGGGAGACACGGGAGGATTGGCCCATTATGGCTCACATTTAGAGTGTCACCATATTTCCGAACCCGGATGATGGCTACTTCAATGCACAGGACGAGAATGAGGATTACTCTATGTAATCCACGGGATGATCCTATTTCGCTGTAGTTTTCAAATGAATTCTCCAGACCAGCTGGTACTACTCTTTCCTCTCATACTTGTGTATAGTTTATTGAACAATATGAATGGGAAGATGTTTTTTAATTTTGTTATACGCAATATACTTCCTTCTATCATAAATAAGCTCTTTTTGAATGCTTCAAATTTTATTTTGGTACTGGAATCCTTGTCGAAAAGAATCATATGACTTTATTCATTGCAATTTCAGTGTGGTTACTTGTAAATGAGCTCCATTCATTGTCACAGCTTATCTGACATGCTCATCTTTGTTTTTGGCAGTCAAGTCATTTAAAATATTCAAGTATCAACATATGGAGTTTACTCAATTCATTCAGGTGACACATATTTCCACGTCTAGATTACTAATAAAAGATTTAGATCATGCGCACCAGCTTCAAACTCATGAAGAGATCCAATTCATATGCTGGAATTTACAGAGCATGTGAATGCGTTGCACCTACATGTATCTTACTCCTCTTTTTCCTGGACTTTCCATAGGCTGTGTGATAATTAATCCGCATTTATGTTTTATTTTTAATCTCATGCAGATCTTCTGTTCAAAAGTTTGGAAATGCGGTAGCAAGCATTGTAGTTAGATAGGTACAATGATGAGTTCCGAAAGAATGCATGTAACAATATAAAAATACATATTTCTGCATTGTCTCTAATTACTATTGTAATTGACAGGGTTTTGGTTCACACTTTAGAGTTTTCTCAAATGGAATTAAAGTAATTTGTTGGCAACAACAATTCTGTCCTTCAGTGATATGTATTGGATTTATGACATATTATCATATATATATATATATATAGAAGTCAACTTTTGTAGGGATTGTTTTTGGATGTCTTTTTCGATTTTAGTGCAAATTCTATGGAAGTTTAAATATTCTAGTTTGTAGTGTCTTTAATGTAACATAAAAGTGGTTCTTTTAACTCATTTGAACATTTCACCTGCGGGAAACTTATCTTCAAATTTTATTTTACTCCCAGTTGATTCTAGCTAGTTTTAAACTCATTGTTGGTCAAACCACCTAAAATCTTCACACACTTTCATTTTTTATAAGAGATGTCAGTATTAGTAACAGCAAAAACTTGGAGTCGTTTCATTAAAAGGAGAGGGTTCCTTTCTCCTTTGTGTCAATGTGGACTGTTGTTCGTTGTGCCAGGAGGAACATGAAAGGATTTGCTCAAAATGCCTTCATAAAGATAGATAATGAAGTAATTTTATGAGCTAAGAACAAGCAAGCCGAAAAAAGGGAACTAAAACAATAAGTAGGAAAGTCTGCTAGCTAAAACTCGGGGAGACTCGTGACAACTGGAAGGTTCATCGGCTCCTGAAGTTTTCTAAAGTTCATCAATGTTATGCTGAATTCTTCACGCATTCTTCTGAGCCATCCAATTGTGACCTCATTAAATTTGATGCTTCTTAGAATGATCTTCTGGCTAGCTCTCTTTAATCTTGTGCTGAAGTAGGTCTCAAAACTAACCATGGTTTTGGTTAATGAATTAACTGAATTTTCTTTTAGCCAAAAAAATAAAAAAATAAAAAATAAAGAAAGAAAGGTACTAAGCATCAACTTATCATATATACACACAATATTTAGCATGAAAATGTCAATAGTTATGGCCACTTCAACTTATCATATCCACTCTATTGTTTGGTAAGAGTGAGCAAGCGAAAATATTATAGTTAGAATTATTATTCTACCACTTGAGTAGATAATATCCTACTTAAATCTCTTTAATTTTGAAAAGAATAAAAATTAGATAAATTTAAAAATTTGAAATCCTTTTATCTAATCCATTCTTTTCTAAAATCTCTCTTACCAAATAACTAATATACCCCAAATTCAGCCAATAATACTCTTACCACTCTCTTTCCTTCCTTTTCTCCCTCCTTCTAAATACACTCTTAGGACAATTTTTATTGTTAGGTATGAACAGCTTAATTTGGGTGACTTTTTGTGTTTGTAAAGTGCAAATTATACGAAAGTCTATTGAACCAAAAATTATGTGCTTATTGAACCAAGAATTATGTGCTTGGAGCAAAATGCATTTGGATTTTGAGTAGAGGCAACTTGAAAGAGGTTGATCGAAAAATTTTTTAACTTTGAATATATTTGGAATTTGGATTTAAGTAAGAAAAAAAATTGTGAGGGAAAAATTAAAGGAAAAAGGGAGGGAAAATATTCTCCTAAAATTCTATAGAATTTAGTTTTCAAAACTTTTTTTTCTCATAATATTTTCATTATAATCTAAATTCTCTAAATTTACTGAAAAAATCCTATATAAAATTTCCGTAAAAAAAATTCCTTCTATTTTTGATAAAATCCAAGCAAAAAAAAAAAAGGAATTCCTAAGAAATTGTTTTTTTAATCCAAGGTCCAAAAAGAACAAAAGTGTTTTGCATAAAGAACATGGATTTGAACTTGGTTGGGTAGATTAATATTTACAGAAGATATATTTCAAAAACCAATGGCTTCTGCTATTATTTAAGCCGAAGTCGGAAATTATTTTTCGTGGCATTGTAAAATTTACAACTGGCTTAGCATCCCATTCTCAAGTGCTTTTTCTTGCTTCCTGTTTGTATCATTCTTTACCATTCAATATACTGGATGGGAATTGTTTTTTTTAATTATTTTTTTTTTTTTGGTGGGTTTAGTGCTGTTTTGTTTTTTTTTTTTCCGTTGATTTTGCAAGTTTAATATTAGATGTTTATGTCTTTTTATTGGCATGAAGCTATTTTCAGACGTTGCGGCCTTTAAAGCTGCGATTTTAATATACATGAGATACGTCCTAAGGTTTTTGAATCCTATGTCGTATGTGAAAGACTTTTGTCGTTTACTATTCTATTGTCTTATATGATATTTTCGTTTCTTTCTATTGTCGTTGCTATAGATCCGTAAAATAAATTGTTATTTTTGAGCAACCTTGTCGTAAATTTTTTTATGTTTTTTTTTTTCTCTGCTCCATGTCTAAATAATTTAACATTGTGATAGTACGTAGGGATTGGATATTAAATTAGGAGTTCAATCCACAAAATACGTGAATTATTTTCTTTATTTATAATAAGTTATAGTTATTATTTAAGTCCTATTTAAAAAAAAAATTAACATCCTGATATTCGTTTATTACAATTATTGATGTTTATTTTTATAGTCGTTTATTTACTTCACCGTCGTTTATGAGATTCATTTATCATTTATACATTATTGTGAGAGTGCGAGACATTGTTGTCGTTTTTCCTGTTTTAATTTTTACCTTCGTTTTCTTTTTTCGATGCTTTTTTCCTGTTTTAATTTTTACCTTCATTTTCTTTTTTCGATGCTTGATATATTGTTGTTATAAGTTGTTGCTTTACTAATTCACTCTCGTTTGATTGAGACATTTGTTCTCTTGTATTTTATTGTCGTTTCTGAATAGTTGTCTTCGACTAAATTATTATCGTCTTTAGTATTCATTGTCATTTTGAAATTAACTATTTTAGCTATCGAATTTTAAAATATTTTAAACTTAGTATTCAAGCTATATGTTTTTGTATCGAGTTAAACAAATTCTATTACAGATCACATGCTAAAGATGAGATCGGAAAAAAAAAAAAAAACTTAGTTTAGTAGTAAAGTAGGACATTAAAAAGTATATGAGCCAAAACTCAGATAAAATCATAATTCAAGTGTCAAATTTGGGACATTAAAATTTAGAGGTTGAATGAAATTTTGGTTATTCTTTGGGAACGAGAATAAGAATAACTTATTATGTTCATTTATTGGGTGTCCTTTTAATATATCATGGTATTGTGTTATTGTCGTTTCCATGTTATCAAACGCGGATATATTGTCGTGTCGATGAGATGCTGTCGTATTCAAAGTCATAGCAAAAGAGGAAACTAAACGGTTATTGTTAAGCCGTACTGCTTTTGACAAATTCCATCGTTTTAGGCCAAGCAAGCTAAAGAACAGATAAAAAGAAACCGACAGAATCAAAGATGCTTATTGCTTCTTCTATGGGCTCAAATGTGGCACACCCATGAAACCACTTTCTTGGTCACAGAATCTATAAAAAGGTTCAAGGTATGTAAAATCAACGATAGTGCTTACACCAAAGAATCTCAGAGCTTCCACTTCCCCAATCTGATCAACCCATTTTCTTGCTTTTTCCTCTGATTCTAAACTAAAGTCTTTCTTTTTCATATTCTATCATCTTCCCCACTTGAAGCTTGAATTGTCCGCAGCATCTTAAAGATTTCAACACCATCATATATATATATATATATATATCTAATTCCTCTTAATGTGTTTTCTTTTGATTGCTTAAGGAGCCTGCTTTTGATTCAAAAACCTTCAGATTCAGAATAAAGCTTTGGTTGTTGTCACTGACAATTGCTTAGTGGTCCAGGTAGTCAAGTGGGTTTTGCTAGAAATATCTGTTGAGTGGACATTTAGTGCTTTTTCAGGTCAAAAGCTGCTTTTAGATTGAATTCTTATGGTTGAAGTTCTTGTTGTTTGTATAAAGAATATATAGCTTTAGGATAGTGGTAGAGCTTGTTTATCTGATAATCTAAATTTTGGGTTCTGCAGATATGTACTTTGTTATGGTGTTACCCTGAAAGTTAGTTGTCTGAATGGAAGAGATGAAAGAAAATGTGGATAATGGGGAATTAGAAACTTCAGATGACCCTCTTTTACCAAATCAAGATTCTTCTACCAATTTTCGTGGTTCAGTGTCTATAGATTCATTTATTGATGATTTGTTGAAGAACGCTAGGACTTGCACTCACACTCACACTTGCAACCCACCAGGTCCTGAGTCAGCCCATACACACACTTGCTACCACACTCACACCCAAGTTCTTGCATCTGAAGATGATCACACAACCAATAAAGAACAAGAACATTCTGATTCGAAATCGAGAAGGCCTTCAGGCAACCGAGAAGCAGTTCGCAAGTATAGGGAGAAAAAGAAGGCACATGCTGCTTATTTAGAAGAGGAAGTTAGGAAATTGCGCATAGTGAACCAGACACTAGTTAAGAAATTGCAGAGGCAGGCAGTTCTTGAAGCCGAGGTTTTAAGGTTGAGAAGTCTTTTAGTCGATCTTAGAGGAAAGATCGATAACGAGCTGGGTTCTTTTCCCTACCAAAAGCAATGTAACACCTCTAGTTTCTTTAAGGAAGGTGATTGTGAGCTGCAGGCTGCTGGTGGGGTACTTGGCCTGCAGTGTCGGACTGATTCGCCATGCTTTCATTCACATGTTGGGTCTTCCTCTCAGGTTAATGACAGTGTCAATGGTAAAATGGTGGCACAATGGAAAGGGAACTGTCAGCATGCCATTGTTGATTGTCAAGCTAATATAAATGAGATTTCAAGTGCTGATCCACAAACCATGGATGCAGTGGAACCCGTGGTATCGTCTGCAACACAACCAGATTAATCAGTGGGACTGGAACAGGTTTCCTTTGTAAGTTTCTTGTATCTTAAGATAGCTCTCTGCATTATTAATATACCAAAGAGACATATTGTATAGTAGTATTGATATAACCCCTTAGCAGAAAGTAATAGTTTGACATAGTGCTTAGAGTAATGACTGTGACTATAGTATCAGCACATAGGCCCATTTGTGTGGCTGCATAAAATCAGAGACTTTTCTGTTATGCGCTCTCTGTATATATACTGAATTAGCCTGTAAAATAAGCTTTCAAGCTCTTTGTTTCTTGATGAAATTGAACTCAACAGAAATATTTACCTTGAATTAGATTTTGTTTACTTGCTATCTTTGTTTAACTTGAATTGTCTATCTTTGTTTGATGAATGCGAGTATAATTCCTGTAAGCAGTTTACTCATGGTCCTTGTAAACTTGCACTCTGCAACTGGTCTCTTTGTTTTCAGACAATCATAGTATATGTTATAGGAAAAATGTTTAGAGATGAGATATACCATAGTTAAGAGGATGAAAGCATGAAAAATCATGCTCATAAGGTTAGTCTAGCAGCATGGAGGAGGACAGAAGGGAAAGGTATGTCGTTATTTTTCTAAATAATTACATTAATTTTTTCCAACTAGCATTGTGCACTAGAAATGGCTAAGTTGACTGATTATGGCCATGGAAATAATTAAGGCTCCACTCCATCTAGGTGTAATTAGTTTAAAGAGAAGGATATTCATCAACCCCGTTAAGATCAAAGTCTAGTACTTAAGTAGTGCTATGGTTAGACGTGCTCGACACATCTAATCAATCTCAGCTTTCCATCAAACTGGTAAGTCCGTCCTATATTTCTAGCATGAAGAGTATGCTATGATTTCATCGCTGGCTTGTTTTAAAAGCAGTGATATCTATGTCAGTACTATAAAATGTACATTCTAAATGAGCAGCAGAGCCTGTAAAATAAATTGGCACAAACTCACTAGATTGAGCCTCCAGTGTGAAATCTGATCTATTTTGAAAATTTTGGAATTGGCTTTAAGATATTTCATCAATATATTATATCAACAATAATATTATCGTCCTGGTAATTATTAAATGTATAATTATAATTTACTACTCAAAGTTTAAGCAGTTAGATTACTGTTTGTTTTGACATGTTTGAGGTGGTGGTATATTGTAACCATTACCCAGCTATGGCCTATGTTCTTCAGTCTGTCATCTGATACCGATGGAGAGAAACAAGATATTCTTTGCTTCGATTATAAAGTGGCACTAGTTGATTAATAGTACTTGGGAATGCATAATCCTAATAAACTGTTAAGAGATCATAGTCTGTAGTTGACCCAGAATTTTACTCTGCTATGTACGTTGGCCATGTTGGTCAAACTAAAATAAAGTCATGATTATGATGATGCAATGCAAGTACTGTAAAGTTGGAAGGTTTCAAAGATAATGATGATGTCAACTAGTTTACAGCGACAAGTGACGGATCTTCTTGCAATATTTATGTGAAGCAAATAATATATTAGGTTCATATAAAATATGCACAAACAAGGAGTGTTATATATTAATGAATACATCCAAAATTAACTTGATAGAAGCATTGGGCCAAAATATTGACCTTTGATCCAAAAAATATTGGGCCCAGGTTTCCTTCCATCTGGCCATGGGATTGGACAAGGCAGCACTTAAGAGTCTCTGGCCAACCTTGTTGCTTATTATTTTGTGGAAAATAATTAGCTTATGGCTCTGGCATAGACATTAATTATCATTACTAAGTGATTCAAACGCGTTGTACTTTTGCCCCTATAAAGCACAGTACTATTTAGTGGCTTTCTTTTCTTTTCAGAGAGAAGCCTATATGTAAAAACTACACACAATATGACAAATTAACCAAGATTGGAAAAGAGAGAGGCCACAAAATGAGTCTTTTGAGAGATTTATGTTGAGTATCCTTAGATCGTGAAATTGGGAATAATTCTCCCACTCTAATCTGATATTTTTTTTTGTTGGAAAGGTTGCCTTTTACAGCTATCTTTCTTTTTTAAAAAAAAAAAAAAAAATTCGCTTATTTGCTCTCTCAGTCGATGTTCTTTGTCATAAAAGAGTGACCTTTTATCATTATTTTCAGTTCTGAATGTAGGACGAAAATGATATTTCATCTTTTGTCACAAATCACTAAGAATGTCACACCACATATAGGACGACCATAATTTTGTGGAACATTTAATACATATGTGTATATTTATTTATACTAATACCTTCAAATGTCTCGGACTCTTCCTTTTCATATAACTTGTTGTATAATTAAATAACACAAATTAAAAAAATAAAATATGGGATAATATTGTGTTGCATTAACAGACGACAATTAATACTTAAAATACAAACAAATAATATAAACCCAAAAAAATGGGAAAATTTTTTAAAAAAATATTTTTTTTTTTTTTTTTTTTTGGGCCCCAAAAAAAAAACCCGGCAAAAGCTACAGTGCTTAGTCACATGGGACGAAAGCAAAAGTATAATATATTTCATTTTTTTGACTAACAAAAACTATATTGTAGCTAATGTAAATTGGTTAAAATATGATTTGTATTTAGTCAAAATATGAACGGAGATTGTCTCTGATATGACAACGAGAGAGAAAGACTGAAAACGCATTGAAATGCATAGGACCCATACGAGAGAAATTGATGAAACTCTTGTTGTCCCATAAAATTCGGGTGAGACATATCATGGAAACACACAGCCACATGGCCTCACCGTGCTCCATCTCTTTCCAACTTGTCCTACCTTCCTCTCATCTCAGGGTACCCTCAATTCTCAAGCACCTTTCACTTCTCTCTTTTATGACTTTTCCCATTGTATTTGAATCCCAACCTTCATTTATTCTTTCTTCTTATCATTATGACTCAGTAAAAAAAAATTATTACTCCTTCATAATGCAGTCTCTATTTTAGGAGCATTTGTTTTTAAATTATTTTCACAACACCATATTCTTAATTAAGTAGTCTTTTCCTTTTGTAGAAATTAAATAAAAATGGTAATAGAATCTTATTGGTGTAAAACTAAAACTGATGACCGATGACTGATCATGATCATCTAGCTAGATAAGTTTTGTTTCTGGTTATTAACCTTACATGTGGAATTTGACCTCTTTATGTCATCTAACCCAAATTAGAAAATGTAAAAGGTCATTGTATTATTTTAACTTTAATAAGTGGTATAATTAATTTCTGAAACTTAACATTAACGTAATTGGGTTGAAATTGATGGCACAAAATTCTGCCCCATTTCCTGCATAAAATAAATCAACTTGTACTAGTGACTAGTGTTGGAGCCGTGTTAATAAATAGTCAAACTAGCAAATTAGATTTAAAGTACACAGCTCAGAGATGAATGTAATTAGCGTGAAAGTGACATATTATGGTCATTTGCATAGAACATTGGTCGATATCATGTTTTGGTGGCTAGTGTGCTAAAAGTGCTCAATTAGAATAATATTATTTATTTTCTCACCTTTGAATTAAGGTGCAACCTTGTCTCCACTCCTTTTTATTATTATCTATTTTCAAAATTTTATGGAGGGTGTATCAAAATCCATGGAAAATCAAAAATAGTGCTCCTTGTTGACGTTTTATTTTTTTAAATTTTTCCCCAAAAAAAAAAGATATGACTATGAATGTTTGAACTTCTATATTATAACAAACGAAGGCAATATGGGTGCTTCAGGATCTCCTGGAATGGACTTTGTATGACATATTACTTCCAAATCTTTATTACCCACTCTTTGATTTTTGTGTTTCTACGAGTATATATTAAGATGCTAATATGGCCTTTTGAGGAAATGAGAGCATAATCACTGTGGACAAACAAGCAACATAGGAGAACCCAAAACAAATCTAGTTTATAATATTTATGAGATCGAGTCGTATAATAACATAAAGATATGCAGATAGTAACTTATGCAACATGTTAGTCTAACTGCATCATGCATAGCGACTAAAAAAGGGTTACAGAAAAAAAAGAATGCTTTTCTTTTCAAACCTTGGGTGAGTAAAATAATCCTTCATTGGAAAAGGAATTACATTTACTGGGAAAATTTGGTCCCCAAACTCCCCACCCCAAAAAAAAAACCTTTAATTGGAAAGAAATAAATATACCTTTCCCAACCCCTTAAAAAATTTAAAGGAAAGAAGTTATAGGTTGTAGCCCTCTTTTTACACTTGAATTATTATGTATAGAGAGGTGCGAGTGGGGTTAAAAGTGGGAAGATATCGCAATCATGCAGGCAAGTTATTTGTTTATTTGTACCCTACCTATTGGACCCATTCTCGGCAACTCTCTCTTACTAGCTTTTATACATATAACATATAGTGTATAATACATATAGTTTTGTATATATTCCTTGCATATAATATATATATATATATATATATATTAAACATGATCACTTACCAATTTATACTTATCTATCAGCCTAATAAGTTAATTATTATAGTCTACAAACTTACTATCATATTACAACAGTATATTACAACAGTGTAAGACGTTACAATATTAGAATATAATTGGATTAAAAGCCAGTAATAATAGTACTCAGAGAGACCATGGGTGACATGGCCAGAAAAAAGTGTCAATCTTGTATATAAAGTTGTATCTCTCTTTCTAAGGGCTGAAGCGGACGTTGTATGCGCAAACGACAAAATATAATTTCAAAATGATAATGAAACCTACTCAGGCCATATTATGAAGTAGCAGCATCTCATAAAACTCATATATTGATCATCATATCATCACCATTTGATCTTTATCTCTCATCTGATGATCACATGATCAATCAAACCAATTTCCAGGTGCTCTATTTTCCTGATGATCGATCTTCTCAATCTCAAACTTAATCATTCCGCTGTTGCTTTGAGTTATTTGGGTATGTTTCATTACAAATATAAAACAATTTGTCCCTCACATATAACATTCTTGAGAGAAATGATGACCCTCATCAATAGTCTAGTCTCTCTAGTGATTCAAAGATCATGGATTCAAGGACCATCTTTGTTTTTTTTTTTTTTGGCTGAAGATCATGGACCATCTTTGAAAAAAAAAATCGAGTTGAATTACCAAGTTGCTCAATCAATTCCTCGGAGTAGCGAGTAGGATATAGTAGAGAGGAAATACTGTGGACATATAAAAATACTATATCAAGCTTTATGTATTGCATAAAATTGTCTTGCCCTTTTTGTCGGTTTTCTGTTGTATTTTTTAAAATAGATAGCTGAATTTTTACATTATATATATTTACTTTCTTCATTTTTTTTCAAGTCTTCGTGGGTATGTATTAGATTCCTCCCTTTATTGATTAATGTTTCGGTACATCAGCTGGCCCATATGTGCGCACGACAAGTAAAATAATTATGAGAAAATCAGAGGAGGATCAGGGTGCTTACAATTGTGACAATGAAAGAAACACTTTAAAAAATTTATATTGGTTTTTTTTTTTTTCGAGGGGAACAAAAAGTATCACCTATGTAACTTGAAATAGTCGTACAAGTACAATAAGTTAATAACCAATATATATTCTAGTTACTTAGAAGTGAATTAAATCGTGTAATATATATGGGTCGACTTGTATAGAATGCCTTTTAGTCATTATCTTCCTATTTATTCGTGCATATATATATATATATATATATATATATACCTGTTCCCAAGCCATACGCTACGTGCAAGGCTATGTGGAAGGCCACACAGGTTGCACGTGATCTCACAATCAGCCATTAAGCTGTCCGAAATTAGGACCGAGCCCATTATTGACCCTGGACAGTCTGGCCCAGTCTGACCCCAACCTCGACAGTTGGGGGTTGGAAGTCCCAAGGGTCTGCCAACTAAGTACAGTGGCATTTACCTCGACAGTTGGGAGGGTCAGAAGCCTCAAGGATCTTCCGACTGAATACAATAGAAAGCAACTCACAGCTCCAGACCTAGATAGAGCATTTAATGCGATCTTGGATAGGTGTGCGCAAGGGACAAGCCGTCTTGACAGAACGGCGATTTACCCAAAACTTACCCCTGACAGATTGAAGCCGTAGGAGGCAATGGAAATCAGGCTATGGCAACACAGGGAAGATCGCAGAAATCTCAGCCCGTGACCTCTGAAAAAGATTTTGAGGAAAAAAGTACTCAGATTGAAACCGGTATGGCTCACAATCTCGAGACTA
Source organism: Parasponia andersonii (assembly GCA_002914805.1). NCBI lineage: Eukaryota > Viridiplantae > Streptophyta > Magnoliopsida > Rosales > Cannabaceae > Trema > Trema andersonii. The sequence continues at coordinate 977,923 of JXTB01000029.1, forward strand.
TATATATAAGAGCCATGTGTTCCCGAGAGAGGTATGTACGCTTACAAACAGAAACATATAGAAAAGTCTGTGAACAAGAAAAATATAGATATTTATACTGAAATATTTCCTTGCTACTCTGTATCAAAGATAAACCACTGACTTAAACATCGGAGAGTTTTTGCAGGTAGCCACCCCCGCCTCTCCGATCTTGCTTGGAGTTCAGAGTAATTTGGGACAGCAAAGACATGTGGACAGTTGGAGAATACAGCATCAGCAGTTCGAGACACGTGGACGACTGGTGAGAAACCGCTCCAACAGTTTGGCGCCGTCTGTGGGAAATAGGTTGAGCATGGGAAAAAGAGTAAGAGACTCACGACTGCGCTCTCCCCGAACAAAAAAGTCATACAACGTCTGATGGCACCCTCAAGAATGACAACCAGGAGCATATGTCCCGACACCGAAGGGAGCTCCTGAGAAGCACGACTAGACCTGGAGCAGAAGCTGAATCAGATATTTGCTGCCTTGGCGGAAGCAAATAGGAAGGCAGAGATGGCCCACGAAGCCGTCCTGGGTTTAAAGGACGAGATCGCAGAGGTACGCAGAGATAACGCTCGCCTCGAAGGGTTGCTGGCGAGTGAAGATAGGACCCAGTAGAGGGAAGATTTCGACGAAGAAGTCCAACAAGAGTTCAGAAGCCAACCGTGGGGAGAAGCTCCTGCCCCATCCGGGTCACGGATGTAGGGGGCACGGCAAAGCCAGTCGAGACTCTTCCAAACCAGGGGAGCAATGGGCAAAAGACACCATGAAAGCCCTGGGAGTACGCCCCCCGACTGGAAGCAAGAGATGATGGCAGAGTTGGGTAAGAGACTCGGCAACTATCACAGCCAGACCTCCGATGATCTGGCAAAACAAACTGTGCGAGGCATCAACCGGACGGCCTTCGCTGACTGGATCCAGATGGAACCTAGACCGAACGATTTCACAACCCCGACCTTCAGGCCGTTCGAGGAGAAAACCGACCCCCTCGACCACATATACCACTTCCAGCAGAAGATGACTTTGGAGACCAAGGACGAGGCCGTGACCTGCAAAGTCTTCTCTACGACCCTTGCAGGACCAGCCCTGCTATGGTTCAGGCAGCTTCCGGAAAAGTCCATAAACGGGTTCGAAGACTTCTACAAACTTTTCCTGAAACAGTACGCAGGTATCCGAAGACAACAAAAAACCATGCGAGACCTAGACCGTTTGGAGCAGGCCGCAGATGAATCCCCGCGAAAGTACCTCTCACGTTTCCTCGACGTAATGTCACTGGTCCATAACGCCGACTCGATCCAAGCTGCAGGCTTGTTCGTCCGGAGCCTGCAGCCAGGATCAATGCTATCGGACCACCTCCTTCTAAATCTTCCGTACGATATGACAGACGTCCAAGCAAAGTCAGAAGGGGTATTCAGGATGCTGGAAAGCCATCAAAATGCGCCCAAGACCTCTGCCGCAATAACAACGACGCCAGTATAACCCCCGGCCCCGCAAGGGACGAAGAGGCCCTCACCGGGCCAGGGGCCGGCTCCGAAGCAGGAAGTCCCTGTCCAAGACGGCCTGGAGGGAGGCAAGAAGAGGAAGATGACCCGTGACCCTCTACCTAAGTATGAGCTCAACACGCCGATCGATGTGATCTACCTCCAAAATAAGGACAGGGGCATTTTCAAAGACCCACCCAAATTTGGCGTCCCTGAACATATGAAGAACAGGAACAGGTACTGCTAATTCCATAAAGACTTCGGGCATGACACTGTCCACTGCCGTAACCTTTATGCTCAGCTCATGTTGGCGATCCACACTGGTAGGTTGAAGCAATACGTGAAAATTGACGGAGCCCAGCCGCTGCAAGACATCGCCAGGACTGAGAAAGGGAAGCAGGCCCAAGCCTCTGGGTCAGAAGAGCAGACCCTTAGGATAGTGCCGACCATTGTGGGCAGGCCAGAGCTGACCCACGATCAAGAGGAAAAAGAAAGATGCCTCAAAAGAGCCGAGGGTAGGGTGAAGCACTTGAGGGGGATGGGCCACTCTGTCAACCACTTGATGTTGGGAGAAAGCTGCACATCCGTCGCCCCCATCGTTTTCACCCAGCAAGATCTAACCACGGTGCACCGTCCTCACGACGATCCCTTGGTGATTAAACTGCAGATCGGCTCCGCATTGGTTAGAAGGGTCTTAGTCGATGGTGGAAGCAATGTCAATATCCTATTCCTCAGCACATTCGAGAACATGGGTTTGGATAGAAGCACACTCAGACCGACCTGTCAACCGTTGTTCGCTTTCGACAGCACGAGGGTCTGCCCTTTGGGCGTCGTGACCCTTAATGTCTGCACAGCTGAGAGGTGCTTAGACGTGGACTTCATCGTCATAGACTGCCAGTCCTCCTTCAATGTCATCATGGGAAGGGGATGGATCCACGCCATGCATGGAGTCACGTCCACCCTCCTCCAGGTCTTGAGATGTCAGTCAAAGGATGGTACATACACGATTGACATCAAGGGAGACCAGGCCTCTGTAAAAAAATGCTTTTCAGCAGCCTTCAAGGGAGCCGACACGAGTGCAAGCGCTGCAACCAGGGACGGATAGCAATCAAAGGACCGCATGCCAGCGTACATGAAGCGAATCGAAGAAGAGTCTGACGGTCCGGAATCCACGATCGAGGAGCTGGTAGCGGTCCTTTTGAGAGAGGCAGAGCCAGCGAAGGTGGTTCTGATTAGGGCCTTGTTATCCGAGGAGCAAAAGAACGAGATGCTGGAATTCTTGAAGCGGAATGAGGACGTCTTCGCATGGTCTCACGATGATATGCCTGGGATAGACCCCGAACACTCTTGCCACCGCCTAAACATAGACCCCCATTTCCCTTCAGTCAGGCAGAAACCCCGAACGTTCGCACCAGAGAAAAACAGGGCGATCAACAAAGAGGTAGAAAAGTTGCTGGAGAGCGGTCTGATCAGGGAATTCATATATCCACGATGGGTCTCCAACCTGGTAGTGGTGAAAAAGAAAAACGGCGACGACCGTATTTGTATAGACTTCACCAACCTAAACAAGGCCTGCCCGAAGGATAGTTTCCTCCTGCCAAGAATCGACCAAATGGTAAACGCGACAGTGGGATTCAACAAAATGAGCTTTTCTGGATGACTATTCTGGATACAACCAGATCCCCCTGTACGCGGAAGACCAGATCTACACGGCTTTCATCACGGAACGAGGTATGTACTGCTACAGGCGTATGTCATTTGGCCTGAAGGACGCGGGGGCAACCTACCAGAGGTTCATGAATAAAATATTCACCAGGCTACTAGGAAAGACTATGGAGGTCTACATCGACGATATGGTCGTGAAGAGCAGAGAGGATTCAGACCATCTGAGGCACCTGGACGAACGTTTTCAGATTCTAAGGTAACATCAAATGCGTCTGAATCTCAAGAAGTGTGCATTTGGGGTATCTTCTGGGCAATTCTTAGGGCATATCGTGAGCCGGAGAGGTATTGAGGCAAACCCGACCCAGCTGATCTCAATCGCGAATGTGCAGAGACCCTCATCTGTTCGAGAGGTCCAACGCCTGGCCGAGAAGGTAACCGCTCTTAGCCGATTCGTATCTAAGATGTCCGACCGATGCAAGCCTTTCTTCTAATGCTTGAAGAAAAGCTCTATTGCCATTTGGAGGGAAGAACAGGACAGGGCACTGGCAGACCTCAAGCTGTATTTGAGTCACCCACCTATCCTGGCTTCCCCGGTAGAGGGGGATCGTTTGTATGCCTATTTAGCGGTATCCGAAGTAGCGGTCAGCGCCGTACTATTCATCGAGGAAGACGGTAAACTGAAATCGGTGTTTTATATAAGCCGCATGCTCCTAGATGCCGAAACTCGATACAGCATAGCAGAAAAGCTGGTCCCCACTCTAGTCAACGTTAAAAAGAAACTCCGGCAGTATTTTGAGGCGCACTTGGTCACTGTGTACACAGATTTCTCCATCCGTAAAATCTTGGCCAAACCAGACCTGTCGGGACGACTGACCAAATGGGCCATCGAGTTGGGGATATACGATATCGAATATCAGTCTCGAATGGCAAAGAAAGGACAGGTCATGGCGGATTTTCTGGTGGAAATCGAGTCCTTTAGCGAGCGGCACGACCCGAATTAGATGTCTCAACTTCACCCCCCTTCAGCCTAGATGCTCTACATAGACGGATCCACGAATGCCGCAGGGTCGGGTATCGGGATAGTTTTGCAGACCCCAACAGGTCTTAGAGTTGAGAAAGCATTGAGGCTCAGCTACCAGGCGACTAACAATGAGACGGAGTATAAGGCACTGTTACAAGGCCTTGAGTTGGCACTACACTTCGGAGTAGAGAGCATCGCCATGAAGACCGACTCGCAGTTGATCGCGGGTCAGGTCAGGGGAGACTTCGAAGTAAAAGAACCAAGGTTGCACAGGTACTTCTCCAAGATGATGGCAAAGGCTCGTTTTGGTAATTTCAATATCGAACCGATCCCCAGGGAGATGAACCAGAGGGCTGACGGGCTATCTAAGAGTGCATCAATCGGGGGCACCACTGAGAGCATAAAAGTCCTCTTAGAAGGTGGGAGCATGGAAGACCCCCCGCAGACCCTTGTGCACCATGTGTTTGCAACCAGCGCTGCTGATGAAGGGTGGATGAAGCCCATCACACAGTATTTGACGTTGGGAAACCTGCCCGTAGACCCTCGAGAAGCGAGATCAGTCAGGTTAAAGGCCGCCAGGTACTCGATGATTGGTGAACAGTTATACAGGAGATTGACAATGGGTCCGATGCTACGCTGCATAGGCCCTGTTGAAGCGCAAAAACTGATGGAGGAAATCTACGAGGGAGTATATGGCAACCACTCTGGTGGGCGCAGCCTCGCCCACAAAGCTCTAACGGCCGGATACTTTTGGCCATACATGATGGCGGAGGCAGCCGAATTAGTAAGAAAATGTGATAAATGCCAGAGGTTCGCCCCGATGAAACATCAGCCCACGGAGACTCTTCATTTGAACATAACCCCTTAGCCGTTTGCCAAATGGGGCCTGGATATCATCGGAGAGCTCCCAGAAGTCCAGGAGGAAAAAGATACGTCTTGCTGGCCATAGACTATTTCACCAAGTGGGTAGAGGCCGAAGCCTACACGACAGTTAATAAGGCAGACACGATTAACTTCATCTGGAAGAATATAATCTGCCGATTCGGGATCCCGAAAGAGATACACACCGACCATGGCACGCAGTTCCAAAATGCTAAGCTTAAAGAGTTGTGCGAACTATATGATATAAGGCTCAGTTTCTCTTCCGTGAACTACCCTCAGGGGAACGGTCAAGCAGAGGCGACGAACAAAGCCATATTCAGCAACATCAAAAAGAAATTACAGGAGTCTAAAGGCAAGTAGTTAAAAGAACTATCGGCCGTTGTGTGGGCCCATCGAACCACAGAGCGGAGGTCTACGGATCAGAGGCTATGATCCCGACCAAGGTCCACCTCCCGACCCTCCGCTCCGAAGTGATAAAAGATGCTCCCCTAAACGAGCGCCAGTTAAGCCGCAACACAGACCTCTTGGAAGAAACGAGAAACATGGCATTGGTCCACCTGGCTTCATACCATCAGCAGGCTAGGTCCTACTATGCAAAAAAAGTTAGTATCCGACGATTTAACGCCGGGGATTGCGTCCTGAAAGCCAGAACAGGGAATTTCTCGAAATTGGACTCCAATTGAATCGGGCCGTATGAGGTAGTAAAAGCGCTCGATAATGGCGCATATATCCTGAAGGAGTTCAGAACGGGGAAAAATGTGCCGAACACATGGAATGCTCAGTACTTGAAAAAGTATCACGTGTAAGGCACATACATATAATGCAAGACCATGTGAATGCCTATTTTGTTGAAGAATAAATCTTAAACAGGTTAAGTTCTCTTTTCCGCATAGATTTATCTTTGAGGCTGCTATGGAAAAGAGGTCTGCCCACAGTAACAGACCCCACGTACTATTTACGCATAAGACCCATATGAGTATTCGTGTTATTATAAAACTTAATTCTGGAACAGGTTAAGGTCTTCCTGGAAAAGGGGCTGCCTTCACTGGCAGACCCGACGGCTCAGTTGCACAGATAAAAGATACCGGGCTAGTACATAAGAGGGTCTGCCCACAGTA
>JXTB01000029.1:984432-1029442 GCA_002914805.1 Parasponia andersonii
ACTCTGGGACTCACGTCGCTCGTCGACGACCCGAGAAAACGTGCGAAGAGTAAACTGCTATGCAAACAAAAACTTGTCAGCAAACCCTGAAAAAGCTCGCACTCTGGGACTCACGTCGCTTGTCGACGACCCGAGAAAACGTGCGAAGAGTAAACTGCTATGCAAACAAAAACTTGCCAGTAGACCTCGAAAAAGCTCGCACTCTGGAACTCACGTCGCTCGTCGACGACCTGAGAAAACGTGCGAAGAGTAAACTACTGTGCAAACAAAAACTTGCCAGCAGACCTGAAAAATGCTCGCACTTTGGGACTCACGTCGCTCGTCGACGACCCAAGAAAACGTGCAAAAAGGAGATAGCTGCGCACCAATAACTTGCCTGCAAACCTCGAAAACGATCGTACTCTGGGAATCGAATCGTGCAATAAAACACTTGTCGATGACCCAAGAAAACGTACAAAGGAAAAAGGGATGCGCAACCCAAAAGCTAGCCAGCGGACCCCCAAAGAAACACTTTTAGCTACACGAAGAGCTAAAGGAAGGCAGGGTCGGAATCCACTCGTTGGAAGTGGACCCTCCCTAAGGAATATTTTGACTACACGAAGAGTTAAAGGGAAACCGAGCAGTCAGAACTTCAAAATTCAAACAGATCTCGTGATATGGGATGGCGTACCTCCGCATTGGTAAGAGGTGAACCATGTACGTCCCCCAGATTGGAGGAATGGAGAAACGATTTCCTCACTTGATAGACACGAGTCCATCAAGTAGGGAAATGGGGACAATTGTGGGACCCGTTCCCAAGCCATACGCCACGTGGAAGGCCATGCGGGTCGCACGTGATCTCACAATCGGTCATTGGGCCGTCCGAAGTTAGGGCCGAGCCCATTACTGACCCTGGACAGTCTGGCCCAGTCTGACCTTAATCTCGACAGCTGGGGGTCGGAAGCCCCAAGGGTCTGCCGCCTGAGTACAGTAGCCCTTACCTCAAAACCCAGTTTTTTCTTAAAAGATCGGTGCAATAATTTCAGTTTCATCAGGAAAAAAAATTATTACATTGACTAAAAGATTTAAAAGAAACAAGAAATCTTAAATGCAAAAAGAATAACATGTCCAAATAAATATGAAATCAGAGCAATGAGTTCGTGGAAATTTAGAATTGAAACAAGATTAGATAATTAGTTCTAGCAAAGATAAATTAGAACCCAAAAAAAAAAAAAGAGGTTAGTGAAGAAGAAAGATAATTAAAATAGGATGATAACTATAAAGCAATAAAAAACGAAAAAGGAAAAGAAATGAGAACAATTCATTAAGACCATATAGGATTTTATTTTAGATGGCATTCAGATGAACAAAGGTAGACTAACAGGAGAGTTTTATTAATTTATTGAATTTTGGTTCAAAATCTTGTTTCGATTTTTTTTATTATTCTTGGTTAAATGTGGTTTCAAAAATGCTTTGATTTTTTTTTCGGAAAAAAAAAATGTTTAAAGAAGTGTGTGAAGAGTGTCTTTTCTTCTCAAAGAAATATGTGCTAAAGAGTAAATTCATTAAAGTCTATTTTTGTAATAAAAATTTTTACTAAAAAGATGTGTGGTAAAGCAAACAGAAATATGACAACAGATGCGACCTATTTGATATTCTTCTCTCTCGTTTTTTTGTCATGAAAAAAATATACGTGATACTTTTAATCGGTCAAAATAATTTATAATATCTATATAAATGTAAAAAAATAAAAATACATAGATCGATACATATAAATATACATGACCATATTTTTTTTTTAGCAAGTACATTACAACTGAAAAAAGGAGGGCGGGGATCTGACCCAAATTGTTGCTCTCATAAGAGGCGCTGATCGTAGCTACTGGGATATATATATGGCCATTTTTTATTCACCATTTGGAAAAAAATATATATATATAATCTTCAACACTTTATATACAAAATAGAATCTTTGAAGCTATGACTAAATTATAGTGTGCTTATTTTGGAGAAATTTAAAATATATAATATTGTTCTTTTTTTCAAAAGGCTTTAATATTTTTTCCACCGACTCCGAAGATGAAAAGTGCCCACTTGTATTGTCAATGTATTCTGGTGACGACGTAATAAGTATGAGTAACTTTCACTCTCCCGTACCAAAAACAAAAAGCAACTTTTACTCTCGGTGAGTAATTGAAAGGTGTTTAATTTTTGTTTTTTGTTTTTTGTTCACTTTTTCTCTTCAATTAAGCTAAACAAAAATAAATTTCATGTCTCTACATCGAGGAACGAGGTGATATGTATCATGATGAATAGCGGCTGCGATAGCAACAATTCCTTAAGCCGCAATCATGCCCCACGAAAGTGAAACGTGTCAAAAAAAAAAAAAAAAACAAATATTGACACTTTCCGTTGCAAACTGATCATAATTAGATAAAATGGTATAGATAAGAACAAGGAGTTTTTCTTGCTGTGAAGATAAGAACAAGTTATATATAAGCACTGAAGTATGATGTAGCGTATACATATAGGTGTAATATATAGAATAGACGCTAGGCATGCAATAGCTATCCAGAGCTAGACCATCAACTAACTACTTCATGGGTTGAATGTAAAAGTTAGCCTAACTCCCATATTTTCTTCGTGTCGTATTAATTAAGGATCATCCATCCAATTCATTATTTAACTTGATTACGTACTAATGATGATCTCACTTTGTAACCAAGTGGAAAATTAGAGTTTCTCGTATTATTGGCAATTAATATATATCTAGATCATACATACTGAAAAAGATATTATCATGCATGCAAAAGTTTCTATAATGTATAACGTCCGATAATTCAGAAGGAAGCTTATGAACTTCGAATAGGATTTAGATCAGAAGTTCATGAAAGACAATTATTCAAGAGAAAATTAATTCAAACAAGTACGAACTTTTACATGATATATATTGTTTCCAAAACACTTGACTTGAGGTTGGAGAATGAGCTGGAATATATTTGTTCTTTTAGTTTGATTAATCAATGAAATATATATTGTTGAAGTGATCGAAGTTCGGAGGTACATGGAGGCCTTAATAAGGCTCAAATTAAATTTTGCTTAGTGGAAAATAAAAAAAAAGATGAGGAAAATAGAATAGAGCAAGCTACTAATGTAGCAAGCTCGCTTGGAAATTCCAAAAGCAACTCCCGCGTTGGAGACCAAAATAAGAAGTGGTATATAAAGATAAATGGTCAAAGGCTCAACGCTACGGCCAAAAAAAATATAAAATTAAAAACTTGGTCACTTGAATAACGTACGCAGGGCTATACTGGCTACTGGGAAACATTTCAATATTAATTAGCAAGGTAATTAATGTTGCTGGTTTTGGTAATGTAATTCGTAACAAATATGAGAGACAACTCAGTCCGATACATATCTTTGTCCAACATATCTCACCACTTTTCATATGCATATATATTTAAATATTAGCAGAGTAGAGAGCATGCAAAAATTACTAATCCGGCCAATTAATTCCCATTTTTCTATAAATTTCTGTCTTCTAAAAAGCACAAATCGATGTTTCTTTCACTGAACCAAGTATTATTTTGTCGATTATTTGACACATTTTTATTCATTACATACGATATAATCTAGTTGAACAAATATTTTAGTTCTTAATTCCCTCCTATGTTTTGTATTATTAAAGTAAGAGTAATGTGTGATTCACTCCCATGCATATCTATATATTCATATATTTATAAAAAAGACTTTCTAGCTAATATATCATATCTAGAAATATACTACTATCATTCTAATTTGTTAATTGGGTTTTGTTTTCTCATCTCTCAAAGTAATCTCAAATTAAGCAATAATCGATATGATTTTTAATTTCTTCTTCCTGACCAGTTGCATTTTAAATTAAAAAAAAAAAACCGAGATCAAACTCATACATCAATCATCAAAATTTTATTTATTGAAGTTCCCACGGGCAATTAAGTCTGAGGAAACCCAAGAAGGGCTCAACATTTTATAAAGTCCTTTTCAAATTTTAAAATTAGGAAATTATTTGTTTAATAATATAAAACAGACAAAGTAATCTTATTTGGGCGGACAAAAGATTTCAAGCATCTGACGCTATTTTATTTTAGTCAAGAACTACAGGGTAATTACAATTTTATCTCCGTTGGGTCATTTTCAACCAGTAATTTTATTTTGCAACAACCAAAATTTTAAAATACAATAATTTTATTTTATATTTTTTTATCTCTAATTTATTATTCTAAATATTATACTAAAAAAATATTCTTTACAATAAAAAAGAACATTCTTTCTAATTTTTTCTCAAATTTTCTTTTTAATGCTTAACTTTCTATGGATATTTTATTTAATTAATTACTTCACTAATATACTTATATAAATCATATTAATTTAAGGATATATTAATAAATTATATTAATTACAAAATTATATAAATAATAATATAACATAAATTACAAAATTATAAATAATATTTTATTTATTATACATAAATACATTGTACTTAAGAAACTTCTAAAAATTACATGAAATATAAAAATTATAATAGAAAATCATATAACATATTGATCAACATTTAAATATCAAAATTGCTATATTCATCCCACAAATGATCAATTAATGCATTTATAAGTGTAATATGAGCCTCTTTATCCATGATTTGTCTATGTCGTGAAACAAATTCTTCAAATTGAGCATTTTCATCTACCATCATTTCAACTTCTGGACTTGACGCTTTCATAAATCCTAAATTGGTATATCGATATCATGTTCATCCTCAATTATCATGTTGTGCATAATTATGCACGCAGTCATTATATCATGTAATTATTTTTTTTCCAAAAACGTGTTGGTCCTACAATAATTACAAATCTTGAATGGAGAACTCTAAATGTGCATTCTACATCAGTTTGAGATGCTTCTTGCTTCATTGTAAAAAATTTCTTTTTTAGACCACATAGAACATGAATAATTTGTACAAGAGTATCCCATTTTGGATTTATACTATCATCTATATAATATCTAATGTTATACTCTTTTTCTTTAATAACATAGTGAATTGGAGGAGAAATACCTTTAGCAAGGTTGGGAAAAAGATTTGATATCTCCAACACGTTATTGTCATTATTAGAACCTGGCATGCCAAAATATGCATGCCATATCTAAAGATCATAATCCCCTACAGCCTTCAGAATAATAGTTGAAGGTCCATTACAACATGCGTACTGTCCTGCCTAAACTATTGGATAATTCTTCCACTTTTAGTACAGACAATCTAGACTTCCTAACATTCTTAGAAAACCACGACTTTTACCAACATGAAGTAACTTGGCCACATCATTAGCAGTCGGTGATCGTAGATATCTCTCTGCAAATACTTCCAGAACAACATGATAAAATTTATTTATACTTTCAATTGATGTAAACTCTTCTATTTTAATATACTCATCAGTAGTATCAGCAAGTACAACATATGCCAATATGCGGAAAGACAACTATAATTTTTTGCAAACCCAACAATCCGAGTCTACCAAGCCCATTCCTTCTCTACCAGAAATAGTTGTCATGACATTGCACGACATTCACTATACGAAGGAATAAACTTCGACTCATCCTGAATTGCTTGCAAAACATCGATTCTTTGAACCTTAGGTTCTCTACAAAATAGTCGTTGAAGAGATTTTGATCAGTAACTTACCGAACGTGATTGACCACTATATGACCTGGAATTGCTCTGTCTTAATAGCTTCAAGATTATACATAAGTTGATTGTCATCTTTATTTTCACCATCGGAAAAAGATGAAGCAAAAAAACAGTAATAAGATGAACCTCCAGGAATGAAATTCTTTTTCGAAGATGATATACACTTGATAAAGTGAGATTTAAGGCTATTTAACTTAGCGTGTTATAGAAAACTTTGATGGATTTCGGGTTTTATACATTGTTAAAGACCATGATATATATCTAATAGTAAGAAATCTCAAATCTAAAATCTCAACCGTTGGTTAAATTTTACCTTAATCTAGACTATAGGATTAGAGTTTTTAAAATTTTCTCTTTTCTAAACTTTTTTTAAAATCTAAAAATATGATATCTTTGGCTTAAATCTAAACCGTAGGTTGGATTTTGATCCAAATCTACTCTGTAGTATTAGGATTTTTTTTAAAAAAAATCATATCTTATCTTTATTTTTTAAAAAAAATATAAAGATAAGATATCTCTAACTTAAATTTAAACCATAGAATAGATTTCATTCAAATCTAAACCATAGGATTAGGATTTTAAAATATTTGATCTTATCTAAACTTATTCTATAAATTCTGAAGAAGGACACACAATCTATTCAAACAAATTTCTTCAATTATCTTATCCTATCTACTCTTGACTTTTAAAAAAGCTTATATTATCTTCACCCCCATCTATTCAGATAAAAAAATGGTCTGACTTTTAAAAAAGCTTATATTATCTTCACCCCCATCTATTCAGATAAAAAAATGGTCAGCTCAAGTCATTGAAGATCCGGATACACAGTTTTAGAAGATATGTATTTATATCATGTATATCTTGACGTTTCCCAAAACCCAATCTTAGGTATAAACCAAACTAGTAATAATTTGTGGTTTTATAATTGAAAATGAATATAATAGCAACCTACTAGAGTCTATCACTGAAACTCAAGGCAAAATATCTTTATAAAGTCGATGACAAACTATCAAAATAGCTATGTCAAAATTAAAGGGATGTGTAAGGCAAATTGAGAATCTCAATCTAAGTGGAGCATCTGAACAAGATATTGTGAGTATTTTTTGTTTTAATTTATATACAAATTTATCTTTCTACTAAGGTTTATTTAGCAAAATAATTTTTTTTTGTGTAATTAAATCGAGCAAAAATGTTACTAGTACAAGATATAAATTTTAAGAAAAGACTCAAATTTGATCATGTGTGGCATATCCTTAAGGATATGGAAAATTTTTCTAATAATGTTAACAATCCAACACTAGTCTTTCAAGGGCAAATTAGTAACTTTGGATCTTCATAGTTCGAGTCATCCTTCATAGAGTCTCCTACATTAGTATATCTTGATTTTTTTGTACTTGATCTTAGAACAACTGGCGAGGAAATTAGCGGTAATTCATCTAAACGACCCATTGGAGTGAAGAAAGCCAAAGATTAAAGGAAAAACAATGCAGATATATCACAATTTATTGATACTATACATAAAGATAATCAAAATTTATTTGAAGTTCTAAAAAAATGCAACTCCAATAAGCAACAAAATTATGAAATTCAAATATTACATGCTCAAAATGAGTCTAAAAAATTAGTAGTCATTGAATATCGTGAGGATAATAAAATGTTATTTATTGATTTAGACTGCATAAAGAATTCCAACTTACGGGAGTTTATGCAAAGTGAGCAGTCAAGAATCATGAGGAAAAAAGCTCAACGATAAGGAGAAGGATCTCAAAATACCTCTAATGTTTTTGGGTAATTTTTCACTAATCTTGGAGATTCCGGATATGATTTTCCGTCATACTAAATTATATATTTAAGTTATGATGTATTTTCTATATTGTATTAGCCACATTTTTTTCCTTCTTCTTTTCTATGTATGTTATGTTTTTTTTCCTTTTAACTTTATGTATGTGTAACTTCGCATTCTCTGTTTTTATGTTTTTATCTACTAAGTTATAATGGAAGTTGTGATTTGTTAAATTTAATTAAGTGTTTGATTATTTTATTAATTTTCAAGAATTACATACATAATTTTAATTATTTATAAATATCTGACATTTTTTATTATCAAATTGAAACTATTAAATTAATTAATTTATATTAAAATTAACTTAAATAATTAATATAAAATTAGTAACAATAATTAACACATTTTAAATGTAACAAATTTGTCTAAAAATATGTGTGGAATTAAACATTTGAAAGGAGAGTATTTTTGAGAATTCAACAACAAAGCAACAAAATAAAAAATAACACACTATTATAATACCACGTCATTAATGATGTGGTATTGTAGCATCCTAGCATTTTACCGATAGGTCGGAGATGATTTTTTACTTAATTTTTAGTATTAAACGGTATTATGCTGATTGGATGGAGATGATCATAATCCAATTTTTTGTACAATAATTCCAAGTGGTCTCTCAGCACTATGACAATTTGTATCAGAAAATATCAGTCAAGCGACTTGCCTTGACGACCCTCCTTACAAATCCAACTCCTTTCATAATTGTTGTTCAATTGTGTGGAATTTAATCATACTGTACACTTACTGTTTTTTAATCTGATTGATCTTCTAAGGTCAACATAAATTGATAACAACCTCTCCAAGGGTCCTGAAGCGAGTCCAATTTTTCTAGTTGAGGTATATTGCGTTTTTCACATATTTATTAAGTTGTCCTAGTTTTTTCTACTATATATAAAGATTTATGGGGACGAGTTTGATAAGAGATATTAAGCGTAATTCAATTTTATAGTGGGAAAAATATGAGATCATCTTTGATCTTGTACAATCTTCTTATTCATTGTAGTAGTGAAAACTTATAGAGATATAATGGATGAACCATTATAAATCTAAATGTAAGTCTTTGTTTTTTACGTTTTGCATTCATTAATTGTTACTCTTGTAATAAGATGTTACGGTTTATTCACAACAATTATAAAATAGATTTAGTGGACTGAAAATATATACATAAATGTATAGAGCACATATTAGATTTATTTTACTACATATTACCAACTTTACTATACATGTGTTCTCTTCATCGATTTGCTGGAAAGTGTTATTCTTGTAAGAAGACACATATTTTTTTTCATAATAAAGATGTGTTGGGCATGCATCGTTATTTTACCTCAACCTCATGTCGTTGTTCAATAATTATCCACATGTGAGAATGTTTTGGAAATATGGTACACATTTAGTTCCAAGTGACACTATAGAAATAATTTTTATTGGATGCTTTATAGACTAATTAAAGCTTCAAAACAAACTAAAGCTCTGATTGACTTGAGTTTTATCGGCTATATAGATCCACATATCAACTGTATGATCTAACAACCCGCTTATAATAGACAGAAAAGCAAGTTGATTATTGATATATATCTGACCCGTACTCTATATATATATAGAAGGCATACAAACATGACATACATGGGCCATCCATATTATGCATAAAGTCTATATAGATATATATATAAATTTTTCTTTGCTATTAGGAAATCTTTATTGAAAAAAAAGAGAAGATCAGAGGGACAACTTAGAAAGAGGGACACAATAAATCTAATATTTCAAAAAATAAATAGAAGAAAGAAAAGTTAAAAAAACCTATATTTATGTTTATAAATATAATCGTCATAAACAAAATTAGAGATAAAATTCAAAGTTGACCACAATTACATAAAACAAACAATAGAGGAAGTCTACGAGGTTAAAGGGTCTCCTACATGAATTTTTTTTTTTTTTCAGTATATATAAGTAGGAACAAAAGTCATATAAAAAGTAAGACGCAGAGTAAATTTAATTCCTTTCCAAGTAATAATATATACATAATATATAACACGCACTTATATATAATGGAAGTTATTTTGGCAAAATGTTCTAATTAGATAGCTCAATCATGCAAAAAAAAGGTATTGTTGTGGGGGATTTTCAATGATTTTGTTCTCGTTTGAATTAATGGGGAAAGTTGTAAGCAGAATGCAATTTATCCAGCACAATACAAGCTAAAAGACGATACAACTGGCAATATTGTAGCGTGCTTTTGAATTTAATGACATAAAATTTAGTATATGGTCTTGGATTTAAAGACAAGGTGATATGACGGACTATATATCATAAATTCCAAGCAGATTAATTATGTGTACCATAGCGCCTGTTTGTGTTATATATTGCAATATTGCTGCGTAGTAAAATTATGAGGATGTACCCACACCCATGTGGAAAGGCTGTAAGCCTCAGTTTCAAGCTTTTCAGAGTTTTCTCCCCTAATGAAAGCCATACTTTTGTTTTCAAGTAATCCCAACTACTTTTGACACTCACCAACGAAGAGGAAATTAAACTATTAACTCCGTTTTCATTCTTGTGTTCACATAATAGTATAGTAGCGTCTACTTAATATATATATATATATAGTAAACGATCAGCAGCTTTATTGTATTTTTTTTTTTGTTGGCTACAATCAACGACCTTTATAAATTATATTTAATTATATAATATACATGGGGCCAGATATTTTTTCGAATCTATCCATAATTATGGTTTTAGTGTATTTTTATAATAAAAAGATAAAAATATTAAATAATATGTATTTATTTTTAATATTTTTTTTTCTAAATTTTTTAAATTATAATAGTTATTAGATTATTATCCAGCAATTAAAAGAAGAATAAGATTAAAAAAAAAAAAAATACCTATGATGAGACTCGTCTTACTGTTAACACATTATTTTCTGCTGTGTCCATAACATTACTCCATTCTTTATTATTTATCATATATTTTGTAACAATCCTAATCCTATTTACTTATGCGAAAACAAGAGATTCAACATCTGATAGTAACAGTGTTAACTACGCTCGACTGCAAGACACGTCTATTAATGTTACAAAATTGGAAATCAAAAACAATAATTGAAAGAACAAAGTGATCGGCGTTATATGCTGTAGAAATATAACGAGGGTCTTAATTTTGAGTGTGTCTAGAGATGGGGACAAGGAAAGAAAAGGAGCGAAAGAAAAGGGGAAAAAAAAGATTCAGTCATCATTTAATTGTTTGTGGGGGCATCTTAAAAAACGACATGTGAGAAAGCAAAAATGCAAGAGCAAGAAGAGCCATGCTCTGCTCTCTTATACAAATTCCCATACCTTTTGTAATTTTCTACCATCAAAAGAACCAAACCTCACACACACACACTCTCTCTCATCTTATAGTATCACAACTATCATCATAATGACAATTATTTTAAAGGGAAATGAACAAAAGCCCCAAAGAAGGTTAATAGAGAGGAACATAAACTGGTGGGACATGACCATAAGTGACCCCTAATGATGTGTTTCGAAGATGAGAATAAAGAAATACAAAATATGCAATTGATTTTTTTTCCCCCCCTATTTTTGTAGGAGGCCAGGGGGGAGAGAAGGGAACCTTTTTAGGAAGAGGGTCTTTTTGTTATTCCACTTTTAATAAAATATAAAATTCTTCACACAATACATAGAAACCAATAAAAGTTTCTTTATTTTAGTCTGACAATACATAGATTTAATAGCTTCTAATTTTGAAGTTGGAATTCTCTTTTCTCTTGTTTGTTTGTTATTTTTTTTTCCTCTATGTTGAAACCCAAAAAAAATTCTGGTGGTGTCTTCTCCCCAACTGAAATGTGGAACACTAATAGTCACCATAATTTTTTTTTTTTACTAGTGAATATAATTTTTGAGGCCAGGTTCTTGCGTTGGGTGAAACTTGAATCCACAACTTTTTTTTACTAGGCAACTATCGATGTAAAGATGGGATTCTTGTGATGGGCGAAACAAACTCGGAACAATTGAATAGACAGAAACAAAGACTATGCCACAATCGAATCATCCAAGTAAAATTTTGGGATTTCACTGTTGCATAACATTTCGCATGAAGTGACTGTAGTGACACTCAATACATCAAAACACAACACTGGTAATCATCCAATACTTGAACGAACAATTTCATCGAATATGCAATCATGAAAAATGGAACATGAAATTCATAAAAGGATAATAGTATAAATATTTTTAATCATAATTAATCAATTAGTAGTTAATTTGGCCTGAAAATATGTGTGTATTTAGTTCTTCTGTTTTCTTTTTATTTTGGCCTCGTATAGTCGTACTCGAGAGGCATTGACTCGGCCACAAAGACACACGATGGCAACAGTCAATGAAACCAAACTCCTGGAGCGTGTATTCCACAGTTCAATCAGATCAGTCCTGGCCCTGCCATCCAGGCCCCACAAATCCCATCAAGGTTTTAAGTGGAGCGTTTGATGCACGTGTTGAATAAGCAAGTGGGGTCAACAGCTCTGTTTTTGGCTTGGGGAAAGAAAGAGGAAAGAGAGAGAGAGAGAGAGAGAGAGTTATAGAGTGTGTCAGATGTTAGGGGCAAGAGAACGTGCAGTATTTGAAGCGTAGATCTGGATCCACTCAAAGCAATCCCACACACACACACACACTCACTCTCTCCCTCCCCCCCTCCCTCTACTCTTCTTCTTTCTTTCACTGCCACTCTTCTCACAAGTCTTTGTTTTTATAAATTTTCAAAGGAGAGAGAGAGTGTCGAGAGAGAGACATAGAGGTTAGTAGTACTACTAAGTTGTAGCTGAGCTTCTCGGCTTCACTACCCACTTAAGCTCAAAACCCAAGAAAAGCCCAGAAAGCAGCAGTGAAAGCGTTTGATGGGTTCTTCTTCAGCTTAGCTATACTGATATATATAACAGTCTATAGAGAAAAAAGAAGGCGGTGGTTTAACTTTTGTAGTAAACTTTGATTGACTGCAATTATAGTGTTTGAAGTTTGAGCTTATAGATAACGATAGAGAGAATCATAGAGGGAAAGAGACCATCTTTCATGGGTAAGAAGTACTTTCGTGTCCAGTTCCGGTTTTGAAGTTTAGATTTGGCAAAGTAAGAGAGAGACCAAACTAAAGAGTTTGATATGCTTTGTCATGACTTATATCTCAACCACCATGGTTTTTCTTTTATTGGGTTTCTTTTTCCTTTTAGCAAAGGCAACTCTTATAAGTATCGTTCTCTCCACATAGTCTCCTTTTAATCAACCACACGAGAATACTACTTTTTATAAAAACCCATCTTTCTCTCCCTCTTTTTTTTGTTCTCTCTCTCTCTCTCTCAGAACTTTCTTTTTCTTTTCTCTTTACCTTTCTTTTTCTTGGGTTTTGCAGGAATAAAAGAGAGAGAAAGACACTACTACTACAACTACTGTCTCTTCACTCTTCTCAAGTTGGTAGGTAGAAGTTCTTGGCGTGTGGTTGAGAAGGAAATTTAACTTCCTCTAAGAGCAAAGGAAGGAACGAGAACAAGAGGCATAAACGAGGTTTTGTGAGGGGTTGGTGGTTGTGGAGTAGTACTAAAACGTTTTCAAGACACCAACCTTTTTTTTTTTCATTTTAAAAATTTTTTTTGCCTTCTTCTTTTGGAGGCTCTCTAGCCATGGATTCATATGAAGCTACGAGAGTTGTTTTCTCAAGGATTCAAAACTTTGACCCTGAAAACGCCTCCAAAATCATGGGCTTGCTTCTAATCCAAGACCACGGTGAGAAAGAGATGATTAGATTAGCATTTGGTCCTGAAGCTTTGGTTCACTCGGTGATTCTAAAAGCCCGGAAGGACTTAGGCTTGCCTTCGAACTCTCCGTCTACGCCGTCTACTCCGCCGTCGCCTTCTCCCTTCCTTTCGAGCAATCCAATCACTATTTCACGGCAGAACTCTACCTCCTCTGCTTCGAGACTTTCGGTTAACGGAGCCGTTAACTTACCCCTTTCTCTCACAATCCCAAACCCGGCTTCTTCTTCTAGCTCAGCTTCTTGGGCTGCTTTCTCTGAGCTTCAAAGCCCAGATGACTTGATCAGTCCAAACACTTTGCCAATTGGGTCAACTTCTTCTTCTTCGTTGAGCTCTTCTTCTCTGCCCTTTTATGGAAATGGAGGGACTGATATCATGGATGAGTATCAGCTCCAAGACCAGCTTTCCTTCCTGAACGACGGGTCACCGACTCTTCGGACGAAAAACCCAGATTTGTTTTACCCTCCTAACGACTTGTTGTCGAGTCCAACCGGTGACCAAGCGGTTTGGACCAACTGGGGTGGCTTGGTTCACCGCCGGAGCTGTTCTGTAAGCGATGTCTGCTTGAACTCAGAGGATCCCAACTCGGGTTTTGGATGGAAGCCTTGTCTTTACTATGCTAGGGGGTACTGTAAGAACGGGACTAGCTGCAGGTTCATGCATGGTGGGCTAGGAGACTCGGCGACTGCAGCCGCTGCCGCCTTGGTGGGCTCGGACGGTGTACCGGTGGTTGGCTCTCCTAGCAAGCTTGAGATGATGGACACGTGTCATGAGCTTCTCAGATCCAAGTCTGCTCAGCAGCAAAGACTGGCTGCAGCTTCTCAGATCATGGCCTCAGCTAACTCCTTCCCTTACTCCCCAAAGTGCATGAATTTCCTACTTCAGCAACAACAAAATGAAACCCAAAGGTACTGGATGTGTGTGAATGTGTGTATTATATGTCTATGTTATATGAGATTTAGAATCTTTTTCTGTTACCTAATATGAGTACTTGTTTCGTTATGATTATAGGGCTGCAGCAGCCTTGATGATGGGAGAGGAGTTGCACAAGTTTGGTCGATCCAGGCTAGAAAGAAATGATTTTTCAATGAATGGTGTGAACCCGGCTTCTAGACAGATCTACTTGACTTTCCCAGCTGACAGTACTTTCAGAGAAGATGATGTTTCAAACTATTTCAGGTTTCTTTTACAGGTTTAGTTTGTTTTGGTTATTTTTTCCTTCATGGATAAAATATTGTTTTCCGACTCTTTTTTGGTTTTTTTTTTTCTTGAACTTGAAAGCATTTATGGACCAGTTCAAGATGTGAGAATTCCATACCAACAGAAGAGAATGTTTGGGTTTGTTACTTTTGTTTACCCGGAGACAGTGAAGCTCATTTTAGCCAAGGGGAACCCTCATTTTGTCTGTGATGCCAGGGTGCTTGTTAAGCCTTACAAGGAGAAAGGCAAAGTCCAGGACAAGTACAGGCACACGTTCTTGCTTATTTCTTGCTCCACAATATTCTGGTTGTGTATGTCATTACCTTAGTGGACTTGTTCTTATAGCTTTTATATTGTTCTTTCTTTTCCAGGAAGCAACAGCAGCCACAGGTGGAAAGAGGCGATTTTTCGCCGTCTGGTACTCCTACTGGTCTGGATTCTAGAGACCCATATGATCTCCAACTTGGTAAGCAAAACCAGAAAAGAAGTCATCTTGCAGTTGTGGTCATAATTTATGAGCCTTTTTTATATCTGACTTTGTAGTTGTTTGACTGTAGGAGCTAGAATGTTTTATAATTCTCAAGACATGTTGTGGAGAAGGAAGTTAGAGGAGCAAGCTGAGTTGCAACAAGCTATTGAACTTCAAAGTCGAAGGTTAATGGGTTTGCAGCTTCTTGATGTCAAGAAGCACCACCACCGAGCACTTTCTACCGGTAGCCCGATTCAGTCCCCGACTCAGTCTCCCAACTTATTCACTCAAAACCTTGTCTTGTCTTCAGTTCAGAACGCTTCAGAAGTCCCACATGGTATCTATAATCACAGTTAATTTATCATAAAAGTCATATTCTTCTTTCACTTTGCTTATTATAACTTACTTTGGACTGGTACAGTAAATGGTTCTACTCCAACTGCGAATTCGACAGCTCTAGACCTGCCGATCACTGGAGCTACTAATGGAAAAGAATCAACGGTGGCGAACGATGAAAATGCCAATGACAAGGAGAGCCCTCGCGATGAAGTTGGTGATTTGTTGGAAAGGTTGGCAACTTTTTCCATTATCAGATTAGTCAAATATGTCAACTTTTTTGGCATTGATTCCTAGTTGGGTTTTCGAAATCGATTGCAGTTTGGAGCATAACCTTCCAGATAGTCCCTTTGCATCTCCCACCAAAGGAGCCGGAGATTACATGGCTGCCTTCTCCACAAGTATGGCGGCTGAGGTCAATGACTCAGATGCCTCAGCTACTGCCTCTAACCTGAACTTTTCTAGTGCAATACTTCCAGCTGCTTCAGCATTGGACATGGGATCTTTCAAGTCTTTCAATTGTCAAATGCCAAGGTAAGTTTTTCTCTTCCCATTTTTCCCTACTTTGGATTCCCATTATCCAAAATCTGCTACAAGATCATGGCTAGGAAGGCATGTCACTATCTGATAATAACCCATTTGCTTGGTTGGTTTCCACACAGGTTCTCCTCTGGTCATGGAGCCATTGGGATGTATGCCGGTACCGCCGGTGGGCCAAAATGCCCAGTTGGAATTTAGCTTCGTAAGCTTAGGTAAATTAAGTCATAAGATCAATTCTTTGATTTTTGTTGGCTCTTTTTCTGCTTTATTGCTTTTTGTTCTGATTTGAGCTTTGTTTTGTTTGGAAACTTGCAGGAAGATCGGTAAGAAATAACCAAAAACAAAACAGAATCTGTAGAGAATCACTACCGCCAGTGTGTGCCACGCCACCGCCATCATCATCAATACCATACTCTACTACTACTACTACTACTACTACTTACTACCATACAAATTGCATACATGAAAGGCAGTAAAGAGAAGTGGGTCATATCCACTCCTTTCTTTGTTGTTGTACTATTTTCATCATCATCATCATCATCATCATCATCTCCAATTTATGTCAGCTTGAAGTTGAACCACAGGTAAAAAGAAAAGGAAAAAGAGAAAAAAAGACACAGAAAAATAATTTTACAGGGTCAAATTAATATCTTTAGCTTTGTAACATCTGTCACTGTAATTTTAATCCCTTCCCCAACATTGTTTCCCTTGAATGAAACAAAAAGAAAGAGACCCCAAATCTTTAGTTTTAGTCTATTAGTCTGTTTTTAGGGTGTAATTCCAAAAAAAAAATATGTTGTACAGCAGAAGAAGAAGACGCACAATCAGAAGCAGAAAAAAGAGCAGATTCATAACCCTATAAAGGGTAGTTTGGAAGGCAAGAAGGGAATTTGGAAAAAAGAAGGGAAAGGCTCTTTTAAATACCATATTTGGGATTTTCTACCATTATATGTGTTACCATCTTACCTGCTATTTGTAGTGTTATTGTTGTTGTTATTATTGTACACAGTAATGGACTCCTTTTTTTCTTTTATTTACTAAACAGAAAGAAAAGATTTTAGGAAGAAAAATCAGAGAGGAAAAAAAAGAAAAAAAGAAAAGTGGGTTTTTTATTATTTTCCAAGCCTAATTGGTCTCACTTTCTTCTCTCTACTCCTGCTTTGTGATTTTAAGTAAAGTTTGTCTCTTTGCTCCACTACACAAACTTGAAAATTTTATATTTTCTGGCTTCTATAATGTAGAATTATTAGTGGGGTCTACAGCCCCTGTCTTTTGATTTTTGCTATTCACGGAGGTGATGAAACAAAAAAGCAGGGTAGGGGTCCACAAGGCACTATGTCACATGAGGTTTGCTGACACTGATTGTGGGTCCGCCTCATTTATCTATTGCCAGGTCGTAGGTGGGTCCTACACACCAAAACCCACCCATGTGAGTGATGCATCTGTGTAGTGTGTATATGCAGTATTACATACATATGTATGTATAGGTTGTGAGCTTTCTGTTCTGAGTGACAGGAGAGGACGTGCACAGATCTGAAAGTAGATGGTAATGGCCACACGTATGACAAAAATGCACGGATGCAGAGAATCTTTCGGGCTCTGTGGCCTGAATGCGTGACAGAAATGCCGCCCCCCCAACAAAAAAAAGAAAGTATTTCGAGTTAAAAATTGAAATTTTGACCGTGTAACTCTGTCTTTATGTCAGTTGTTTTCATTTTTTTTTACTATTTTACGTTGAAGTTTGTAACAAAAGGTAAAAAGTGAACACGAAATATTAACGGACTCGGTAAAAAAAATCTCTTAGGATAACTATAAGCCGCACGACGTCGGATTTGACTTGTTGGGCCCAGACAATAAAGAAAAAGCCATGTGCTGTTTCCCTACGGTGGAGGTGGTGGAGAGCTGGAATTTTTATTTTATTTTTATTTTTTTCAATAGATAAATATGATTAATTAGAGGGGTGTTTGGTTTCCTGGAAACTCATGATTAGGGTTTATTGTATATGCAACAATCATGGGGTAACGATTTTTCAAAATTGGGGATGGGACGTTGTCCAATTTGTATTTGATGATGAAGACGTTTTCGGCTCCATTATTAGTACTAGAAGAGAGAGAAGAATTAAAATGGATTACGGTTCTACGAAAATGATTAAAGGGAAGAAAAGCATAGTTCATGGTTAGGGTTATACAAGAAATAAGCTCCGATTGGTTTATGATCAATCATGAGCTCTAATTATGATATATTTGAAAATTGGTTCAATTAGGACCAATAGTTGCTCCTAAATATCTTTCATAAAGTATGGTATCATATCATGTTTGGCAATGTTTTGTATTAGAATATACACGCAACTTCTACATTGAGAAATGGTTTTTTGATTACCACCGATTATGTCTATAGCCCCTAATAATTAGGGTTTATATCACGTGCGTTTCTCAACATTTTCTTCGAGTATTAATCAGGTTTTCAATCTTTTTTTTTTTTTTTTAAGTATTTAGATCTCCAATCTTATACGTTTATATCACTTTAGTCCTATTTTAATTTCTACCTCCGGTTCAGTTGTTATTTAATATTTTCAATATTAATTAAGATATAATGTATTATTTGGGTCTTTATTTTTATTTTGTAGTTTTTGACTCCACAAACTTTCATTTTTTGTAACATTTAAGCTATTTTGAGTTAATTTTGAGTTAAAATTCAGCTCTAATCAAATTGTATTAAATAAATTAATGAAAACTATAAAATTCAAAAGTAACACCAAAATGACTCAATTAGATACCCATTGAAATACATACTAAAAATACACATATAAAAATCCATTTTTTTAGTATAAACTAATGTCTAATTTTCAGTTGAGAGGTTTTTAAACTATTTTTAAATGATTGTAAGCTTACAAAATGGTAAAAAATGAATTTCACGACCATTAACAAAAAAAATCATCATTAAATAGTATATTTTTTTCTCTTGTTATATTCATGTATGTACTCAATCGGTATATATTCATAAATACTAATTTTTGTGTTATAAACTATTGTTATTATCAAAGTATATGATTTTCTATAAATTAGTGTCTGTTATTTAAAGGGTTTTTAAACTTCTTTTATTATTTATGAGTTTTAACTAAAAAAAAATATTGATGAGTTTACAAAATTAGAGAAAATGAACTTTACCACCATTATAAGAATTTACGATTAAAAAGTACAATATTGTTGGTAGTAGTATTAACTAAAAATAATATTATTGTTTTGATTATCTTTTTCAAAAAATATTTTATTGATATTGAACATTCTGTTGGTAGTCTTTAGTTGGAAGTTTTTTTCTTAATTTATTTTGTACAATTTGATTAGAATTAGATTTTTACTCAAAATTAACTCAAAGGATCTACGTAGTTCCAAATTAGTAAAAGAATCTTTTTAATAATTAGTCTTGCAATAGATTTTAGTTTTGGATACGTGGCATTAGGAAGATAATTAGGACGGTGGTTATGAGAATGAGAGGAGGAAAAGGAGATGGGGTCCTAGCTAGGGTGCCGCAAATGTCCATGAGTGATTGACATTTAGAGAAGAAGAGGATCCTAAGTTTATAAACATATCTTTAATCAAGGATGGTTTGTCACTGCTGTATCTATTGCTATATAGCTTACATATATAGCCCACCATTTTTTGTCAAAGGAAAGTTTCTTCGAGATTCCCTCTTTTGCTTTTCATTAAACTTTATGTACTCTTTGCTGTAAGACAAATTATTATGAAACTATTCTTGCCCACACCATATTCTCCATATTGATTCATGTTTCAATTAAGAACGTACGTTTAAATCCCTTTTTCACCATTTTTCTTCTTCTTAATGGATTTCATGTGTAAGTATTCGGAAAATGGAGCTTATAATAGAGAACTGAGAGATTGGCGGAGTTGTTATCTATGTTACGTATCAACAAATATTATATATATTTGGTGGTTGTCAAAGTTTATTATATATGTTAGTTACTAAGAATTAATATTGTAATATACTCTACATGCAAGTACTTGTCATTATAATTATCAGAAGTCATATTGATTAAAAAATTTCTTGTCAAAAACAGTACTGAGTTGAGAGAGAACTTGTAGTATATATTTAGTGTGTTTAATAATATAATCTAAGTAACGATGATGAATCACGTTTGAAAGAAATAAATAAACAAAGCACTTTTCTTTGTTCATTTTCTGATTATCTCTTAGAATATATATGTTGTTGTAGTTAGAACTTAACTTATCAATAATCCACCGACTTACAGGTAGTATATGACTATACATTTAATGATGCTACAATCTATTTATTCCACTTAAACAAGGTTTGTCGTTATGTCATTTAATATTTCTCTTATAAGATTTTCCCCTTTTAGCCATACTCTTATTCATTTCTTATGCTATAGTTTCTTCCTTTTTAATAGCATAATACAAATACATTATTGTAAAGACACTACCAATTGAATCAAAGCCTTCACTATGTTATTCTCTTCTACTATTATACATTGCCTAAAATTGTAATGTTTAGAGGAGCCAGGATACAAACCAAGATCTTCCATTTTACCATAAAAATGTTGCACCCTAATAGTTTTTTCTTATTGAAATGGAATTCATAATTTTTTCCCATAAGATATTCTGTCCAAAAATTGGGAGACTCATAGTTCTGGTACCAAACCTATTTGTACTGATTGTCCTGTTCTTGTTTTTCTTTGTTTAACACGGAGCCCGTTAGGAGAGACGTTGTCTTTCTGAGTCGGACAGATTACACTAGAGCGCTAAAAATCTACATGGGCTCCATTTAGTGTTTTCCTAGCCACATATTTTCTTGCTTCGATGTGACCCTTCTCAACGTAGATATATATATATTATGCATGTGATTTTGGTACTATTAATCCCCATACCTTAATGACAAGTATAAATCACCACTCATCTGTCTTCTTGGCCATACAAAAATTAATGCTGTTCCAAATTTAGTAGACGTTCATTAACTTCAAATTAAGGTGGTCCTCTCTTCACCATTACAATGGCCCATAATTTATTCATGAAATTAGTAGGCTCATTTTGACTCAATCACGGTGGCCGAATTTAGGTCCATGTTGATGATCTCATTCACATTAATGGGCCATGATTTTCTCATGGGGCTCTTAAGGGAAAGGTGAAGAGGAAAGGGACTTTGAGCCAAATAAATGAGTTTTGTGTCCCTCTTTTATTAAATGCCATTTTTCATACACTATAGCAAAATGACCCAATATATCAGTTTTAGTAGCAAACTGTCCATAATCAATTTCAGTATATATTTTATCTTATATACTTTGAATAAAAAAATGATATAATTAATATGAAAAATGATACTACTAAAACATAAACTTGATATAGTAATATGCTAATGAACGACATTTAGCAAAGAAAAATGGTCATTAGCAAAATGTTAAAAAAAATTCCCATTTTTAAACTGAAGTAAACAAAAATGGTAATTGTTATAAAAGAGGGCGCTTATAGAAATATGACCAAATTTTGGGTCTAATTTAAGTAAATATCCATTTGTCAAATGTTATAGCAAAATGTCTAGTATATATATTTATATATCAAGTGTAAAATTTCATATACTAAGTACAAAAATTATATATCTAGTATATTTTAGTACAGTAGTTGAAATTGGTATATAAATATATCTACTAAGTATAAAAATATATATACCTAGACATTTAACTATAAAATTTAAAAAATAAACATCTACTTAATCAAATTTAAAATATTGGTCATCCACCTAAATTTCTCTTTAAGGAAATTAAGCCCAATAGCTCGTAGGGCTAAGTTTATACCCTTGATAATATCTCTTTAGTTTATTGTTTTATAGCAGTTTTTATAGCACGGGTAATTTTGATAAAAACTTCAATATAAATTTAAATCAAATGAAAGGTGATTTTTCGGAAACATAATTCTGTTATGTGATAATCTGATGGATTAATTTGCTACCTTTTCCACTGGCTTCAAGACAATGTTTCATTCTCTAGCTAATTTTATTCTCTCTTTTTACTGTATTAGGACATCCAAAAATAAAGATATTTTTGTTGATATAAAATATTATTCATATTTATGTTGTTATTGTTATTCTATTTCATTTTAGTTAACGTGACTGTTGAAAGTATATTGTTAAGTACCACATATGCCCCTTTAGTTTGTCTTCTTCTATATATATATATATATATATATATATATATATATATATATGGGTCTTGACCAATCACATTCGTCTATTTTGACTACCTAAGAATGAGGTGAATTAAGTTTTAAAATTTTTTGAGAAAATTTTTAATTATTTAAAATCATAGACCAGTATTCTAAAATTTTGAAGCTAAATAAACAATAATACCAAATATATAATAATGATGCTAAATAAAATAAGCACAATAAATATCAATCACACAATCAAATAATTTGTAATAAAGTAAAGAATATAGGGATAGAGATATTGCAAACTTGGTTTTTATGAGATTCGACATATATGATGGTTTGCCTAGTCTTGGGCCCTTGACAACTTACTTTAAGTTTTACTATTCAGATTAAGATTGTGGGTTTGACCGGCCCTCGTACAAATGGTATGAATTCTTCTTATGCTCACTCAACGTTTACAATAGTTTTGACTCTGGTTTTATTAAGCCTAACTCGGATTGTTTTGACTCTGGTGCCAATCCTCACCTACACGAATTGTTTAGACAATGGTGTCAATCTTACCAACTCATGTGCTATTTGGACTCCGATGACAACCTCACCTATACATGGGTTGTTTAGACTCCGGTGGCAATCCTGCTTCACAAAGACAATTTGATTTTTGTTTGATGGAATACTAAACTAAAATCTCTCTCAAATGAAAATATTTGATACAAGGTAAGCTTAGAGAGAATAGATGTAAACACAAGATATAATCTAATTTGGCTCAATTAATTTTTGTGAAAAAATAGATTTGAAAGTTTGAATCGCAAAATATAGATTTGAACAACTTGAATGTATGATTTAAATAATTTAAGGATGTTCACTAGTTGTTTCAAGTGTTAGAAAAGTTTCTATTTATAGACTTGAATGAAAATTAGTTGTTTATAATCGTTTGACAGATATTCTGTCATTTTCGGTAGACCGAACCGAAAGTATGTTTTCGGTTGACCGAAAATACAAGCCGTGAAAGTGCGGTTCTAACGAACATACCTGAAAATTGTTGAAAAATGTGCAGGAGAAATCGGTGGATCAATTTTGAAAGCCAGTCTGCCGAATCTGTCCGAGAGCATATTTTGAATTTTATTTCAAGTCTTTTTCAATTATTTTCAAAATATGACATTATAAATTGATTTTTTATAAGAATATTATCATTTTTATACCCTGTATTTTGATACTTTATTCAAATTATACCTTCTGTTTTGGTTATTATCAATATTAATCTTTAGATTTGAAATCTATTACAAATTTATACCGACATCAATTTAGAGAAGTTAATTTACCAAGTTACTGTTTGAAAAATTAAAAATAAACTATATAAAAACTGATTCGAGAATAAGTTTATTAAATCATATTGGTAAATTAACTGTTCTAAATTAGTGACAGGGTATAAATTTGTAACAAATATGAAATCTAATGATCAATATTGATAATAACCAAAATAGAAGGTCTAAACTGAACAAAGTGTCAAAATATAGGGTATAAAAATGATAATTTTATTTTTTTATATATAATATATAGGAAGTATAGAAATTCATAAATCAATTTCAAGACTTGTTAAAAATAAATTTCTTATTTTAATTGGAGATAAACAAGTTTGACAGTTTTAGTTCGAAAATTTTCAATTTTATAAAAAATTTGAGCCTTAAGATCATATTATGGGTTGATACATATTCAAATACAAGAATTAAGTATATAATTTTTGCTAGTCTAAGTCTTGTATTCTTGATCTTTGTTTTCAAGTTCTTCTCTATCCATTTTCAAGATTGGTTCTAATATGTCTAATATGCATCTATCTTCAAACTTGCCTCCTTAATCAACTTGAGTTTGAACTTTAAAGTTATTTCACTACACACTCAAGTTAAATCATTAGTACTAAATCAAATATTTGTTATCTTCAAAATAAGAGTGAGTTAGATTGAAACATCAATTTCTTAACGCTCTTCATTTTAAGATAAGATTCATGCATGTTTTGTCACATATCCCACTACATTGAACACGGATGATTCATCGGACATGTCTCCTGGCATTAGTAGTTCATAATCTGATGTCTTTAGCTTGAAAAAATCAACATTATTTTTCTTTAAGTTCAGAAACATAGATATTTCTTATGCAAAAATGGAGAATCACTTGACATATTGATAAGAAAATTAGCATTTCTTCAACGTTATCGCAATATATATATATATATATATATATATATATATATTTATATATATAGTGCAAATATTTTACGCTGGCACTTTCATGGTTTGTTAGGAAGGTAACGTAACAACAGAAAACAGAGAACCTAGTTACAATATCATATATTTATATGTGTAAAGTGCGATAGCCTAAAAGGTATCGCTTAGATTTACTAGCATTTTAAGATGTTTGGAGCGAAGTTGATAAATCAAAAAGTCACGGTTCTCCATCATCGATTTTCAAAGAAAGAAAAAAGAGAAGATGTATATACTAAATGCGAAAAAACGTCTATATTGGAGGTAATTTCAAGATTTAGGTTAGTCCCTTTATAGATAATCTATTTTTTTTTCCCACTAATGTGGGATTGTAAGCAAACTATACTAAATTAATTAGGGTTAATCATATAAAAATATCCTCATTTTTAATATTTTTGTAAAAAATACCCTATTTTTTGAACTTTTACAAATTAATAACCTCATTTTTGGAATTTTGTAAATTAATAACCTCACATTTACAATTTCTGCAAATTAATACTCTTATTTTTGAATTCCGTAAATTAATACCTTGACATTTAGGATTTCTGCAAATTAATACTTTCAGCTTTTATTTTTTTTATATATTTATACTATGAGCAAATTAAAAGATGCAAACATCTCTAATTAACTTATTAAAAATGTTTAGATATTAGTATACTATCGAAAATTATTTTATAACTACTTTTTTTAATTAATTGCTAAAAAAACACAATTTTTTTACCTCTCATATTTCTTTTCTTTTTTTTTTTTTTAAATTAACTACTTTTACCTATCGTTCTAATTTTTTTTACTTTTCTTTTTTAAATAAAAAGTGAAATAAGCTAATTACAAATATTTTTTTCAGAAATTTTATGATTGTTTAATAAGTTTTAATTAAGTTGATGATAGCTACTACCATCTTTTTCTTATTAAAATCAACTAATTAGGCATTAAGATTATAAATTTATAGGAATGTCAAATGTTAGGGTATTAATTTGTAAAAATTTTAATTGCTAGGGTATTAATTTGCATAATTCAAAAATGAGAGTATTATTTTACAAAAATTCAAAAATGAGAGTATTATTTTGTAAAAATTAAAAAATGAGGGTATTATTTTACAGACATTCAAAAATTAGAATTTTTTTGCAAAAAGTTAAAACTCGGGATATTTTAATATTATTATCCCAATTAATTATATTCAAAATACTTATAAAGATAAGTAAATGACTAGAGAAAAGATAATGTAACAATAACTACTATAATGATGAAAATTAAGATGTTCTCGCGGTGTGGTTTAGCCGGTGTTATCCTATATAGTATGTCAGGCTGCACATATAATTTATATATATCTTCTTCCCATATAGTATGCAGCGGTTACGAGAAACCGAACCCATTTGCAACATTAATCTTTGAACTGCAAAAAAACTCGAACGCTGTCAAGAAGAAGGTCGTGAAGGCCAATCCTAACACGTAAATGACCAAATTAATGATGAGAGGGATTTGATGAGAAAAAAAAAGGGAAAAAAAATACTATCACACTAAGGCTTGATTTAGAACTCAAATTTTGAAGAAGAAAGAAAGAAAAAAATTAGAGAAATTTTGTCACGACTGAAAATGTAAAACTGTGACTTTTAGTAAATTTAAGAGAAAATAAAAATATAATATTAATTTTATAAAATTCAGGAGTACTTAAGTATTAGATAATTTTATTTTAATCTTTAAATCATTATGAATTCTATAATCATTTAAAACTCTTATTAGTTTATATTTATTTAAGAAAAATACCATTTTCAAAATTCAAGAGAATCTCCAAATATCTTATTTGGATACTTGTTGAGAAGTCATAAATTTTGGTAAAATAAATTCAACTGAAAACTTTAGTCTAATATTCAAAATAATTTACATTAAATCACATGTAATTTCAAGTACTCAAATTGATAACAAAACTATCCTCATACATCTATTTAGTATATTTACTAATTTTGGCTAAATAACTGAACAAGAAAGAAAGTTAGTAGAGTACAAACATCCATTAGGAATTAAGAGTATAACTATATACACAAGCTGTACAACTTGTCTATCCATCAAGATGACTACCTCAGTTAGAGAAATACCTGAAAATGTGAGAAATAGGGGATGTGAGCATTCACATGCTCAGTAAAAATTCAATTATCTTTTTGAATGAATGCAATTTTATTAAACCTCATGGTAAATACCTTTTCCAAAATTCATTTATAAATGAAGTTTATAAAATAATTGATATTCTAAATAATCATATATTCAAAACCAAATCCAGAAATACATGATTGTGCATATCATACATCAATAAATGTAAATGAGTGAGCTCTCATCCTTTCGTCATGACCTTATAAGACCTTTGTAGTAGAGGTACCCCACATCTTAACACTATCTGTAAGTGTATCAGCCAAAAGACTACGCAGGGGCCTAAGTCTTTCATCTAGCGATGCAATAACTCACTAGGGATATGAACTACCATGATGCAATAATAGAACTCAAGTGTGTGATTATATGCTATATACAATATGTAACAGGATATATAATAACTATGCAAAATATTCACCAAACAATGCTTTAAAAATATTACTTGGCATTATTCTGGGATTTATTGTAACATAGACAATACACTACTGTATTACACTATAATCATAATTTAAAAATATATATAAAAAATCACACAGTCCAATCCCAGTATAATCTAATGTATTTCTATAATTTTACTAAACTATTATAAAACTCATGATTTTTCATAAATCAATTATAATGTAAATATAAATCAAAACAAGTATAAAACTAGGTAATTGAACCTCTACCTCGAATAGTAATAATACTAGACTAATAACCCTTGAAAATCTAGTCACTTGGGTGTTTGAACGGCCATTTTGGGATCTAGATAAGTCCACTTAAAAAAGTGACTTTTCTACCGGAGCCTCAGATAGAGAAACAGAAGTCACCATTGAATTTAAAGCACCCAAAAATGATAGATTAGACATATGTTATATCGAAAATGGGTCTTGGTGCAGGATTCGACCCGTGACACGTAAAATGACATTATTCACAAGTCAAGTTCTTGATTTTCGTGCCACATCAGAATATAATGATATTTTATATTAAAATTCGTCTCTCAACCTCACTGAGTCGAAATTTGAAATCGGAATTCAATTTCGAGATTTCGAACTTTAAATGGGTTCAACATCCAAAAATTTCACTTTTTGGAAATCTTTAGAAAATACTACTTTTTCTATTTGAAAATTAACTCACTTCTGGATACTATTTCAGCACTTTAAAATCATGTTTATTCTTGTCTCAACCTTCTCTTTTACATGACAATGATAGATGATCAACCATAGAGGAAGAGATTTTTCGGTTTTGGTGGAAGACTTGGAAAAAAATTAAAGATGAAAACTTTCGAGGATTTAAAGGCAAATTCGAAAACTATAGCACCAAAATTAAAAATTATAAATAATTTTAAAATAATAATACAATAAATCAAAATTATAATTATGCCATTATGCGAAAAATGACCATTTTGTCCCCATTAAATAACCGGTTTTCACATATTGCATTTTATTCATGTTTGGATTTTAACAAAGAAATGATGGAAAATTTTTTTTTTTCCTCAAGAGTTTGGGGAGTATAGAATAATTACAAATAGATTGAGAAAGATAAAAGTTTCCAAAAAAATACTTTATACAATTCTAGGAAATTGTTTTCCTCGTTTTCCTTCCTTTAATGCGTTTTCCCTTACTATTTTTCGTGAGCCAATCATAGTTTAACACTAGCAGTTACTATTTTTCATGATCCAATCATAGTTTAACACTAGTAGTTTTTTCACCTATATGATTTAGTGCGGTTTTTTTAAATCTTCAACCACATAACGTGGTTTGGCACACAATTTGGCAAAATTTTTCGCCACACCGTAATATACTTTGTGTAATATTTTTAAGTAATTGCCATATTCTTCAATAAGCATGTAATTGTAATTGATTTTTTTTTTTCTTTTGAAATAACTAATTTACAAGTAAAGAAATGCTAAAACTTCACTCTGTCAAAGTATTTAAAGATTAAGGCCTAATTTGTGAGGCTCAAGTTTAGAGCCTATAATTCTGTTAAAAAGGAAAAAAAAAACTCAGAGCCTATAATATTACTCAAACTATGGAAATCGAGTTGCACCACGCAGTAATTATAGGTGTGACTTGGTTTGATTTCTATCACTTCGGTCTTGTCTAGTACATGGACTAAAATTGGGAATGAGATTATGTTTGATGTCAACTTGAGATTAAGATAAATAATTCATAATCCCCCAAAATAGTCTTACGAGGGTGAGATAATTTATTCCATTTAAAAATGTAGGATTAATAATCCACACTCAAAATGGTGGGACGTATATTTATTTCAATTTTTTTTAAACTAGTAGTCCAACATTATAAATATTTTTTAATATTTAAATTAATATAAAATAAATTTATTACACATTCTAATAAAAAGTGGGTCTCACGTTATAATAATAATAATACTACACCAAACATCAAATAATATTAAATTTATCCAATTTAATTTATTACAATCTAATTCAATGCTATAATCCAATCTTAGTCCTCTATACCAAACAAAGCCCGATCTTGAGAATAGATATAAACCATATGTGTGATTGTCTACGCTCAAAATATACTAGTGGCTATCGCAGTATAAATTAAGATGTCGATCTCACAGAAAAGTAAATCAACAATAAAAGGTAACGAAAAATAAAAAGAAGAATTGAAAATAAAAATTAACTTTGTAATAAATTAAAATAATCATAGAAATAATAAATGAAAATACCAGTATGAGAAGACAAAGTTTCAAGATTCACTTAATTGTTCGTCTAACTGTTACCAACTTTGATTCCAATTTATCACTCAATTATATATTTCACATCCCAAACACATAACGGAAAATATAGCAATTACGAGAACATGTATTAGTTTAAAGTATTCAATATGAGAAATTCTTCCAATTAACACAAAAAATAATCTATCTTATTAGTTATCTAAGATCGACAATATATCACAGAGACAATATTGCAGTAAAAGATCAACCAATAAAACAAATATAATTATAATCTAGCTTAAATCACCACATAAAGGAAATATGACTGAATTTATATGAGAAACTAGAAAATAATATATTAAAAATAAAAATATTGAAAAATTCAACAAACTAAATTTATAAGCGTTGAAGCACTCTCAGGAATCAAAGATAGAAAACAGAAAAACTACACAACTAAGATAATCTTTCTAGCCTTTCTAAAAATTAGCCTAATCGCGCACTCTCTCTCTAGGAAAAAGTAGAATTTTCTCTTTCAAAATTGGTGTATATTTTTCTCCTCACGTTCTGGCTATTTATAGTTAAGCTTAGAGTATTGTGCAAGTCTCCAAGTTTCTAATGGTACAATCTGATTAGTTGGGTGATGTGTAAAACTCACACACTTCCCCCTCTCTCTCTCTTCCTCTTCCTTTTTTTCACGTTTCTAGGCTGTGGGAATTAATCTGGTGCAGACAAAAGACGTAAACTCGATACTAAACTTGCATGTGATTGGCTGAAAGAAACATTGAAGTCAACCAGCTTAAGTAGCGACTTTTAATTCGCTCTAACGCCGGGTGTACGAAGATTGCAGAGCACAGGAACCAGCACGGACTGGAACTGCTGCAGATGCGGGGCCTGCATGTCAGCTGCTTCCTCACTCGCTTGCCAGCCCGAGTGAAAGGCACGCGCACATCTGGATGACCTGGGTATAGAATTGGACGGCTGAGATCGCGTGTGGAGTCTATTTCCCACTCGCGAGATTGGCTCATCGTTTTTCCGATTTTTTTCTTCTTCTTTATCTAAAATCAAAATTAATCTATATCAAAATTCAAAATTAAAATAAATCGAATTAAACTAAATTATAATTAAACCTAAATAAAACGTTTATCTAAACTAAATAAAATTCAAATTAAACCTAAGTTATAATCTAAATCAAATAGAAAGTATAATCTGAATTTAATTAAATAAAACTAAATTATCCTAAATTAAATTAAATACCTAAAGTTTAATAAAATTAAAATTAAAATTAAATACCTAAATTAAAATTGCCATGTAGTTTCCCCTTTTAATACACGAGGTAAAAAGGATGAAATATTAAGCAAGAATCTGGCCTTGATTCAAGCACTCCTTGCGCGAGGACCTTAACGAACTTGCCTAGCCAGCCAACCATGTACTTATATATATAGCTTGGTCATAAGGTAGAAGTAATTATATACTCGTTACAATTAATATGATGGAAGAGTACTTGAGGAAGAACTTTGATGTGGAGGCCAAGAGACCCTCCGAGGAAGCTTTGATGCGATGGAGATCGGCGGTCTCCGTCGTCAAGAATCGCCGCCGCAGGTTTCGTATGGTTGCCGATCTTGCCATGAGAGCCGAAGCTGGAAAAAAGCGCAAGAAACTCCAGGTACGTGCACGTTATACATCATTATTTCTTCTTATAGTAAAATTCAATGTCACTATATTATAATGTGTATAATGCATGGCCTCGTCTTTGATAGGTTTTTCCCTTAACATCGTTTGATCTTTGAAACTCTCAATTTGATAACCATAACAAAGATTAGTACAACACATAGCTCACCTCGATCGATCTCTCTTAAGTTGTTTGTTCAGCAATATTTAAGAATTAAACAAAATTATCATATGTAACACATATATGATATGCATAAAAGGGGATTTTTTTACTGCAAATATAGAAAATAATACTATTACAATTTGTGAATATCTCAGTTATGTACTTATGTACAGTGGAGACGTCACGACTCATGATCTAAAAACTACACATATACAGATCGGTGGTTTTTACTTATTATAATATTCTAAATCATGAACTCAATATGGAAATTCAGATTGGTTTTCTCTTAACTAATTAAAGTTTCATGAACTCAAGTATTTATTATTATTATTATTACAAATGTGCAAGATTAGTAACACAATTATGTATCTATATAAAAATGAAGAAGAAAAGGTCGCATTAGGCATGTATGAAAAGATCATTGGTTTGATTACTGCTTTAAAGTTTTTAGAGTCACGTGGAGCCCCTCTATACACGTATTTTGATTATATGTCATCCGCCGTTCGTGAGGTCAAATGGTTGACGTGGCCTCAATCCAGGCGTCCTTTTAGGCGGTGGTTGGAAATGTTCATGCATGTATACATATGAAATGGAGGTCGGTCAATATTGGAAGGGACATTCGCCTGTACTATCGAAGATTGTTCAGCAGTGCACCCACCAGATTTTTTTTTCTTCCCCTTTACGAACACACTTTTTAATAACGATCCATTATTGCTGAATACTTTTTGGAAAATGTTTTTTTTTTTTGAATTATGAAGGATTAAAGATCCATTAAAGAGAATTTAAACGTAGTTGAAAAATTAACAGCATTAAAGTCAAATGGGATGGGACGTTTTTAGCAACTGCATTAGATAATGTATAATTCTCTCCAAAGATAAACATTAACGCGTAGTAATAGAAGTGTAAGACCCAAGACCCAACTATTAATTTTGAATGGTCTTACACTACTATTACTGTGTAGTATTAATCAGTCTAAGCCCTTGCTTTTGAGGTAATTTCGGAGAGTTTCATAAATATCTTTATAGGATTGTCACCATTCCCAAATGTCTTAACTTGTTCTAAGCTAGCCACTAATTAGGTCACCAACAATGCTCAAAGAGGCAATCAATTTGAAAGGATTTGAGAAAAATGATGGACATTTCTCTATCTTTCATTTTTGCAGAAGGGAAATTTCTTTGATATTTCAGATCATCATATACAAAAGTCTATAAGTTGGAAATATTTGACTATGATGTTTGAATTGATATGTATGGTAATTCATAGGTAATTTTTGCAGAGAAATTCCGTAGTGTTAGCCCCACTTCAACTTTTCCTGTCTTTATTGATTGAAGGCCTCATGAGATATTTCTCTTTTTTCTTCTAATTTAAGGCCTCACGACATATAGTATGGAACGCCACAATTTCTGTTCCTTTAGGCAGAA
Organism: Parasponia andersonii; assembly: GCA_002914805.1. Classification (NCBI taxonomy): domain Eukaryota; kingdom Viridiplantae; phylum Streptophyta; class Magnoliopsida; order Rosales; family Cannabaceae; genus Trema; species Trema andersonii. The sequence continues at coordinate 1,016,805 of JXTB01000029.1, forward strand.
TTAAAGACACAATTATCTATAAGCTACGTGCCCCATTAGATTGTATTAATCAACTTTATAAGTTCAAAATAAAGTCATTTAACAATTTGTATGATTAGCAACTTTTTTTTCTGGATAAGAGTGCTTAAAACAATCCTATAATCCCATTCACGCACTTGGATTTAATATCTAGAATTTTCTACGGTATCTGTTCCAGGTCTTGGTTTCATATTTTGAACCAAACAGAGTGATCACATTGTTTCAAAATGTGTACTTTTAAAAGTAAATACAAATTGCCATAGTAGAACTTGTTTCAAACTCGTAGTGAGGTTTCTCAGAAAGTGAAAAGATACATAAAAGTCAATAATTGTATATGAAAGAGCTCGAATTTACTTATACATTCAGAATGCCTATCATATCGGTAGTTCCCTATATGTATGTAAGTCATTTGATTATAAGAAAGATATTTTCTCTGCAACTGCTAAAGCTGAATGGTTAATATCTTATAGTAGTCCTATAGTATTTTCATTATGCTACATTTTTCTTTTGGACAGGAAAATATAAGAATAGCCCTATATGTGCAAAAAGCAGCACTACAATTCATTGCTGGTATTCACTTCTAGATTATCTAACATCTCATTTTGTTATTTAAAAGTAACATCATTCTTCTTTTCCCCCTCCTAATAATACTATTTGACTTTATGTAGCCGGGAATCGAGCCAAGTACCAGCTCTCCAAAGAAGCTGAGGAAGCTGGTTTCGGCGTTGAACCGAATGAACTAGCCACCGTTGCTCGATCCCATGATGACAATTGTCTAAAACACCATGGAGGAGTTGAAGGCATTGCAAGGGAGCTTTGTGTGTCTTTGAGAGATGGTGTCGTTTCATCTGACATAACAGTTAGGCAAAATGTATATGGATTCAACCGTTTTGTTGAGAAACCTCCTAAAGGTTTTTGGTTGTTCGTCTGGGATGCCTTTCAAGATTTAACTCTAATCATCCTCATGATCTCGGCTGCAGCCTCTATCGGTGTTGGAATTGCCACAGAAGGCTGGCCAAATGGTATGTATGATGGCTTAGGAATAATACTTAGTATTTTCTTGGTTGTTATGGTCACTGCAATCAGTGACTACAAGCAGTCTTTGCAATTTAGGGACTTGGACAAAGAGAAGAAAAACATTGTGGTTCAAGTTACAAGAGATGGTTGCAGACAAAAGGTGTCAATCTATGATTTGGTGGTTGGTGATCTTGTTCATCTTTCCATTGGGGATCAAGTCCCCGCTGATGGGGTATTCATATCGGGATACAGCTTAACAGTCGACGAATCAAGCTTATCTGGCGAGAGTGAGCCTATGGATGTTAACCAAAGCAGGCCTTTTCTCCTATCTGGAACTAAAGTACAAGATGGTTCTGGTAAAATGCTTGTGACAGCAGTTGGTATGAGGACTGAATGGGGAAGACTTATGGAAACTATAAGTGAAGGTGGGAATAATGAGACACCTCTTCAAGTGAAGCTTAATGGGGTTGCAACTATTATTGGAAAGATTGGTTTGGCTTTTGCTGTGCTGACATTTTTTGTTCTAACTACAAGGTTTTTAGTGGAAAAGGCTTTAGATCATCAAATCAAACACTGGTCTTCAAGTGATGCTGTGGCGCTTTTGAATTACTTTGCCATTGCCGTGATCATAATTGTTGTTGCAGTCCCAGAAGGACTGCCTTTGGCAGTGACGTTAAGTCTTGCCTTTGCCATGAAAAAATTAATGTCTGATAAGGCTCTTGTGAGACATTTATCTGCATGTGAGACAATGGGCTCTGCTACTTGTATTTGTACTGATAAAACAGGAACCTTGACCACAAATCATATGGTGGTGAATAAAATATGGCTTAGTGAACAAACTAAGACAATAACAAGTGATGATAATATTGAAAGTGTACTGAAATCTTCGGTATCTGAAGGAGTGCTTGGCCTCCTCTTGCAGTCTATATTTCAGAATACTAGCTCAGAGGTTGTCAAAGGGAAAGACGGGAAGAGGAAAACCATTGGCACTCCAACAGAAACTGCTTTGATTGAATTTGGCTTGAATGTGGGAGGCAACCCGAAAGCTTATAACGAGGAGTTTAAGATAGTGAAGATTAAACCTTTTAATTCAGTGAAGAAAAAGATGTCAGTCCTTGTGGCTATTCCAAATGGAGGCGGGTTTCGAGCATTGTGCAAAGGAGCATCAGAAATTGTATTGAAAATCTGTGACAAGGTATTGAATGCTGATGGAGAAGCTGTGACACTGTCAGAAGAGCAGAGGAAAAACATCTCAGATGTGATAAATGGTTTTGCTTGTGAAGCTTTGAGAACTCTATGCTTAGCTTTCAAGGATATCAAAGAGAATTCTGATGGAGATACTATTCCTGATGATAATTATACACTAATAGCTGTTGTTGGAATCAAAGATCCTGTTCGTCCTGGGGTGAAGGAAGCTGTTAAGGCTTGTTTGGAAGCTGGTATAACTGTAAGAATGGTCACTGGAGATAACATTAACACTGCAAAAGCCATAGCTAAAGAGTGTGGTATCTTAACAGAAGATGGTTTGGCAATAGAAGGCCCGGATTTTCGCAACAAGAATCCGGATGAAATCGATGAGTTATTACCAAAATTACAGGTTTACAAATCCCTTAAAACAGAAAATACAAACTTCTAGGTTAAAAGGTACAGAAGATATTAAATTTGCTCTAAAACAAAATTTGAACTACAGGTAATGGCTCGATCAATGCCTTTGGACAAGCACACTTTAGTAGCTCATTTGAGGAATGTGTATAAAGAAGTTGTAGCAGTGACTGGTGATGGGACAAATGATGCTCCTGCTTTGCATGAGGCAGATATTGGACTTTCCATGGGAATAGCAGGAACTGAGGTACTATCTTTTTTGTCATATCACTCCACTAAATCTTCTTATTCTCTTTTAATCATAACTAACAATCTCCTCCTTATAGGTTGCAAAAGAAAATTCTGACGTTATTATAATGGATGATAACTTCACAACAATAGTGAATGTTGTTAGATGGGGTCGTGCCGTTTACATCAACATTCAGAAGTTTGTGCAGTTTCAGTTGACAGTTAATGTTGTTGCCCTGATGCTCAACTTCATTTCAGCATGCATCTCAGGTGCATTTTTTAATTTTTTTTCTCTCTTGTTCTCAAGGAAAAAAGAAAAGAGAACCATTTTATTAATTTCATTACTTATGTCATCATCTTATGGTAAAACCATTGCTCTAGACTTGAACTTCGTGAAAAAAATGGCTTCCAGGGTCTGCTCCACTCACTGCANNCTCTTGGTGCTCTAGCTTTGGCCACAGAACCACCAAATGATAGGTTGATGAAAAGGCCGCCAATTGGAAGAAATGTAAATTTCATTACTCCAGTAATGTGGAGGAATATAGTTGGGCAAAGCATTTACCAGATTGTGGTACTTTTGGTTCTTAAATTTTGTGGAAAACAACTCCTGAACCTCACTGGTCCAGATGCTACTTCAATTCTCAATACAGTCATATTCAACTCCTTTGTGTTTTGCCAGGTATTATACCCTCTTCACTGAAACGACATAAAAAATCAATGATACCATAAATCTAGTCTATTCAATTCTGTCCTATAATAGTGTATAAATCCGACTATACTACAAGCCATTAGCTATTGAGGATTTGTGTTTCCAAGAAGAGTGATTTCCCCTCGATTTGTTTTTGGCAAACCAGATATTCAATGAAGTAAACAGCAGGGACATGGAGAAGATCAATGTTTTGAGAGGCTTGTTTGATAGTTGGCCATTTATGTTGGTGATGGTGTCAACAGTAGCGTTCCAAGTCATTATAGTAGAGCTTTTGGGGACTTTTGCTGAAACTGTGCCACTGAATTGGGAGTTGTGGCTTGTCAGCGTCTTGATTGGAGCTGTTAGTTTACTGGTTGCTGCTTTTCTCAAGTTCATCCCAATTAAAATCCCTCGCAAGCATCATGATGGTTATGAAGTTCTACCAAGTGGGCCAGAGCTGGTATGAAAGAATAAGCTGGATATTTCATATTTAACATCTTCGAAGGAACTAGAGCAAAATTCACATGGGAGGCAACAAATAACTTCAGCACATTAATTTTGAATAATATGAAGTTAATTTTTTTTGTTTTTGTTTTTGTTTGTTTGTTTTATTTTGCTTTTGCTTTTTTTTTTTCCCCGGTTGTAATTCATTGATTTTTAGTAATTTATAGGACAATTAATTTATTCTTTTTAAATAAATGACTGGTTAAATTCTCACTTCTGTCATTCATTTTGTTATGTTCCAAGTACATTTCTGCCTCAAAGTATAAACGAAGGGTGATTCCTAGCAACTTCTTTTTACGGTTTCCTTTGATTTTCATTTTCACAACTCATAGAGTTCAGCAGAAATCAGTTACTTATTTGCCACTTTGGACGTCAATGTCCTTAAAATGGCATGGTTGTTCATGCACTTATATAGATAACTCAATTGAGACACCCATCAAAAGTTCATGAGGCTAAGGGTGTCCTTAGATATGGGAAATTTGATATTGACAAAATTCAATTGCATGATATTACCTTTAAAACCAATAGCAGTGAAGTTAAAATTTAACCCATACATCAAAGCTGTAGTGACCTCTTCACTCCTCAAAGTACCAGTTTGAAGCCGTAAATCCTGATTGACAGTCTCATCGATTCAAAAATTGTATTATGTAATTGCTTTCCAAAGGAGTCCAGTTAGTCCATCCTAGCTAACCACCATGACACAATTTAAGGGTGAGCGAATAGCTTTCACATTCTAAGAGTTCAAAATTCTCAACAACATGACATGTTCACGAAGGTGTTATTTTCCAGACACTAGACTACAACACAGCCAACTATCACCCATTTGAGGGACCTCTACTTTGATGAAGGCTCAGCTTGCTTTTTTATGAAAAGCCTGTTTATGTCTTCTGTTACAATGTTACTCCTGAAAAATACAACCCAATAACTCATCAGCAACAGTACTTCTTTTAAGCAGAACGAAAATGAATACCAGAAATTGCAATGCAACAGTGAAAACCCAATAATAACAAAGGTAAATCCATGCCCAAAATTCAGTTCATCGTGTATACAACGAAGTGAGGAATTTTTTGTCTAGTAGGGATAATGAAGGAACGGTTAGATTTAACACTAACCCCTGACAACGAGGGACAAGAGTTAAAGCACAAAATTGGAATACCCCATACTTCTCAGATAATAACAATGCAAATCAGACAAGTGCAACAAAATCTCCAGACCACATAAAGCCAAAATCACGTATGCTTACTTTTTCACATCTTAAATAAGAAAAGACCGTAAAAATCTGTCAACCATCTATGCTACAAAACTTGGTACAACAAACAAAAGCATGATGCAAGTTTCTAAAATAAAACTGACATTCTTAAAATTGGCACTGTCACTTCAGTTTGGTAATACTCTAGTTCTAACCCAGCCGTTTTTTGCCCCAAAAAAACCTTCCAATTCTATAAACAGCCATTCTCATTACACAAGAAAGCTCAAAAGTCAAATCATGACAGTGACCTTCTATTGGTGACAACATTTAGAAGTCAAGTATCCCACGCTAATGAGTGACAGATACATACATAAAGCACATGTATAGATAGTTTCCAAACAAAACACAAAAACTGAAAGGTGCAGAAAAACCAATAACACAACAACTGACCTTCCACTAAGCTGGGGAGGAACGAGCAAGCCACGAACAGTATCTGGAACATTCTTCGAATGAGGCAAGGTCCCTCTCGGAACTTTACTGCGGGGAAGCAACGAAGCTACCCCAATCGATTCTCTCTTGCGAGATGACGAAGCACTTTGAGCCATAGCAGCTGCCACTCTAGAGGAGTGGTCAGTACCACTCAACGCATTATATGAAAAATCAGGAGAGTTCAATAGTTCTGAAGCATCAGGAAGTTTCTCAATTTCAGGTGCTGGTAAGGAACTAGCACTTTCAGGCTTCTCGCTTGACTCAGAACTACCTCCCCCCCCCCCCAAAAAAAAATCATTACATTTAAAAAAAAAAATAGAAAAACCCCATCAAAAATTTTAGAGCCATAAACCTTATACATGATTATATATCTATACACACATTAAGGGATTTAGAGAAAAATCGTATATTGGGGCCTAAACATGTATTTTTTTTTTTCCCCATGAAAACTTCTATTATCATTTCTGCCCAGAGGCAGATTTTTGAATCGAAATTTGTGTTGTTTTTCTCATAAACCAAACATGATTCTATAGAATTAATACTGAGGAAGAATTGATTTTTAATATTGAAGGGCACAAACTGAACAGGAAAACCTAATTGTTCTCGTTCTGTATGGAACTGTCATGGTTTTGTGTGTGAAGAAAGTGAAATTGAGAGAATAATGAGGAAAAATTACTGGTTTGGGGGCTGAGGAGGAGGAATGCGAGACGCGTTGTCGTTTTCCTCGACGGGCTCCGCCGGAACGTCGTCGTCTTCGTCGGACGATGTGTAATCTACCAGAGACATCTCCGCTGTTCCTTTGATCTCCCGCGAGTCTCTCCTCCTTCCACGTATGTATAATGGGCCACGTATGTATAATGGGCCACATATTTATTGATTAAAAGTACCACAAAACAAAAATATAAAATAAAAATAATAGTATAAACACCTAATTTACTCAAATTTTCTTTTCTTTTTATTTATTTTTTATTTATTTTATTTTTTTGGTGGGAGAAAACTCAATTGTTCTTAAAATTTTTTTAAAAAAAAATCATTTGCATCATACAAATTGAATCAAAAGGATCAAGTAGACATTGTTACTTTTTGGAGTTTGTTTGGTATTATGTTTTCAATTTTTTTGTTTTTTTTTTTCAAAAAGAAAAATTGGGGGGATCCTTTCAAACAAAATGCTTGAGAAGATCTTCACTTTTCAACTTGAATGATCATCTTCTAATTGATTTTTATCATACAAAAATTCCTTTGATCAAAATGACATGAATATACATCTTTAACAGTAATAAATACAAACAGAATATAAAATTTAACCTACTAAGTAAATGGAATATAACATTTAACATTAATAAATGTACACATGTAATAGTAACTTTTTTTCCTTTTACTATTAGCTAGAAATGTTTATATAAGTTGTCTTTAGTTAGAGTTTATAGGGACTTTGAAAAGTTAGATTTATACTTAATATACAAAGGTCTGATAGTAAAATGATTAAATTTTGTGTTCATTTTAAGTAAATGTGTATTTTTCTTTATTTTTTTTAGAAAAAATATTTATTTTTAAAAGTTATAACAAAATAATTAGTATATAAGTGTATATATCATGTATAAAAATATCATGTACTAAGTATAAAAATTTAAATACTCAATACATAAATTAAAATTATTTAACTATAAAAAGAGAAAACAGGCATTTATTAAAACAAAATATAAAAAAAAGACATCCACCAAAATTTTTCTTAACAAGAGTAAAAAAGAACTATACAATTTCGAGGATTACTGTTGGTGCGATTCTTACCAGCTATCCACGTGTCTCTGAACTGATGACGTTGTATCTACAAACTGTCCATATATCCTTGCTATCCCAACGTGCTTTTTTACTTCAAGTCAGGTCGGAGAGGCGGGGGTGGCCACCTACAAAGACTCCAATGCTTAAGTCAGTTGTTTATCCTTGAGGCTGAGAAGCAAAGATTTAGTTTTTCTTTTTATATGCCAATCTTAATCTCCTTTTTTTGAGGGGGAAGCAAGGCTTATATACATAATCCTGGAACTTGGAGCTTTTTCCAGTTCTCAATCCCAGAATTGAGTACATTTTCCCACCATGACTTACTCCAGAGATCACGGGCTGTGATTACCGTGATTTCTTTTACATCGTCGTGGCCTGCTTTTCGCCGTCCTCTACGACTCGGGCCTGTCGGGAGCGAGATTTTGACAAATCGTCGTTCTGTCAGGGCAGTTTGCCTAATGTGCGCACCTACCTAGAATCGCATTAAATGCCTTGTCTGGGTCTGGAGCAGCGCGTTGCCTCCCGTGGTCTTCTGACGGAAGACTCTCAAGGCTTTTGACCCCCAGCTGTCGAGGCAAGAACTGGATTGAACCGAACCGTCCAGGGTCTGGGATGGGTTCAGCCCTGGCCTCGGACAGCCCATAGGCCCATGCGGTATCACGTGTGACTCACGTAACTTTTAAATGGTTACTCTGGACACGCATCGAATAGCGTGTCCCCCTTATGACCTGCTCTGCCACTTAATCGACCACGTGGTACGTGATCTAGGAACGGGCCCCACAACTGCCCATATTTCCCTATTTGATGGACTCACATCTATCAAATGGGGAAATCGTATCTCCAGTCCTTCAATTCGAGAGATACACGTGGCCCCTTATCATCATTTCTTCCCAATTACCGACGCTGGTACACGTTATCCCGTGTCACGATTCTTTTCAGATTTTCGAAATTCTAGTGCTTCAGCCTTCCTTGCACCGTTCCTTTCCAAGGGGGACTTTTTGGCTCCCCCTCTATAAAAACCGCATTTACGCTCGTTTCTTACTTTATCAAAATCTCCAAGTCTTCTAGCTTTCTAAAATCTTAGGGTTTCCGACTTTTCCCTTTGCTAGAACCTTTTGCTCCTTTTGATCGTATCCAGAACGATGGTTTCGAACCAGAATCAGAAGCTCTGCCCTTTCGTGGATTCGGAGTTGGACTCGCTGAGGAGGCAGTTCTGCTTTCCTGGCAGAGTTACATTACAAAGGGTCGAGGGCCCCACGGATTGGTACCTTCGCCCCTCTGCCCCCGAAGGCTCTATCATCTTGGGAAGGAGGCACCTAGAATGGCTGCAGTTTCCCTTCCTCCCCTGATCCATCAGTCCTTAACGTGCATATCAACCTGGAGGTGGTCTTTTATGCCTACAAACTCACCCTCATCCCCAAAAAGAGCTCCTACCCCACTTTCTACCTCTAGTAGCTCCCGGGACGCCATATTTTCTGGGGTTTGTTGAGGTCGGATAAGCAATGGGATTCCCACTCTAGGCTGTATACTGTCAGAGGGGCGTGGTGCTCTCCTTGGGTGAATGGGGAGTGCTTCCAAGTTTCTTCATTTTTTCTACAAAGTAAGTACTAGGTTGTGATTTTTTTTGGGTCTGTGTACACCTCGTCCGTTATTACTTATGATATTTTGCCTTCCGCAGCCTCTGCGGAGGAAAACAGGTTTGAGCTGCAACTGTCGGCTGGGCGGCTTAAGAAGCTGGAGGGGATCGTCATCTTTGGGTCCTCTGGGGATTGCCGACACATCCAGGCCGTCCTGAATCCCCAGGTGATGAACATGATGCCTAGGATAGTCTCATATCTCCTCTTCCTACTGGACACCTGGGTCACCACAAAGCACCTGTGGAGCCAGCTTGACGCCTCAGCTCTGAACCAGTTCTGCCAGGATGAGCAGAGTCGCATCACCATGGTGGGTCATCAGCTCACGGCCTCGAGCCAGCTGGCGAGTCCCAATGACTTGGTGGCGCCGACCAGCCATGAGCTCGAAGAGGAGGTGAGGCTCGTGGCCGAGGAGTGCATCAGTCTTCGTAGAGAGAAAACTGCTGCCCCCAAGAGGGTTAAGGGTGAGTTCATTTTCGCATCCTAGGGCTCCGTCGATCAGGTCATGACTGCGTTCTAACCAGGTTGCTTGCTCTTTACAGGTTCTGATGCAGGCCCTTCGGCAAACCCTTCCCCAGTCAAGGGGAGTGCCGCTATGCACAAAGCTCGCTCCAAGATCCCCGCTGGTCGGCGTCTGGTGGTGTCCTCAGAGGATAAAGCCGGGGGGTAGGGAGTTGTCACCCTAAGAACAGGCTTAGACGATGACCGGGAAGGCCTGTTCGCACCCGGTGGTGAAACACCTGTGGTCCCCTCTTCTGAGGCAAGCGGACCCCCGACTCGAGAGATACAAGCCATAAAGGTCGTATATGGCAAAGGGGCACCTTCGAGCCTGCCTGGGGAACCCGCTGCTCTAACCTCTTCTGCCCCTAACTCCGGTTCGAAGATGGGCGCGGGGTTTGGCGTTGCCTACCCCCGTGGGGAGATTGCTGAGCTCAGCGGGGGGGCTCTGAGGTTGAAATCTCGGCTGTCTTCCCCTCCCTCGGTCCCGATGCAGTGGGGTCGCGAGGTCGACTCGACCAAATGGAAGGAAAGCCTGGCGGGGAAGAGGGGCAGAGCTGCCCCTCTTCTGACAGCGATGACGACGGGGCTACGCTAACCCTCATGAGGAGGAGAAGGTCTGCGCGCGGTGGCCCTAAGGGGGGTTAGTCAAGACAAGACCGAAAAATCACATTCAGGCGGGGCTCCAAGGGGGGCGGCAGCCGAAGCTGTCGATATAGCAGCAGTCGCCGTGGCCTCTTCTGCTGAGGATGCGCTACCCCATGCTGTCACCGAAAGCGCGCTCGGTAACGTACTACCTTCTACTGTCCTCACCTCTGCCACTTCAGGAGCATCGAAAGAAGCTATTGGAGTGCATCTGGTGGAGGGAGAAGGCATCCTCGCAGTTGGCGGGGTAGAGCCACGTTCCTCAGACGTGGACAATGCCCAAGGAGAGGGTCCAGCTGCGGAGTTTGAGCTGGAGGCACTCTCCCTGGAGAACGTTGAGCTCGTCGCTGGCCACAGCATTGCGCAGGTTTGGCTTGTCTGGCTACCACTTCCATATTTTTTGGCATCCTTGTTGAACACTGACCTTGTTTTCTTGTATCCCGCAGCTAGCTGCCGTCCAATCCTTCTACTCCTCTCACGTCAGGGAGATGAACGGGGAGCTGAACGCCCGTGCTACAATGGCCGAGCGAAGCGAGGTCGCCCTTGCCACGTTGAGGGCGGACTTCGACCTGTATCGGAGCCTGGACGAGGCTAGGGTTAGCAGTGTGGTGGCTCACGCTCTGGGCGTCGAGAGGGTCAGGCGTGAGGAGCTGGTCACCAAGTTGACCGAAGCAGAGGCTGACAGGTTGGCTCAAACTGAAGCTGCCAGGCCAGCCCAAACTGAGCTTAGGGTCAAAGAGCAAGAGCTGCAGAACGCAGGGGCGGAGGTGGGGCTAGTTTTCATCACTCGCGACAGAGTTGTCGACGATACCAAAGAGGTGAGGAAAGCAGAGGCAAAAGCCAAACTGAAGGTCTATTCCCTCCAGCGTAGCTCGATCGGTCCAACGAGGTAAACCGACATCTTTACTTTGGTCACAGAAAACTGATGGGAGCTCATGCGGAGTTATCTCGCAAGCACGACGAAGACCTTGCCGATATTAACATTCTTTTGATTGACTTGTCACAGCGGCAAGTGGAGCTGAGGCTAGCGGCACTGAGGGACAGGCTGGCAGATGCAGAGAAGCTAAAGACAAAGTACCAGAGGCAAGTGGATGTCCTTTTTGCGGAAAGCTACAGGTATGGTTGGGAGAATAGAGAATTCGAGGGCCACACGGAGGTGGTAATGCCAGACCACTTCGATGAGCAGAAAGGCATCGAGAGGGACCATTATTCCATCAGGCACTATATGCAGCAGTTGGGGGATGAGATTAACATCATGTACCCCGCTGATGTGCTGAAGATGCTCAGCGAAGAAAAAGATAGGCCCTCTATATCTGCCTCTGTCGCCAGGGAGATTGTCCCCGCTTCCGGTCTTCCAGAGCAAGCTGCGGAGGTTAGGGGCGGTCAGCCTGGTCTTGGAACCTTAACTAGGGAGGGTCAGGCGCGGTCATTTTGTCTAGCGATGATTATGACTCCGGTACACCGTCCTCTGCCGATGCTAGTCCAAGCACAGAAGCTAGTAGCACTCCCCTCGTCGGAGGTAACTAGAGTCTCTCGCTTTTTGCATATTTGTAAAGTACTAACTGTGTTATGTAAAGATGACCCTCGTTGTAAACACATGTTTTGAATAATAGAAATAGTGAATTTTTCTCACGTTTATTCCCTTTTTTTTTTTTTTTTTTGCCCGCATTCATGGTCAGGGTCAGGGTCAGACATCATATAGGATGCCATTTCCTTGTCGGCAGTGCAGCCAACCTCTGGGTCTGGCTCAATCGTATATGATTTAGAGTTTTTAGTGAATTCTCCTCGTGCTATGATTGACAAGATTAGCTATAAAGATTAGGATATGAGTTCCGGCTCATCCAGCTTTGAGGATGTATAACCTCTGTTATGATTTATCTTAGCAGAATTCGATCCGCGCGTGTGGCTGGACTTCTCCAACCCCAAATGGGAACGCGCCAGGAACCAGCTTCAGGGGTTGGTCGACCACTGCTTGGACCTGTCGCTGCAGAGCAAAAGGCCCGGGCTCGGCTCTTATCGAGAGAAAACATGGCGTTACCACTCTGATGTGTCCCTCCGAGGCCATCCAAGACCTGCTTCTTACAAATAGAGCCTTCGGGTCCGTGTTCCTATCGACTACGCATTTTGTATTGGCTTACTTCTGTGGTGCCCAAGATTCTCACATGCATATTAAGCCAATAATAAATATGTTCTAATTGCATATTAGGCATCTAGAAGTCGTTAATACTAGTTTTGTAGTAACATACTCATTCATTATGTTATGTGCATTTACATACATGTTATTACACTAATGATTATTGAACTGTCCCAATGCAGTGTAAAGGTTCAATATCCTCAGAGAGAGATCTCG
>JXTB01000029.1:1035616-1048312 GCA_002914805.1 Parasponia andersonii
ACCTTTTTATCAAAACAAAAGATAATGTTTAAGAAAGAATAATACTTCATAGTTTGACTGTATATGACAATATGGTTAAACTAGGGGGTGTTACAACTTCCAATGGGTAGGCCCTAGCTCCGTTCACTTCCAGTCCATGCATAGCTAAGGCGCTCTCTAGGGAGGGTCTGCTTCCAAAGGGTAGACCCTGGCCCCATTTGCCTTCATCTCATGCGCAGCTAAGTTGCTTTGGGGAGGGTCTGCTTCCAACAGGTAGACCCTAGCCCTGCTTGCCTTTGTCTCGCACGCAACTATGGTGCTCTCTGGGAGGGTTTGCTTCCAATGGGCAGACCCTGACCCCGCTTGCCTTTGTCTCACGCGTAGTTAAGGTGCTCTCTGGGAGGGTCTGCTTCCAGGGCAGACCCTAGCCCAGCTTACCTTTGGCTCGCACGCAGCTAAGGTGTTTTCTGGGAGGGGTCTTATTGCCCAACTCTTTTCCCGTCCTGCAGGTATTCCTTAAGGGCTAGCGACAAGTTTTCTTCACACGGCCTCTCACCCTTCGCACATCCTCTCGGGTCGTCAGCGAGCGACGTGATCCTCGTTGTACGATTCTTGATAAGGTCGGCTAGTAAGTCTTGGTTGCGCAGCTTATTCTTCTTTGTACGTTTTCTCAGGCCATCGGCAAGCGTTTTATTGCACGATATGATTCCCATAGTATGATTGTTTTCGAGGTCTGCTGGCAAGTTTTTCGTTGCATTGCTCATTTCTCTTCGTACGTTTTCTCGGGCCATCGGCAAGTGTTTTATTGCACGATGTGATTCCCATAGTATGATCATTTTTGACGTTTGCTGGCAAGTTTTTTAATTGCGCAGCTCTATCCTCTTCGTACATTTTCTCGGGTCATCGACGAGCGACGTGATCCCTGCAGTACGATTTTTGATGAGGTCTGCTGGCAAGCATTTTACTGCTCATTTCTTTCTTCTTCGTATGTTTTCTCGGGTCGTCAGTAAACGACATGATCCCTGCAGTACGATTTTTGATGAGTGAATAGTTCATGGGGTCTGGTACTGGAGACAAAACCTTTTTCATAGCAATCCAAAGCATAAGTCCGTGTGGCAGAAACCTTGACCTATTTTAGAATTATGCTGTCCAATAATACAAGTATTTACATGTATTTCACAATATTTACATGCATCTCACACGTGGTACTTTTTCAAGTGCTGGGTGTTCCACGTGTTTAGTAGACACTTCCCAGTCTTGAGTTCTTTCAGGATATATGCACCATTGTTAAGTGCCTTGATCACCTTATAGGGCCCAACCCAGTTAGAGTCTAGCTTCGAGATATTCCACGTTCTGACCTTCAAGACCCAATCCCCGGCGTTAAATCGACGAGCGCTAACCTTCTTTGCATAGTAGGACCTGGCCTGCTGATGGTACAAGGCCAGGTGAACCAGGGCTATGTCCCTTGTTTCTTCCAGGAGGTTTATATTACGGCTTAGCTGCTGCTCGTTCAGTGAGGCATCTCTTACCACTTCGGAGCAAAGGGTCGGGAGGCCAATCTCGATCGGGATCATAGCCTCTGACTCGTAGACCATGGCGAATAGTGTTCTTCCCGTTGACCTCCGCTCCGTGGTTCGATGGGCCCACACAACGGCCAGTTGCTCTTCTAACCACCTACATTTAGCCTCTTGCAAGTTCTTTTTAGTAGTAATGAATATGGCCTTGTTCGTTGCCTCTACTTGGCCATTCTCCTGAGGGTAGTTTACGGATGAAAAACTGAGCCTTATATCATATAACTCACACAGCTCCTTAAGCTTAGCGTTCTGGAACTGCACGCCATGATCAGCGTGTATCTCTTTCGGTATTCCGTATCAGCAGATTACGTTTTTCCAAATGAAGTTAATTGTGTCTGCCTTATTAACGGTCGCATAAGCTTCAACCTTTACCCATTTGGTGAAATAATCGGTGGCCAACAAGACGTACCTTCTTCCCTTTGGACTTTTAGGGAGCTCTCTGACGATGTCCAAGCCCCATTTAACGAACGGCCAAGAAGTTATATTTGAATGGAGTTCCTCCGCAGGTTAGCGCTTCATAGGGGCAAACCTCTGGCACTTGTCACACTTCTTGACAAATTGGGCCGCCTCGGTCATCATGTATAGCCAGAAGTACCCAGTCGTCAAGGCCTTGTGGGCGAGGCTACGTCCGTCAGAGTGGTTGCCACATGCTCCCTCGTGGATTTCCTCCATTAGCTTCTGTGCCTCGATGGGACCTACGCACCTCAACATTAGTCCCATCGTTGATCTCCTATACAGTCGTCTCCCAACCATCGAATATCTGGCAGCCTTCAGTCTGATCGACCTCGCTTCTTGGGGGTCTGCGGGTAGGTTTCCCAATGCCAAGTATTGGGTGATGGGTTTCATCCACCCCTCGTCTGTAGAGTCAGTTGCAAACACATGGCATGGGGGGGTCTCCGAAGGGTCCCTTGTATTCTCGTCCTCTTGCAAAATGTCCGCGTGTCCGGCCGTCTCCCTGATCGACGCGCTTTTAGCTAGCTCATCGGCCTTTTGGTTCATCTCCCTGGGTATTTGTTCGATATTGAAACTGCTAAAGCGGGCTTTCGCCCCCATTACCCTGGAGAAGTACCTGTGTAATCTCGGCTCTTTTACTTCGAAGTCTCCCCTAACCTGACCCACGATCAGCTGCAAGTCGGTCTTTACTATGATGCTCTCTACTCCGAAGTGCAAAGTCAGCTCAAGGCCTTGCAGCAGTGCCTCGTACTCCGCCTCATTGTTTGTTGCCTGGAAAGTGAGCCTCAAAACTTTCTCTATGCTGAGTCCTGCTGGGGTCTACAGGACTATTCCGATACCTAACCCGAGGCATTCGTGGATCTGTCAGTGTAGAGGGTCCAGGCTGAAAGGATGTGAGGCTGATATGTCTGAAGTGGGTCATGTGACACGCCGAAAGATTGGATTTCAACCAGGAAGTCTGCCATGACTTGCCCTTTCTTCGCCACTCGAGGCCGATACTCGATATCATATATCCCCAGTTCGATGGCCCACTAGGTTAGTTGTTCTGATAAGTCCAGTTTGGCCAAGATTTTTCAGATGGAAAAATCCGTATATTCCATAACCGAGTGTGCCTCAAAATATTGCATGAGTCTTTTCTTAGTGTTGACTAGAGCCAAGACTAGTTTCTCTGCCATACTATATCATGTCTCGGCGTCCAGGAGCATGCGGCTTGTGTAAAACACCAGCTTCTGCTTGTTGTCTTCCTCGATGAACAGTACGGTGCTGATCGCTACTTCGGACACTGCCAAATAAGCATATAGGCGTTGCCCCTCTGTCGGGGAAGCCAGGATAAGTGGATGACTTAAGTACAGGTTGAGCTCTGCCAGTGCCTTGTCCTGCTCCTCACCCCAAACGACAGTGGAGCTTCTCCTTATGCACTAGAAGAAAGGCTTACATTGGTCAGACATCTTGGAGACAAATTGGCTGAGAGCGGCTATCTTCCCGGTTAGGCGCTGGACCTCTTGAATGGTTGAGGGTCTTTGCACATCTGCGATTGAAGACAACTGGGTCGGGCTGGCCTCAATGCCCCTTCTGCTCATAATGTGCCCTAGGAACTGGCCGAAGGACACCCCGAATGCGCATTTCTTAGGGTTCAGATGCATCCGATATCACTTCAAAATCTGGAAACATTCGTCTAGATGTCCCAGATGGCCCGAAGCTTCTTTGCTCTTCACGACCATGTCATCGATGTAGACTTCCATAGTCTTCCCTAGCAGCTCGGTGAACATTTTGTTCATAAGCCTCTGGTAGGTCGCTCCCGCATTCTTCAAGCCAAAAGGCATACGTCGGTAACAGTACAGACCTCGCTTCGTAATGAATACTGTGTGGATCTGGTCCTCCTCATGCAGAGAGATCTAGTTGTATCCAGAGTAGGCATCTAGGAAGCTCATTCTGTCGAATCCAGCCGTCGCATCGACCATTTGGTCGATCCTTAGCAGGGGGAAGCTATCCTTCGGGTAGGCCTTGTTTAGGTTAGTGAAGTCTATACAAGTACGGTCATCGTCATTTTTCTTCTTCACCACCACCGGGTTGGAGACCCAGCACGGGTATACACATTCCATAATCAGGCCATTTTCCAGTAGCATCTCTACCTCTTTATTGATCGCCTTGTTTTTCTCCGGCGCGAAAATTCGGGGTCTCTGCTTGACCGGAGGGAAATTGGAGTATGCATTAACTGGTGGCAGGCATATGCGGGGTCTATCCTGGGCATGTCGTCGTGAGACCATGCGAAGACATCTCTATTCTACCTAAGGAACCCCAACAGCTCGCTCCTTTCTGCCTCAGGTAGCAAGGCCCTGATTAAGACTACCTTCACCGGTTCTGCTTTTTTCAAAGGGACCGCCACCAGCTCCTCAATCGTGGATTTTGGCCTGTCAAACTCCTCTTTGATCCGCTTCATGTATGCTAGCAGGCGGTTCTTTGATTGCTATCTGTCCCCCGTCGAGGCACTCGCACTCGCGTCGGCTCCTCTCAAGGCAGTTGAAAAATATTTTCTCGTGGAGGCTTGATCTCTTTTGATGTCTATCGTATAAGTATCATCCTTTAATAGACATCTTAAGACCTGGTAGAGGGTGAAGGTGACCCCATGCATGGCGTGAATCTACCCTCTCCCCATGATGACATTGAAGGAGGACTGGCAGTCGATAACGACGAAGTCCACGTCCAAGCACCTCTCTACCGTGCAGACCTTCAGGGTCACAATGCCTAAGGGCTGACCTTAGTACTATTGAAGGTGAATAGTGGCTGACAGGTTGGCCTGAGTGCGTTTTGATCCAAGCCCATGCTCTCGAATGTGCTGAGGAACAGGACGTCGACGCTACTCCCACCGTCGACCAGGACCCTTCCGACCAACGTGGAGTCGATCTGCAACTTAATCACTAAGGGGTCGTCATGGGACAGACGCACCGTGGACAACTCTTGCTGAGTGAAAGCGATAGGGGCGGCTGAGGCATAGCTTTCTCTCATCACCAGATGGTTCACAGAGTGGCCCATCCCCTTCAGGTGCTTCACCCTTTCTTTGGTATTTTTTTGGCATTTTCCCTTCTCTTCCTGACCCTAGGTCAGCTCTGGTCTGCCTATAATAGTCGGCACTATCCTCAGAGCCTGCTCTCCTGATCCGGAAGCCTGGGTCTGCTTGCCTTTTTCGGGCCTGGGAGCGTCTTTCTTTAACTGGCTTCCACCAATCTTCACGTACTACTTCAACTTGCCGGCATCGATTGCCATCATAACTTACACGTAAAGGCTTCGGCAGTTGATGGTGTCATACCCGTGATCTTTGTGAAATTAACAGTATCTGTTCCTATTTTTCATGTGCTCAGGAACACCGGACTTGGGCAGGTCTTTGAAAATTCCCCTGTCCCTATTCTGGAGGTAAATCACATCGATCGGCATGTTGAGCTCGTATTTCGGCAGTGGGTACCTAGACGCCTTCCTCCTCTTGCTGTCTTCTTGACCGCCTTGGGTGGGGGTTCCTTGTTTTGGAGTTGGCCATTGGTCTGGCGCAGGCCTCTTTATTCCTTGTGGGACTGAGGTTTGTGCCGGCGCTGTTGTTATCATAGCAGAGGCCTTGGGCATTTTCTAGTGGCTTTCTAGTACCCTGAATACCCCTTCTGACCTCGCCTGGACATCTGCCATATCGTATGGCAAGTTTAAAAGCAGATGGTCTGATAGCATCGATCCCGGCTGTAGGCCCCTGACGAACGAGCTTGCGGCTTGGTCCGAATCGGCGTTGTGCACTAGGGACATCACCTCCAGGAAATGCAACAAGTATTCTCTCGGAGACTCGTTCGCGGTTTGTTCCAACTGGTCAAGGTCTCGTATGGTTTTCTACTGCCTCAGGATGCCCGTGTATTGCTTTAAGAAAAGTTTACAGAAATCTTCGAACCCGTTTATGGACTTCTCTGGGAGTTGTCTGAACCATAACAGGGCCGGTCCTGCCAGGGTTATGGAGAAGACTCTGCAGGTCACAGCCTCATCCCTGGTCTCCAAGGCCATCTTCTGCTGAAAGTGGTATATGTGATCGAGGGGGTCAGTCTTTCCCTCGAATGGTCTAAAGGTCAGAGTTGTGAAGTCTTTCGGCTTAGGCTCCAGCTGGATCCAATTGGCGAAGGCAGTCCAGTTGATCCCTCGCACGGTTTGCTCTGCTAGATTATCAGGGTCTGGCTGTGATGGGCCCCGAGTCTCTTACTCAGTTCTGCCATCATTTCTTGTTTCCAATTGGAAAGCACACCTTCCGGGCTTTCTTAGTGTCTTCGGTCCATCACCGCTCCAGCTCGGAAAGGTCTTGTCTGGCTTTGTCTCTCCCCCTGTATCCGCGATCTGGATGGGGCAGGAATTTCCCTTGGCGGTTGGCCTCCAGACTCTTGTTGGACCTCTTCGTCAAAGTATTCCCTTCGCCCGTTCCTGGCTTCGCTTGCCAGCAGCCCTTCGAGGCGAGCGTTATCTCTGCGTACTTCTGTGACTTCATCTTTTAAATCCAGGATGACCTCATGAGCCATCTCTGCCTTCCGGTTTACTTCTGCCATGGCAGCAAGCATTTGGTCTAGCTTTTGTTCCAGACCCGGTCGTGCTTCCAGGGAGCTCCCTTCGGTATCGGAACGTGTGCTCTTGGTTATCATTCTTGAGGGTGCCATCATCCGACGTTGTATGACCTTTTGTTCGGGGAGAGCGTGATCGTGAGACTCCTACTCTTTCTCTCGCGCTCAACGATTCCCACAGATAGCGCCAAACTGTTAGTGCGATTCTTACCAGATGTCCACGTGTCTCTGAACTGCTGACGTTGTATCTACCAACTGTCCACGTATCCTTGCTATCCCATCGTGTTTTTTACTTCAAGTCGGGTCGAAGAGGCGGGGGTGGCCACCTGCAAAGACTCTCTGATGCTTAAGTCAGTTGTTTATCCCTGAGGCTGAGAAGCAAAGATTTAGTTTTTCTTTTTATATGTCAATCTTAATCTCTTTTTTTCGAGGGAGGAAGCAAGGTTTATATACATAATCCTAGAACTAGGAGCTTTTTCTGGTTCTCAATCCTAGGATTGAGTATCTTTTCCCACCATGACTTACTCCAGAGATCACGGACCTGATTACCATGATTTCCTTTGCATCGTCGTGACCTGCTTTTCGCCGTCCCCTACGACTCGAGCCTGTCGGGAGTGAGACTTTGACAAACTGCCGTTCTGTCAGTGCGGTTTGCTCAATGTGCGCACCTACCCAGGATCACATTAAATGCCTTGTTTGGGTCTGGAGCAGCGCGTTGCCTCCCGTGTTCTTCTGGCGGAAGACCTTCGAGGCTTCTGACCCCTAGCTGTCGAGGCAAGAACTGGATTGGGCCGAACCGTCCAGGGTTTGGGATGGATTCGGCCCTGGCCTCGGATAGCCCATGGGCCCATGCAGTATCACATGTGACTCGCATAGCTTTTAAATGATTATTCTGGATACACATCGGATGGCGTGCCCCCCTTGTGACCTGCTCTACCACTTAATCGACCACGTGGTACGTGATCGAGGAATGGGCCCCATAATTACTATATGATTTATATTCTGTAGTTAAAATCTTATTTTCATTCATGGTTTTTTTTAATGGTTAATGTTCGTGTCAAGATTACTATAATCTACATTCTAGATTAAGGTTTCAAAGAAAATGATAAAAAGAAAAAGAGAAGAAAACAAAGGTATGGCTTCAAGAACTAATTAATAATAGAGTATTTCGATAAACGGTTTAAAAAATTAGTTGATCTACTATTACCCACTATAAAGACATTTATCTTTTTGAAAGAACATTATTTGGAAAAAAAACAAAAAAACAGACATTTACTCTAATGACTCCTTATGGGCTACATAATTAGTTCTTAAAGTTGAGAAAACGACATAAATAGGATTAATTTGGGCCAAAATGATTTCTTTTTACATTTTTTTTTGAAAATGACATTTTTAACTTGTCAGCAGCAAATAGGTTCTCTAGTGAGGGGATGAGTTTGAGAAAATGACATGGACAAGTCTAATTTGGGCCAAAATGACTTTTTATACAATTTTTTATAAATAACATTTTTAAAAGTGTCAAGACTTTTTCACATGTAGTTATTATTTAGGACTTTTTAAGATCATAAGTCAACATCCTTGACACTCTAAAAAACTTCATTTCTAAGGAAATGTACAAAAAAGTTATTTCGGCCCAACATAGTCCTACTCATGCCCTTTTTTCATGATCTTTCGATTGACAATCAAGCCCACAACAGTAGACCCGTTGCATTCAAATTGAAAAGGGCTTTTTACAAAATTTTGGGCTCATAATACCAAAAATTGAAAAAATCCCGATGGGCTAAATTTATTGAAATCCGATTTAGAAAGATATCACTTTTTAAAAATTTTATTAAAAAATAATATTTTTAATAAATATTTATAAAATATTAATTTTTTTTTCAAAATTAGTATTTTTCAATAATACTCTAGGTAACTAGTTGGGTTACTTGAAGTACCTCACGTAAAGTGGAGATGTCAAATTGATATGCGACAAATTGTTTCTCAAATATAGTTTGCCATTGCCATGTTATTATTTAGCAACTACATGTCGTTATGGGACACGAACGATATTGATTAATAGGGAGAAAAAAAATCATCAATGTGAACTCTTACGAGTTGGGTCATCTGATTACCATATGTTGAAAGTTAGCATGGAAATGGAAGCAAACTAGGAGTAATCAGCAAAAATGACTTTTCGATAGATATTTGTTCAAAATTATTATTTTCAGAGTCACAATAATATAGATGAGTAGTATAACTTGTCTAGGGTGGATGATACGACATACGCCATTAAGAAAATCCCTATCGGATTTGAAGAGGAGAAGGGGAGTATTGAGGAGGAAAAAAGTCTTTTGGACTATTTTACACTTTTCAATATGGCTATAAAATCCTCTTTAAAATATATAGAAAAGAAAAAAAATTTAATCTCTATTTATTAATTTTAATCTTTGTTTACTGTTATCGACAGAGAAGTACATTGCCTTGCTAAGATGGACCACTAGCACATAATGCGGTACTACTTAATGTGTTAAAACATGACTTTTATGCAGTTTTTTTTTTATTACTCTTGTCTAGTCAAAATATTTCTTAATGTTTTGTATTTTTCAGACTTGGGTTGAGTCCTTATTTGAAGGATTAGCTGAAGATCCCCAAGACACTGATAATAACCAGTGGAGGAGGGCTAAGGAGTCTGATTGTCCCTGCTTGTACGTTCAAGTACAATTGTGTCAAAAGTCACTTAGAAGAATTTTGGACTCTGACGAGCACCATTGATGGATGCTTTTGCAACTTTTAAAATTTTTGATCAAATTGTTGATGGTATCATTTACTTGCACGATCAAAAGATTGTTCATATGGACTTGACTCCTGACAACATTTTCATGGATGACAAAAGGTAGCATAAGAATTGGAGATTTTGGATTTGGTAAGTAAGTTATTATTCATCTGTAATATAGAAATTAAAATGTAAAAACCATTGCTTTGGCTTGTCTTTTTCTATTTGCAGCCATTCTTGTCGGAGAGTCCAAAAAGGATTGGAACCAAAAAAACTGTACCAACCCCCGAGAGATGAGGATCACATGAACACCAAAGGGTATTGGTGTATTGATGTTTGAATGGTTTTTTGGATTTTCATCCAAGCACGAAAGGGCGGTCATCTTAAAGAATCTCAAAGATGGAGGTGAGAAGCTGGTAGCTGAGGTGGAAAAACTGAATGCCAATGACATGACCAAGTGGTCTTGGTACAGCTTTTGGATACTAAGGCAGAACAAAGGCCTTCTGCAAATGACCTGAAGGCTTATCTCGTAGACATACTCATGTAAATAAAGAATCTAAGAAGTTGAAGACTTGGAGGCTCGATCTACAGCCTACTAATATGGCACTTGTTAGCCCTATCCTGCCTCTATCATTCCGAAGCCGTATCCTAAAGACTATGTTAGCTCTTGCTTCAAGAAATTTGATGGTAAGAGAGAAAACACTACGGTACATGTCATCAGTTTCCTCGACGATTTTGGAGCTTATGTCAATGATCATGAATTTTGATTTATAAATGAGTCACATATTTATAAAAATACACATAAAACCTAAATTGGAGACATGCTCAATTGTAATTGGATTAGAATTAATAGTTTTAAACCTTGTACATAAAATACATAAGAGAAAAAACTCCTCCGCCTCATCATTCGTGCAACATGTGAACAACAAAGGGAGGGAGAGAGAGAGAACAACAAAGGGAGGGAGGGAGAGAGAGAGAGAGAGTCCTAGTCCTAGTACAATAAATAGGGAGAAAAAATTTCTTACACTCTCGTTCTCATCTTTAGTCTCAGTATTTTAGAAAATTAAGAAAATATTTTTGATTATTCTCCGATCAAAAATTCAACTTGATACTCATTTGTCTCATTCTCTAAGAAGAGTAGACAAGAAGATCTAATATTAGAGATTTGATCACTATCAATAAAGAGATCAAAAAGAAGCATGTATCAAGAAATAAACACTAAAATTTCTTCTAAGATTTATGCATTTAGATTTGACTTGCGTTATATATGATCTTGTATTTTTGATATATGCATGTTTGATTAATTATGAAAATATATTTACATGTAAAACATTTTAAGTGTTAGGACTGTTTCCTTTGGAAGTATGCGTTATTTTTTATTAAGTGAGCTCAAATCATAATTATTTTTAAACAATTTAGGAGATTATAGTAGTTTAGAAGTTGGGATTGAAAATACAAACACTAAGCCAAGATTGTATTGTTTGTTATTCGAATATGGAGTTTGATTGGATTCATTCTATATTCTAATCGGTTATCACAATCTTGGAATGCCAATTTACCAAAAAGGTTGCTTGTGGAATTTAGCTTTACTAATGGTAGAGATGCTATCTTGTTATCAATATGGAACCTTTTTCATGTCGAGATGCAAGCATAAATAGTTTGAATTTAGCAGTTTTGTTGGAAATTGTCTCCAACAAAGTCTAGCTCATAGGCCCACGTAATCAACAGAGAATACATTTGGTACCCTAGAAAGGTGTAATAGCTCAACGTCACACTATCCAACCATTCCATTCGCCGTCCACATCTAAACCCAAGTTATGGTAAGAAAGTAATTGTATTTTGATATCTTGTTAAAATTATACTTTGTATTTTGGTTATTATCAATATCGATTTTTAGATTTAAAATCTGTTTATACTCGATATCAACTTAGAACAGTTAATTTACTAAAAAATTATTTAAAAAATAAAAAATTATTTGTATAAAAATTAATCCGAGAATAAATTTATTAAATCATCTTGATAAATTAACTAGTGTCGAGTATAAATTTATAACAGATTTTAAATCTAAAGGTACTACTTAACTTCGGTGCTCCGAGTCTAATTCGGCAAAAATAGTGGATTACACTCCCACTCCCCAATTTGTGTGAAATTTCTCAACCAAGGTTTGGAAGGCCAAAAACAAAATTTAGGACAAAGTTGGTTCATGGTTGAATACGATGAAATCTAGACAAGAAGCCCAAAGCTCTCATTGACCTGATACTTGGCCCAAAAACACGGTCAAAGTCTACTTCAACAATTTCACCGAATGTATACAAATGAAAACATAATTTTTTTTTTTTTTTTTATATTACAAATTTGTCGGGAGGGGGAGGAGGGTAGGATTTTGAACCTCACACGTCAACAATAACAGAGTCTTGGTTACTTAAACTATTGCTCATAAGTTAATGAAAACATAAAATTAATACAAAATAATGGCTTTAAATTTCTCACAAGTCTTCCAACGGAAGCGAATAAAATAAAACTTATAGTATCTAACCTAATTCTCATCTCTAATATGAAAGTTTAAGGTTTAAATCTCGTCACTCTTTATTAAATGGTCATATCCAAATTTAACTATAATTAGTACGAAAATAATCATCCAAGTCCAACTACATTTCTAATGTCAATTTTATCTTCATCGATCCATGATCAGTGGGATTCTACTCATTACGAGGTAAAATTGGTATGCTCAAAAGACAAATCGTCTCCCTAATAATGACCTAATATCCGGTCAGCCTTGGTGAAAAGTCAGTCATAAATGGTAAGTCAAAATCTAATATAGGAGAAGTACAATTAAGGTAAGTTACTTCGTCAAATACGCAGATTCTTCTTAATAAAAAGGGTGCGGACATGGATAACTCTCTTTTGAGAATGTAACATATATTTATTCTTTGGAAAGTACTAGACATTTCACATTATTTGTCATTTTTTTAATATCAACTCATGATAAATGAGTTGTTATTATTTAATTGGCAAATTTAAACTTACCGAATACATTAAATCATCAAATCACGTAATATCACTTCAGCTGGTATTAAAAACGGAAACTTAGCAGTATTTCCCCATTGTTTTTTTTGTTTTTTCCCATCTATCGCTATATAACATTCACCTTCACAATGAGTTTTGGTTTTATTAATATTACTATTCCAAATTTCTTCAAATCAGCCAAAAAAAAAAAAAACTATTAATATTTTGATTCAAAGAAAAGTTACTAAGAAGTAAAAAGAGTGATCGATCATGGCGGTTAGACTGTGTTGATGGAGGTTTTATCAACAATAAATTTATGAATAATTAAGAGATGTGGCTTGTGTGAATTGAG
>JXTB01000029.1:1048482-1059361 GCA_002914805.1 Parasponia andersonii
TTGTTTTACCTAATTTATAAAGGATAGGTGTCTAAAAAAAGAACATATCCTCTATAAATTAGGCATAACAAAATGCATATCATGTAGCAATTTTTATAGTTAACACCTATATAGGCGCTTTTTTTTTTTTATCATCTTTACAATAACTTTTAAATGAGAATGAGATTTTTTTAGAAAATAAAAGTTGAAAGAATCGCAATGAAAGGAAGAACAAGATGAAAAATGGTATAGTTAGTCTATAAATCCTCATTTAAATTAAAAAAAAAAGAAGATATATACTTTTTTCTTGATATATGAATACTTGAACTAAAGTAGATTCATATTGGAATCCAATAAAATTTTCTAACTTCTTATATTCGTTTTGAACAAAAACAATAACCCCAACTATTTTTTTAAATAATAATTTTCTTTTGTTTTCAATTTTATCCAATAAATACCTGCGCAAGTTCTATTTAACAATATCTTTAGATAGAAAATATTAAAAGGGATTAACGTGAAATATAAATAATAATAAGGATCTAAAACCACAAATAAAAGCATAAACACTTCACAGTAAAAAAAAATAAATATAAACATTTTGTCTTCTAAAAAAATTAATATTAAAGGACTTCGAAGGGTTTTTGCTCTAATATTAGGGGATTTTAGGGAATTTTGTTCTAAAAAATTGAGTTAAAGATTAATTTTACAAAATTGTTTCAAGTTTAAAGAGTTTTACTCTAAAAAATTAGATTTATGATTAATTTTATTAAATTAATAAAAGCCTATTTTTTTCGGGAGCTGTTCTACAAGTCTAGCACTTAGCCAATCATTGTTGTTTCATATTTGGAAATTTCGTCATTGATAACTCGTTTTAGTGCATGTTTCAATCTCCTTTATGACTACATTAAAATATTTTACATTTTTAATAATATTAT
The DNA here is from genome assembly GCA_002914805.1 of Parasponia andersonii. Lineage (NCBI taxonomy): Eukaryota > Viridiplantae > Streptophyta > Magnoliopsida > Rosales > Cannabaceae > Trema > Trema andersonii. The sequence continues at coordinate 1,049,397 of JXTB01000029.1, forward strand.
AAAGGATTATAAAGGCGACACTTAGTTGATAGAGTCTATTTCGGATGCAAGTCTAAAAGACCACATAATTTCTCCATTAAGTTAATATTTTGGTTAAACCAAATATAAATTAGTTTACCATTAAATGAGGCCTCCAAAAAAATAAAATCATTTAATGAAAGTTCTACAATCAAAACTAACAAATCTGTCAATTCTATTTGTCTAAAGTATACATGTGGGCAGGCACCAATTCATTAGATTTTTTTAAATGTATTATTTTAGCAAATTTAAATTTATTATATATATATATATATATATATATATTTTATTATAGTAAAAAGTAAGAAAGAGAAATAACATTAATAATATATATAATTATAATTATTAGATTATTAACAATTAACGGTTAAAAAAAAATTTCTACACATAAGTTAAAAAAAATACCTACTAAATTGGTATTAGATCAATTCAAAAAGAAACTCTTTTTAAAAGTAATATTTTCAGAGGTATTAAGGTAAATATATACAATCCAAAATAGATAAAACAGGCAATGACAAGAACCAAGAAGTCTCAACAAACTTCCTATTTCCATAAGATGGCTTTGGTTTTAGTCACTAACACAAGATTTCGGACATGGTAACATATTGGGCTTTTTACAAAAATCATGGCCCAAAGTTCAAAAAAATTAAAAAAGTCAGATGAGCCTTTTTTTTTTGGGGGGGAAAAATCCCGTAATTATTGAAAAAAATCACATTTTTTCTTTAAAATTGGTTTTTTTTTTTTTTTTTTTTTTTGGTGCCAATATGTTTCTTGTTGTGCTAATAATTCATCTAGGACATCTTCATATATTTGTGGAGTTCACAAAAGTGGACTGGAGTTGTGATTGTTAAGTTGGACAAAGAAGCAACATGTTGCTTTCTTTTAAATCCACCAAACTTTGTATGGTGCCAAGTAGTCAGAGATGCAGCACAGCTGATGATGTTGGTTAATTCTTGAGTCATAGCACTATTATCCACAGAATCTTGCCATTCTCGTCTGATAATTGCACAACTTTCTGGATCATAAAGTTACATCAACATTGTCTTTCCATAACAACATCAAACCACCGCCTAAACCAAACAATGAGCAACTTTACAATAATCTTTATGGTTCTTTCCTATTTTTATAGATGGTGTAACATTACATTACGTTTGGCTTTTAGGATTCGTATTATTCACTCTGCTATGCTCTATATATGAGATTGTTTATAGCTTGACTGAAAACATATGAATAAAATGAAAAATATTCATCCGTGTCTTTAATTTTATGGAGTATAAAGTGAAATATGAATGGCATTCTTTGTACAATATAATAACATCGTAATAATTTACGAAATTTATGTCACGTCATACTAATGACTTGTAGAATATCAAGACGAAAGACTTGTACGGAGAAATAAGCGTCAAGAGGAAACCAATATATATTTTTGAAATATTGAAAAAAGAATTACTCTGACTTTTGCGCAAAAGAATTTTTTTTTTAATTATGCGAAATAATATCATGATATTCTAAATTTCTACAAATTTATACCCTATAATGGTGGTAAATTTTATTGTTTTTACAATAAAAAGACATTATTACCCTCATATAACTTAATAAGATAAGTATTACAATTAATATAATATCTATAAATATTTTATGATTAATATATTTAACTTTTACTTTTTAAATTAAGAAGAATTGAAAAAATAAATAACATTTATAAGATGTACATTTGATAAATTATTTATGACTTACATGGATACACTTTTCTTTTGTGTTTTCTTTTTTTTAATGACAGGATTAGTTGGATCATCTCATGAATATACTAAGTGTATTCAAGCAAGTCCTTACTATTTAATTGTTTTCAATTATTTAGAAAGGAATATCTGTGTCTTTTACTTCTCTTGAAGTATGAATATGCAGAAATATGAGCGGTCATATTCCTTATTTATTTTTGCAAAAATATGAGCAGTCATGTTATTATTTTGCAAAACTGAATAATTAATGTTTTTTTTTCAAAGAAAAGTCTGAGTCAGGTATTTATTTGTTATTATCCCTATATATTTCAAGTGTTCTTCTAACGAGTAGAATTTAAAAATAATAACAATAATAAGTGTCTTGAGGTAAATTCCTACACATGATTAGAGTAGAGTTAATTAAGCTATGATCATTATTAGTTTAAGCTTGAGCATTATTGAAACTAAAACAAAAAGGGAAAAAAAGAAGAAAATAAAGCATAACAATAGTATTTTAGGGGCTAAGGACCCTGACTCAACTAGAGTATTTTTACCCTAAATCTCCCTCTTAAGATTTTATGCACAAAATATAAGAAAACCTATTCCTATGCACTCGTAGAATTGTTTAGCTAAATAACAACTTATTTTCTAAAGATTAATCCCTAAATCAGATAATTTTTGGTTTTTTAGCTACTAGTTTTCTATGAAACTACTACTGAGGTGACAATTTTTAAGTTGTTTCCTAAAAGAATATCTAAGCTTCTAAACTGGTTTTTAGTAATTATATGTTACTTAATTATTACTTTGCACTAAAACTATGGGTGAAATCAGATCCTACAAAACAAAGAATGTAATATTTGACATTTGTCATTTTTGTCTCCCATTAATTGCTCGATCTCCAAGCCTTGGCTGTCTATAAATAAGGTGCAGCCTTAACACTCTCACACAATATTTCTCTCACTTTCTAGCTGATACTATCTGCTTTTTCTCTCACATTCTCTCAGCCATTCACGTTTCCTGTCACAACAGTGGCTAGAACTCCATCCTACGTACTGCTTACCCGATAGACACAAACCACCTCCCATTCCTACATACTTTACCTAAAATCATTTTCCTAGCTTAGAGTCACTACTTTAACTTCATTTATACACCAGAAACTGTTCTTTTTCATCTCTGCATGCATGACTAGCTCTGTTTACACATAAACAATGGCTGATTCCCAGCATTTCACTACATACTTCAGATTTTAGTTCGCACTCTTCATTCGTGCATCAAGTCAAGGGTGGCCAATTTATAAAGAGCTATATTTCATACAACAAATTATAATGTATTATCTTCTTATTCAAATAACTCTATAAAGAGTGAGTCATTCAAGATCCCAACCCTTATATTCTTAATAGTTTTTACACTAGAGCTAATATTTTCTTATTTCTTAGTACTTTACTTTTAGCACTTCATTTTTTTGTTCTTTAATTTTTAGCACAAATTAATTTTAGTTAACTGGTCTCCTTTATTTTTCAAGCAATTTTACATTTTAGTAATTATAATATTCTAGCACTTTATTTTCAATTCCCTTTTATTTTCAAATACTCCAATAATCTGGTCATGTTTACATTCCAGCACCTTTATTTTCCGTAATTTACATTTCAACCTCTTATTATTTGCTCTTTTACTTTTAGCACCTTTAATTTCATTCCACTTGATTTCAATTAACGGATCATGCTTAATGTTTATATCAGTTGCTTACATTTCTGTTTAGTTAGCTACTAATTTATATATATATATATATATATATATATATATATATATATATATAGAGGTTGCCAATCCAATAAGTATTTTTTTTCTTTACTTATGAGTAAGTATTTTTTTTTAACCGTTGGATCACCGATCCAATGACTATAATAAAATATATGAAAAGAAATACATCATTAATGCTTTTTTTCTCTTACTTTTTACAATAAAAAAAATATACATGCTAAATTTTCATTGGCCAAATTAATATTTATACATAGGTTAAAAAAAATAAAATGCCTACTGGATTGGTGCCCATATATATATATATATCCCTATAACTAATTTAACTACCTTATATATTCATCTGTATCATATATCCATATCTATTTGACCGGATTTTTTATGCTCATTTATCATATCTTAATATTATGTTCTGTTATGTTGTTTTATTTCTTAACGAGTAATATACAAGTAATCTTTCAAAGTTGGTGGTCAAAAAATACCACGAACAATAAGCGTCAACACGGTTCAATTTTCCCACAAAATTCAAGACACTATTATCATAACTATATATTAATAGAATTAGACAAATTACCACAACTGATAAACAACTTCAGACGCCCAAAAACAAAACAATACTAAGAAAAAAGAACACTAATTTTTATCAACTCAAAATTTCAGATCTAATCAAATATATTCATGACCAAATCCCATTCGTACTCCCCCCACAAACCAGTAGCCCATTACGGTACTTTGTGAAACTCGGAACCTACACCATAAAATTATAACTAGCTGCTCAAAGTTGACCCCTTTACGTGGTATTGATATCAAGGTTGCTGGCCAAGAAGTGATGGTCTGTAGAATACATGGGTTTGTGCAATCTGGATACGATCTCTTGGATCATTCATCGTCTCATCCCTTAATACTTGAAGAATAGCCTGCGATGAAAATTCCCTAAACATGCAACATCAATACAAACATTAGATCGTGGTTGTAGACGTAGCCTAATGGTAATCACACTTCCTCTAATATGAAGGGTCCTAATTTGAATCCTTTTTCACATGTCAAAAAAAGAATACAGGGACTAGAATTCACTATGAAATAAGCTTATCATTTAACCATTAAAAGAAAAGGACTTAAGTACCTTTTTATAAGTATTTTATATAGCATTTTCAATATAGGGCAGAGCTCAACTGGCGCAACTGGCTTGTTTTTTTCAGGATGTAAGACACTTAAGGATGACTGGCTTAACAACTCAAAAAACGCTTTCACAGCAGAGACCCCCTGCAAGGTAAGGTTAAAACTTAAAACCACGGTGAGTGTAGAAGCAACTGAAGCTTAAATATATGAAACTATACAACTAAGCAGTTTGGCCTGGTTTGAAGGAAGGGAGGTTCTATTATCTCTGCTAGATTTCAAATGAACTTTGCTTTTTAGTCTACCAGGCAATGAAACATTTCCTACGATTGGTCAACGACCCTTTACCTGAATCATACCCTTGCCCTTTATGCTATCACCCATTTCAAGGCTCAACTCCCCTGTGACCAACTTTTGTCCATACCATGCATTACGACCCTTCAATAGAGTAACGTAAGTATCGGCAAGCAAAGGCCCTGCTAGTTTTTCCGGTTCTTCTGCCAAAAGATGCGTTATAAATATCATCTCTGATGTGCAATGTGCAAAATAAACTGATTTGCTGGTGGCACTTTCTTTCGTTAAAGCAGCTACCATTCCTGCAGAAAGCAGAATTTAAAGATGGATAAGCAGACTGAAACCAAATGCTACGAACTTTAGAATGATATTTGACAATTCTTTATATGTGTGTGTGTCTGTATATATATATATATTGTAAAACACAACTAATGTCAGGTAGATCACAATCATTGTTAAATGAACAAGGACTAGCATACAAAAGGACATCCCAGGAGAACACAAGTAAGACAATACAAGGTCAATATTGTTTATATTATCAGCCTTCTAATTTAACACAGATAGTATGTAATTAGCGCAGGTGATTAATACAAAAACTTGAAATTGAAGAGGGGGCAGGAACTCGGGCCAATATTCTAAATGACCAGTACAGGGGAACTTTTTTACTCTCATGGCCCACTTTATTCTGCAAATAGAAGATAGGAGCAAGGTTTTAATCGAATTCATCCTCTGTAAGATTTTTCTAGAGTACAAGTGACTTCTTGAATAAATTACTTAAACACATTATAGTAATTAACTTTGCTAAACTTAATTTTTTTCTCAACTTCCGATCTCCAAAGGGTTTCAAAAGATCATACTTAAACTACTCCAGGAAAAGAAGCTGGCAACATTTGAAGTCCATACTCAAAAAGAATGTGACCTTTGACTTAGAACTACTTAAGTCGGATATCTGGATGACAAGGGAATGTCACTACATGTCCTAGTTGGCCTTTCCCATTTAATTTAAAATACCTTGATGGTAGGTAGGGCACACATTTGTGGCAACATGCCAATAAGAAAATTTAAGAGTTGGCTGTATAGCTATTTGAAAATGACGTTCAAATCGGATGAGTGTGGGTTCCTTGTTTCGATATTGAGAAGTAAAATGGGCATTCCCTGCAGTCCCTTTCAAACTAGGTGCCATAGCAATGACCAAATAAGAAATGTAAAACAAATATAGGAGCTCAGTCATTCAGTAAGTACACATCTAAACTTTAAAAGTCTCGAACACTTATGAAGTTCATTTACTAACAAATCAGTAACACTAGAAACACAATAAACTTTCCCTACATTATAAAAAAGTTGCCCCTAAATCCCAAGTCCTAAGCAAGCATCTGAAGCCAAAAACAGAAAGGCACGCTTCCTTTTGCATTTCTCCATTGTATAAAACTCAAAGAACTTAAGCTGATTGTTTCCAAATTTAAAAAGCAATATGATCATAAAATTGCAAATATATATCTTAGACTTGAATGAAACCGAGGCAAAATTAAGGATTGACTGGAAGAAATATAAAACAAAGTAGAACATAAATACCCAAATAAAAATACAAATAAAAGTGAAACACAGAAAGAGGAAGAAGAAGAATCTGGAAAATGCCGCAAAATCCGATTATTTGCTCTATAAATCTATCACGTCCAAGTTCATGCTGTTAAGAAGCTGAAATAGAAAGCTTACCAGCTCCAATGGCATAGACGTTCTTTAAACCACCCATTACTTCGTGAGTAACTAGGTCACCATTGTCCCACACTATAAAATGGGGTTGCCTCAAAAACGTAGCCAATGGTTTTCTCCATTTTTCAGCTCCACAAATTCGAGCATTAGCATATTCCTTATTGTAAATTTCTGAGGCGATATTAGGTCCTCCAAGATAGAGAATGTTCTCGATTGGAACACCAGCTGAAAAGCACAACAAGATAAGAACTTTACAGAACTAAGAAACATATAAAGCGTACGTTTAGTCCCTCCAGTATAAGAATAACCTACTCAAGGATCACAAGGAAAACCTAAACAGTTACTTGTAACCAGAAGACCAAATATCCTTAAAAGAAAACTCTGTAGAATACTAAGTTATTAATAATTCAAGAAAATGTGGAAATAGTCTTACTAGCTCGATTGATCATTTGTGTAGGAGTAATAATCCGTGGCTCAGTTTCCACTTCAGCCTCTATACCTTTTGACAAAGAAATGATCACTGGCATTGCTATTCTCTCTTTCCAGTACCTTCTAATTTCTTCGAACACTTCACGAGTTTCTGTCGAGGGCAATCCATTCACCAAAATATCGGCGTCCCACACAGCCTCCTGCAAGTTGGTGACAACCTTCAAGGGGCAAAGAGGGGTGTCAATCATATTCAAACAAAAACCATCTTTCAATATCTCGTCAGCATGGAGCGTCCGATCACCTAGTCTTGCTTCCACATACTTCAAATAAGCACAGCGTCTGATTAGTCTCCTTAGCACATCTTCCCTTGAGTTGATCACTTCGAATAAATGTTCAGCTGTGGCTTTATCCACTGCTCTTCCAGGTCTTCTCCAAATTCTTATCAAAACCTTGTCTCTTAAGTGACCATAAGTATCCTGCAACATGGCAATAAATACACTACCCCAAGCACCCGCACCTACACCAACTATCTTGAGGGGATCACCTTCAGCTTTGCCCAAAAGCCGACGGACCTCATCAATTTTCTCCTCAATTGTACCATTCGAATTTGGAACCAACCTATTTAAGTACTCATTATGAGCCACTCCATCAGCAGTACCAACCATTTTCTCAGCTGAACTTGATTCTTCAAAGATGAACACTATTCAACAGTCCCAATGAAAAAGAAGTCTTTTTCAAGGTTCTGTTCTCCTATGAGCTAAAAGATCAAGAATTTCCACCTCAAAGCCCCTGATCTACGCAACTCAGTCTTTATTTTACACCCCAAATCAGAAAATCACCTCAAAAAACTTCAAGATAGCTGGAATTGTTGTTGGGTTTTCCACCAAAACCAAGACCAACCCCCTTTAACAAAATTCCCAGCTACCCTTTGACCAAAGCAAGAACTGCAACTTCTAGAATAACACATAAGATGCAAGAGGAGTTCTTTTAATCAAATCACCGTCTCCCAATAACACACACAAGAGTTGATCAGACATGCAAAGCAAAAATCTTGAAAGCTCAGCCCTCAACTTGGGTTAATCCATCCACCCCCATCAAGGCCAATCGACCAAGAAAGCCCTTTTAAGGAAAACGAGATGGGTGAGCGAAAACAAACTCTACCTGTCGGCGGGTACCTCAACGCGCTTTATCTTTTTCTGCCTAAAATGTGTATGGTAGCTTAGCTTGAAGATTTCACACATTGCTAGCTCGTAGAAAGAAAAGGTTTCCCTTTCTCACAAGAAGGTTCGTCTATCCAAAATGAGCTGACTCTCTATCGACTCTGCGGCAGCCGGCGTGGCCTCTGGCGTTGCTGATGTCTGTTTTTTTTTTTTTTTTGCAATTTTACCCAATATTCTCTAATCTCTTCTTAAATACCAGTCCCTATTCTCCAAATATACATTAATCCAATAATTCAGAACTCTTAAATATACACGTGTACACCACGTAACTTCGTTAAAGAGTGGCAATGTGGCCTTTGCGGCATTTGATGAAAAATGCTCGAAGTGGAGGTTTTTTATTTTTTATTTTCGACACTAATCCTCCCATCAGATTCAAATGTTTGCTTGATTCTTTTTTATTTGGAAGTGGGTATTCTTTTATATTCAATTTGAGAAAAAAGAAAAATTGTTACTCTCACTGCATCAAATATCTAAATAGATCAATACGTACAAAACTCGAATATAATTTCTTATTTGAACGAATAAATGAGCAAGAAATACATCAAGCTCGCGAACTACTCCTATCAAAACTTTATTTAAAACAAAATGAAATACAAGAAGTTTAGTAGCAATCCCAAAAAGGAGTACAAACCACGAAACCTGAATAAAAGAAAAAACTAAGATAACCCATAATGAATACAACATAATAGTATCATACTTTAATAAAGGAAATTAAAAAAACATAGGCGAAGACTCCCACTAGAAAAAGAAAGAAAAAAATAAAATAAAATCCACGGCATGCCATTTTGTTTGCCACGTGATAAACTTTTTATCAATAGAGTGCATAGCCAGTAGTTTGAGAAACGCCAACAAATATTGACCCACGTACTCTTCCGTAGTTGACCAACCAATCCATAGTGCCAGCCTTTAGCACAAGTTATAGAGGCAGCTCAACCTAAGAAAAAAAAAATGAAAATCTGTTCAAAGCAGCAAAAATACCCTTTTTTACAACACATAAGTATGCTAGTCCACGTATAACTTAGAAGTAATAAGATTCGTCATTTGTATGGTTGGAACAATCTTAGTATTGACATATTGTTCTATTCATTGGTGCCAAAAATTAAATAATTCATGACTGATCTCAATTCCAAGTCATCATCAACTTATAGTTTAAGGAGGCATAATTGTATGAATTCGACAAATACAATTTTTTCATGGCTGGAGTGAAAAGAGACGCTCTCACGGTACCACATTGGTTAGAATTGCTGTAACAAAGATTTACCTTCTGTTAGTTGGACGAACTTTGTTGCTGTTGGATTTAAAACGATTTTCGCAGCGGAAGATTAGTCTAGGAATATTCAAAAATTTTCTCAAAACAATTGACTATATGAGTGCATAGTATTAATTCATAGCAAATAGGAACATATAAAGAGAATAGATCTAATATCTCTTATAGTCTATCAGCGGATCCTAGCTTTACTGTCTTCTCAACCACGATCTTCCAATCTAAGCCTCAAGCACAACTGGATGAACGTGTGGGCGTGCGTACTATTTTTTAAACTCACACTTTCAGCCCTTACAATTTTCTCAATACGAGATTGCAAGAGTTTGCTCTATAGAGAATAGGAAGACACTTTTTTTTTTCTCTAGTTTATTGAGGCTCTGTAGAAAATACAGAAGAGATTACATATTATTTTCTACTAGGGTTCCTTTATATATATAT
>JXTB01000029.1:1059436-1090516 GCA_002914805.1 Parasponia andersonii
AACAGAAACAATGTAATATCCAGTACAGTGTTTGTAAGAGGTGGAATTGAGGACCTATAGACCTGTAATTCAAGCTCCAATAAATTATGATAATTAATTAAACTCTTTAATTAATTTGTCTAATTTATTAATTTCAGTATTACTCCACTAAAAATATGGAATTGCACTCTTGAAGTTACAGAATTAATTTACTCAGAAAACTGCGAGCAGTCCATCGATTTAATCATTACATGTAGTTCAATCCTCCATAGACAATTCATAATTGGAGCTCGGTTATATTCCGTTTACCTCTCCAATTACATCTTTATCCTTGTGTAACATTGATTCTCTAATGAACAATTAATTTATAAATGTATTATAAATTGAGTACTCAATCTGTTCAAGTCCTGAATCAATACACAAGGGAATCATCTTTCTAGCTTCCTAATGGAAGGAATGGATTCCATATCTGTAAGCTACATTCCCAGCTACTCATTTCATCATGCTCCCAAGATACAAGTATTTCGATCTGTTTAAAAACAAACATTTACCAAGTATGTCAAAGAGCATAATGTTATAAATAGGAGTCTATAACTACTCAGGATTATGATTGATATACATATGATCATCTAGTGACATTATTTGAACTCTCAACAGCTAACGGAATTTATGTGAGATTGAAATCATGTCTGGTCCAGTCCTATATAATCAAATTATATAAAGTACCTCCATTGTGATGTCAACACATCAATAGTCCGGATAAGACTATTACATTCTCAATGTTAATGGACTGTACTAATAATATTTAATTAAAGATCCCAAACTTTAATTAATTATTACAGACTATATTTAGTTTATTATCCATAAATTTAATCCTCATGTATATAATACTTATATGCTAAATTTATGGTCACATAAATAAATCAGGGATTTTCTGATATTTAATGACATACCAATTATGCACAAATTCAAATAGAAAAATATCATTTTATTAATTCAATAAATATCCAAAATATACATGTTTTTAGAGCATAACCCTAACAGTTGCCTCGTTGAGTCTCTTGAACATTCATAGCAAAAGCCTCCGTTCCGTCGCTTTCACTTTCGAAACAACCATGTGCAATCACGACGACACGAGGAGGGAGAAAATCATAAAAGAAAAGAAGCACAACATTAGTAGTGCACTCCTTAAAACATGTCATTCTAAATGCAAGTTGGTTTTGTGATAGTGAAAAATGATATAATTTGACTCGATGCTACTTATACGTTGTCTCCAACAAAAAATGGGTGTTTCTTATGAGTATATATATATAGATTCAAATTTTTTTTTCTTTCTTTTGAGTGGGGGGAAGAGGTAAAAGCTTATGCTGAACCTCCCAAACAAGGAGATTTAAATAATACACTAGAAATGAATAGTGGAAAGAAAAAGAAAAATGGAGATATGCATAGTAAAATTGAATACGAATCATTTATAAATTTAATACTAAGAGCCAATCATCATGAAAATAAAAGTCCACCAAATTAGGAGGAGTTGGGTATAGAAAACTCACATCACGTCAGTCAAGAATTTCAAGTCCGGAATGTGAGAAACCTTATGTCAATCCTCCCTTTCTCGTCTTAGTACTGTCTTTGGAGAATAGGACAACCAAAGGTAACCAAAGTGCGAAGAAAATTGGGCCGCAACACTTGTTCTGGCAAACATTGGAGCTCATTGCAATTGAACAACACCAACTCATGAAGGGAGGCAACATGTTGAAACGTACTGCCATTTAGGCTTTTTAAGGCGTGGAAGATATCTAAGACGGAAAGAAGTTAGAGAATTGGGAAGCAACCCCACTGGAAATGAGTCCAACACCACATCACAATCACTAATCTCTAATGACTTGAGAGAGGTTAGTCCATGAAGATCCCAATGCATGTGTTGTGCTACGAGTTTGCTACAATCATCAATCCGAAGATTTCTCAAACTGGAGGGCAATCCTCCTTCTGGAAATGACTCTATTTTCGGACAATCTGCCATTTCCAAATTAGAAAGAGATGGAAGGAGGCTATGCATTTGTTGCGGCAGTGGCCTCAAATTATTACAGTCGCCTATTGTCAAGGAATTAAGAGTAGACTGGAGAGTTGTAATGCCATTTTCTTCTGAAAAGGCCGTGATCGATTCCAAATTTAGACATTCCTACAATTTAAGCTCCTTAAGCCCTGGGAAGATGTCCAATGGAAATGACTTTATAAGATCACATGTTGCAATCCTTAGCTTTCTAATGGAAGCGTAATGGTGGTTCCCAGGGAATACTAATTTGTTGCACACCACAAAATCTATACTTTCTATCACATCCTGAATGTCCAAATTTAGCTCCTTGAGATTTTCACAACTAAATAATCTAAGCACATTAAGCCTTAAGTACCCGTCTAATGGAAGAGATGCCATAAATTTATAGCTAGAAGAAATTTCAAGTTTTTCTATTGTACCACTCTTAAGTAAGCTCCTTTCGGTTAAGTTTGGACAACTATCCAAGCAAAGTTGTTTGAGACAAGGGAAGCATCCACCCTCTCTGTCATCTCCAATAAATAACCACTGGTTCCATCTTGGCATATCGCGAAACGACAAAACTTCTAAAGACTGAAAGGGAGTACTAAAAGAATTACTACCATAAAACTCAGCACCTATTGTCTCCACCCCATGAAAGCCTTCAATCACAAGCTCTTGAAGAAAAGGTAACTGCCCGAGTGGTGGCAAGGACCAACAATATTCATTTTTGGTTCTTAGTTGCACTGAAACTATGTTTGAAAACAAAGGATTTCTCCAATCCAATTGGGGAAAGTTGTGCCTGAATACCGCTAAATATTGAGTTTCTTCAAGTTTGTGTGAGGTCGCAATGCTTCAAGTACCTCCTTTTCTCTTCTTGTGTCAGTCGTATCACCTTTCCAGTTCAAACTTAACACACGTAGATTTGTCTTATTCCTCAAATCTGCTAACAAAACATCATCAGCATTATCTATGTTTTAAAGCCCTGAAATTGAAATTCCCCCACTCAAGTGTTGAAGCTCTCCTAACTCTTTAATGCTTGAATCTTTAGATGCACCAAGAACAAAATCACTTAGTGTTTGCAACTCTTTCAAATTACCCATAAGTGGCGGCATCTCTTTTGGAGGTGACTAGTAGTGTCAAGATGACGCAAACAAACTAGTCTTCCCATGTCATTTGGCAACCGAGTAAGTCCTCTACAATTTGACAATAACAGTGTCGACTGCATATTGTACAAATTACATATTGAACAATGTATCCCTTTAAGATGTTTTCCAGATAAGTTCAAGTACCTTAAATGCTTTAGATTGCCTAATGAATCAAGCAACGTTATTCCAGACCAAAAAAAAAAAACATCCCGTGGTAGAGAGAGCACTCTTACTCTTAAGCAACTTCCTTGCGCTATCAAATTTTCAATTAATTGATGAGAGAAGGTGCGTAAATGCTTGGCTTCACAGAGACCTTTCCTCAACTACTCATGATCAATTGATGTACTATTGAGCGATAAATGACGAGTCTTACTTGTAAGGAGCTTTGCATTCTCATTGTCATCCAATGCAACACAAAATTCTCTTGATACGAACAAAGCTAAATCATGCACAAGGTCGTGCATGATGAACTTCGACTCCTCTTTACTTGATCTTCGAAATAATGACCTTGATACTAAATCGTCAAAATAATCATCTCCAACTCCTTCCATGCTCTTTTCTTTTGGTGTGATTGCAAAAACCCTTGTCCCATCCACAATAAGATTATTTTACGCTTTTGAAATGATCATAATCTTTAGGAAATATCGAGCAATACGCAAAACATTGCTTCAACCAAGAAGGTAGATAATGATAGCTCAACCATAAGGATGGTAGAATTTTGTTGTTCTGGATTATACACCATTCCCATACATGGCTCTTGAGAATACTCTCCTATTTTTTCGTATCTTTCTGATACCGTAAAAGGCCATCAAGAGATTTTACAGCTAATGGGAGGCCCTGCATTTTTCAACAATTCTTCTACCAATTTCATGCAAACGTAGATCCGCATCCAAGTCTCCATTGAAGGCATGGTCCACAAATATTTGCCAACAGTGGTCGAAGGATACTTGTTGCAGTTCATGAATTGGCCCAGTTTCCACAATTGATGCAACCTTGCTACTTCGAGTTGTCACAATAATCCTACTTCCACACTCTCTAAAGGCAAAATTGCTCTTTAGGATATCCCAATTGTCATAATCTTCATCCCAAACATCATCGAGAACAAAGAGAAACTTCTTACCTCTCAACACCTCTTTTAGTTTACGTTGAAGTTCCATTGGTTTTTCGGCCCCATGCATACTTTTGGGACTGATCACCTGCTGCAAAATGACCTTTACTAGCCTGAAAACATCAAACTCAGTTGATACAGTAACCCATGCTTTGAGCTCAAAATGACGTTCCTTCAGTCTACTGTCATCGTTGACAAGATGAGCAAGGGTGGTCTTGCCAAGGTCCACCCATGCCCACTATGGGAAGCACACCTATCTTACCGCCCCAGACGTCATTTGACAGCAACAACTCCATTATCTCTTCTTTATCAGCATTCCTCCCATGAACATGACGTTCTTCTCGCAAAGTTTACAAATATTTACATAATTATAAAGTTTTTATGATATTATTCACTTTGCATTACTCGATGTTAATATTAGCCACTCATATATATATATATATGATTGAGCAATACTTCAAAAATCATAGTTATTAATAAAGTATTCTGCATTATTATATGTGTGCATATATGTATATTTTGTGTGTCTTGTCCCAATTATTACTCCAATAATATTTAATGTTAATTTTGCTGTTAATTCTTCTGCTATTGGGTTTGTCAATAATGTTGTTGTTCAAGATATTATTGATCTTTTTTCTTCAGTAGAAGGTAGTACGAGCTCTCATATTTCTCGTAGTAGAAATATGATAAGCCCACAATCTCGCTTTTATTGGCTATCTCAGGGGCAAAAGTAGCCTTCCTAATACTGTTTGTAATGCTATTCATACCGATTTGGTTCATTAATATTATTCCTCTAATTGTCATATATATATATATATTTTACATATACATAAATATTATTTTGACCAATAAAAATTTTTTTTTGCACATTTTTTTATATTACAAAATAAAAAAAAATATATTAATGATACGCGTCTTGTTATGTACTTTATTATAACCGTGGCATCACTATTAAACAATAATCTAATGACTAAAAAAAAATATCTACACCTAAAAAAATCTTTTAGTATCTCTTATATATATATATATATATTACTCTAATACTATTATAAATTTAATAAAATTTTTCTTTTCTTTTTTTAGTTGATGTTTGAGGCTCTAGGTTTAGAAATTGACAAAGATTTATACAAAAGTACCCCACTTTTGAGGCTAAAATTTACTAGATATCTCATTTTAATTTTAGTAACAAATATATCCCTACTTAAATTATAATGATTGGAATTGACTAGTATACCCTCATAATTATACATTATTAGAATTGACAATGATTAGAATTGACTAGGGATTCAACAAAACGAGACTTTATTAAAGTATATAAAATTTGAATTCAAATAAGAGAGTTAAAGATAAGAGGAATTTGATGAACTCGACGACGCCACTCCAAACTTTCTAACCACAGATATTCAATGCAGCCTTCAGACATTTTATCGAACACTTTCAATGCAATATCATAATAGAATAATTAATAAATAAATTTAGCTAACTTTAAACTCAAAAGCTCAAACCTTGAGAAAATCAAAATACATTTGAACTGTAACTCTCATACATCAACGTTTAGAACAATAACTTCTGTTGATTGATCTCATGGTCACCTCCAACGCTTTCTTCGACAACATCGGTGCCACCCATTTTACGCCCGCTGCTCACTACCACCTCAACCCTTTTTCCCTTTCGACTAGGCACATGATTTCTTTGATGAGAGCATTTTTTGGGGAAAGCGGCCATGAAAACTCTGTTCACAAGCTGTTCGTTTCTAACCATCCATTAATCAGAAAGTACAAAATCCAGAATCTTGAAAAAAAAAATAAAAATAAAAATAGGTCACAATTGGAATAAATGTGTGTTTGTTTCCATGAAAATGGGAAGGAAATAATCGATTTTAAATCGGAGAAAATAAACGAAAATATGGAGAAATCGAAGTTACGTTAGCTAAACTCCAGAGAAAATACCTCAAAATCCAAACAAAATAAAATCTAGAAACATTCCCCAAGCTGTTTGTTTCCCATGAAACAGAGAATCAAGTATATTCTACGTCGTTGATCTATTCTACCATCGCTTACGTAAGGGTAGATTGGTCAAAGTAACTTTAATACTTTGAAAATGGTATATAAAAATTACAAATTTAAAAAAGGGATATAAACTTACACTGGAGGTTAAAAAAGTGAATGCCATATAGTTGGTTCTAATACTTTTATTTATAAAAATTCAAAAAAAAAATTACAAAAATATGGAGTCAGATTTTTTTAAAATTTTTGTACAGTTTTTATTAGAAAAATATTATTTTTTTTAAATTTTTTTTAGCAAAATATTATTTTTAAAATAGTTACTAATTATTAGTTTCTGAAAATTAGTTATCAATTACTACTAGTTATTAATTTCTGGAAACAAGTCAGTTATAAGTTATTATTTAAAAATGATTCGAAATAGTTTTTAAAAATAGTGTTGTTCTAATGAAAACCACACCGTACCTTAAAAAAAAGGACTATTTACAAAATTCCAAGCCTAAGATACAAAAATTGAAAAATCCGGCTGGACTTATTTTTCTGGAAAATTCCGGATTGATTTAGAAAAATATCATTTTTTAAAAGTATTATTAGAAACATAACATTTTTAAAAAATATTTAGAAAACTATAATTTTTCTTTAAATTTAGCATTTTTCAATGATACTCGAGGTAACTAGTTAGGTTACTTAGAGTAACCAATCCAATTACTTGAAGTAACTGTTCAAATTACCTCAAGTAACTCGACTAGTTACGTTAAGTATCTTATGAATCAAAAAATGGTATTTTTCTAAATACTTTTAAAAGTGGTATTTTTATAATTAAATCCGGGATTTTTCAGAACAATTTCAAATTCCGGGATTTTTCAATTTTTCTGAAAAAATACCATAAAAAATCAAATTTCCTCTAAAAAGAACGCAAACTATCGTTGTTTTTTTTTTAAAAAAAAAAAAAAAAAAAGGGTTACAATGTTTAATTTCCTCGATCCTCAATCGGACAACCTAACACGGTCTAGCCCAAAAATCATCAATTGTACGGAATCAAAGCCCAATCGAGAAAATCATTGAAAGCTCCCAAACCCAGCCCATGTTATACGTGTCTTTGTCTTTAAGAGTTGTCTTGCTTAGACCATAATCCATGGACTGGATATTTTCTTTTAAGTCCACCCGTCAATCGACGAGATCAACATTCGAAAAGATTGATTGGATTCAAAATGAATACATCCTAATTATATTCAAATGTATTTTAATATTTCCTTAGTATGATGAGTTTAAAAAAGATCTAAAAATTTTTCAAAACTAAATCAAAAGCATCTCTAATTTTTGTATTGAAATGAATTTTCTTTTTTTTTTCTTTTACTTATTTCTAAATAAAACAAAAGTTTTCTACTAATTTATTTTTACCCTACAATCTGTTTAAGATATTTTTGATAAAGACTCCTGTGAGTAAAACATACTCTTTTTTTGTTTATATTTACACTATAAGGAAAATAACATTTTAAGATGCTTCTAAAATGCCTTGACAAGTCTATTACGACACCCATAAAAGCGTCTTATATCTTGGTACTGTAGAAGATCCTAAACGACAAGATACTTTAAAAGTACCTTGGTCGCTTAGGTATCTCCTAGATACCAAAGCGCCTTATAAGCACCGTGGTAGAGTTTACCAAGACATTTTTTAGGTGACTTTGTAGACTAGTGTCTCTTTTTTTAGGCATAATATAAGCACTATGATACATTATTTTATGAGGATATCTTTTTTATATTTATGTGTCCCTCCTAAAATTTCGCAAACATAATCCAAATATTTTCAATGGATTTTGTAATATTTTTACATCCACCTTTACGATTTCATATATAATTCCAAAACATCAAATATTTCACATAAAAGTTTTTAAATAAAATGGGAATAAAAGTATAGATATTTACACAATACTATATCTCGTAGGAACAAAGGTTTTAATTATATCACTTAGATCCTTATTTGCCTAGGACTTTATAATTAGAATCTCACTAGATTCCTAGAAAGTAGACAATTTATATATTAATAATTATTCGAGATCGGACCTTATATTCTGATTAATTAACGAGATCTGTGATTAATTAAAACAAAATAGAGAATAACTGAGATTATGATTAGATTACAAATAGCACACAAATGTAAGAGTTATCACAATAATGTCTACATGTCAAAGTCCTGATTAGCAGTCGATATGAAAAATGACACTTTCCACAACGTCTTTACCACGTTGGCGGTTGCAGGGATAATATACTTACAATATAATAATAATAATAATAATAATAATAATGACGTAATAATAAAGTAAGTGTTATCACAATACTGATATTACGTATCGAAGTCCCGATAGGTAATCACAATAAAGAACGATGCTTCCCACAACATCCCTATACGTAGGTGGTTGCAAGGATAATTAGCTTACAGATCGATAATAATATAATAATACAATAATAATATAAAGATCTAGAATACGAAGGCAAATAAACTGACCATAAAATCAACTTAAAAACAAATACAAAAGATAAAGGAGTTAGAGATAATAATAATAATAAGAATAATAATAACAACAACAATAATAATAGGAATAACAAATAAGGAACTATAAAAGAACACAAAATTTCAAACTTATGCCACAAGTTAAGCATGGAGTTCGAGAAGAATAGCTCGAGACCCACAAATCACAGAAGAACAAAAGTTAAAATCTGCATGCAAGGAAACTTACAAAACAAGTTAGTAGAAAAAGGTAATGTGAAAATAACAAGATAATAGAAAATGACATAAGTATAATTGATTAGTAAGAAAATGACATAAAACTAATTATGAGATAAAAAGTGATATAAAATAGTTATTGGGCCTAGAATATGTGAATAAATAAATATGAGCTTAGAAAATAGACATGCAAAAATATTTAAGTCTATATAAATATTCAAAAAAATATCGACACTAAAAGATTTATTAATCATAATTTACACATGCATGGAAAATACGAAAGTGGGTACATACATATATATATATATATATATATATATATATATTCGTAGATGTGTGGAGATGAAATAAAGATGACTAGAAGCTAGTCACGGGTAAACTAAGAGCTAGACACATGTAGATAAAGTACAACAAGATGCATGCAAATATATATATATATATATATATATGGTTGCCAATCCAATAGGTATTTTTTTTTTTACCTATGGATAGATATTTTTTTTTAGCCGTTGGATCACCATCTAATGGTAATCCAATAGCTACAATGAAGTGCATGAGAAGACGTGCATCATTAATGCTCTTTCTCTCTCTTTCTTTTTACAATAAAAAAATGTGCATGGTAAATTTTTATTGGCCAAATTATTATCTATGCATAAGTTAAAAAAAAAAAAATACCTACTGGATTGGTGCCCTAAATATATATATATATATATATATAAGTAGAAAAGAGGATGAGGACCTAGCTTATAAGTTAGTTATGAACCACAATAATTATATAGAAGTGTGACTCTTTGGCCTTGACTTAGACAAAAGAATAAGGAGATGTTAGTAGAGGTGCTACGTTTAGTCTATAGTTGAAGAAAATAAAGAGATGGTAGTGATGATATATGATGGCAATGATATTAGGAGATTTGGGCCTTAGGTACAAGAGAAAAGGAAAGATAGTGTTGGTGATAATGTTTAGGCCACGACTTGGATAAGAAAACAAAGGATGATGGTGATGTTTAGTGGTAATATGTGCACAATTAATCAATAATATGGGTTGGTGTATGGAGATGTAATAACAAGATGATGACGTTGATAGTTTTGGATATACATGAAGAAAGAGAAAAAGAGAGAGATGGAGAGAAAGACCAATTGAAAGCAAATAAAATAGAGATAGAATTATAAGTAGTGTATACTCATTAGGTTACAAATGAGGGCATTACCCCTCTATTTATAGGTAAAAAATGTCTTATACGACAAGAGAACTACTACAAGGGAATAAGGTGTCAAGTGCCTATTAGTTAACTTATCTTGGTAGACAAGAGGATTAGGTGTCAAGCTTTTGTTAGCTTAAACTAGCTTAATATAAAAGAACTTAGGTAACAATTACTTGTAGCTACAAGATCTTTGGTCACAAGTTTGAGGCTTCTAGAGCTTTCTAGAGTTGTCTAGCACCTTTGGGCAGCTTGTGCACAACCTACACATAGCATGTAGGAAGGGCTAAATGATATGTAGTTGGCTCACACAATATGTAGCTCGAATTTAGATAAAGGAGCATAAAAAATGACAAGTAGTCCAAGCCTAATGGTATGTCATTTCCCTAGGTCACCGTCGTTTCCCTTGTACCACTTGTAGTTTGAGTAAGCAAGGTTAGGTCTTGTTAATCCTATGCTTAATTAGCACCATATCATGCTTGAGAGTTAATTCCAAAAATTGGGAAAATCTTAAAATAATAGTCACACATTTATATGTCTTCTCTTTGAAACTTTGTTTATTCGGGTTTGGAATCTTTTATTTCAATTTTCAAATATCAAAATAGTAGTGTGTACATAGTACATAGTACATGTATATATAACCATAGATGGACTGAAATAAGTTTTATAAAACAAAAAACATGAAAGCATCAATAGGAAATATCCCACTCTTGTTACTAGTTTTGCTTATAACCAAATTCATATCTTTCATAGCTACTTCCTTGATTTCTTCCAAGCCAAATCTCTGTCACATATAGACCAGTGACACCAATAATATGCTCAAAACCTTGCATGAAATATCCCAAAATATCAATCTCAAATTCAGACATAAACATCTCATTTATATGTATGTCTAACTGACCTTGAGCTTAGCATGAACTCCTTCAAATGCAAAATATAATCAAAATTAACAAAATTAAATAACTACTCAACCGACCTTGTGCTTAGCTTGAATACTCCAAGATTGAGAAAGAGCCACTAGAAAATGAATCTACCTTCTCTAACAAGAACCTTCTATTCCAAAACTTGCAATTTCTCCTTTCAAATTATCATCATACAAACAACCAAGATCTATTATGTAATTCATATTAAGAAAATACTATAATAGCCCAAAACAACCAAGAAAAATAATGTTTAAAACATATAAACAACCATAAACTTGGAACTATAATGATATTAAGAGAGAGAGATCTAATATTATTGTTCTCATACTTAGAGAGAGAGAGAGAGAGAGAGAGAGAGAGAGATTACCCGGTCAAAGAAAAAATGGAAGCAAGAGAGATGGATTGAAGAGATGGTGGTGAAATTGACTATATGTGGAGACTGAAGATTGACTATATATGAAGACTAAAGAACTAAGATATCACTACTAGAGAAACCTATGAGTAAAGGATGACCAAAATTGCTCTGTGCTATACAAGTATCTATACTCACATATGCTGTTACTACACTAACGCTCCAAGCTGTCGAAAACAAAAGGAATAAAACGAGATGTAGATTTTCATATAACGATATTATAAGCGTGAAGATCACATCAATAACACCAAAAATTAACACAAGGGAATGCATCTAATAAGAAAACTCCGCAATGTCAAACAAGTTTTAAGAGTATCAAGTATTAAAATTTAGAATATTTAACTTCCCATAAGTCTTGTTGAACTAGGATTACAAGCTCTAATAAACATGACAAATTAACTACCTAAATAAATTACGTACAACCAAGAATTAAAAAAAACTTCTTATGCCTTGTTAAGTGATTGTCTCTCAGGTTTCTTCTTAGAAATTCAAAACACAAAAGCAAGATATCATAGATTATAATTTTTGTCATTGATTCAAACCTATAAAGGACAAGAAGAAATGTCCATACTATCTCAATATACATAAACTAAAACCATAAGTCTGGAGACCCTAGTGCTCTAATTTGACAATTACACTTTTCCTTAGAAATAAAGCAATTAGAAAGCATTACTAATTAAAAATAAAAACAAAAGTGAATTTCAATAAAGATCCATTATAAAATCGAGAAATAGAAATAGTTTCACGAAGTATAGAGTGCAGATATAATGAAAGATGACATTTGTACGAGCTACAGTGAAATAAAGTCATCTTTGATACCTAGAAATTGGGAGAACAAGCGTAAGAAGGCCCTTGACAATCTAGGGAATAGAAGTGATTCCACCATAAATCTGAGCTTTAGAAGGCTGCACTTTTTGAATATCTCATTGCCTCGTAAAAGCAATTGAGGAATATATAACAAGATTCACATTTCATAGGAAATGATGGTTATACTAATAAAACTAAACTCAACTACCGAAATGATGACTTGGGCTTGCGCTAAATTATGGAGCAAAAAGTAGATATACTATCACTCAAGAGGAAGAATCAACTAATGTCAAATAACCAACCAAATGAATCTTACTATAACAGATACTGTTACACCCTTCTTTAACATATTCCATCAAACAACCCTTAGCTTTTAGCTTAATACTAAAACATCAATGCCAAATCCTCACTTAACAATAAATCTCTGTGTAATTGCTAAGAAAATAAAAATACAAAAAGAAAATACCACAAATCAAAAATCTTTAAACCCAAGATTTCTTCCATAAAACAAAAATATGAAAGAATAAATACATAAACAAGTGAATAAACAGAATGAATTCAGTTAAGTGGCCTATAGTTCTTATTTGTCCTGCCTAACTTCTCAAAAACTAACAATTAAAGATAAAAATAAATAAAAAGAAACTTCGCAAAATAAAAATTATGGAAATTCAAAAATAAAAAACAAAACAAAATAAAATAAAAGGGGAAACAAAAGAAAGAGGCAAGCAAACCTTAAATTTAATGGGGAGACTAGCCTCACGATCGTTGCAGAAAATGTTGCGGTGACCAAGGGCCTAAGGCTAGACGCTGCCGAGTCGAACCGTCTGACTCGAGAAAATATGCTAATCCATAGAATACTCTATTTCCACACCTCCAAGTGCTCTATTGAATCTCCAACTTATCCCATAAACCAAAACCATGTTTCCGAGATATTTTGAATCAATGGATCCCCTTTTCTCGAACCATTTCTCTCTACATTTTTATCAAAGGATTCAAGATCCTCCTCCTTCACCATCACTCACTTTCCTAAGTGAAAATTTATACACAAAAAAGAAACAACAACAAACAACAAACAATAAATCAAAACTTTCTCAATTGGGGATCTCTTATTTTAAGCAAAAATCGTATATAAAATTGTTAGTTTTAGGGTTCTAAATTAATAGACTCTCAAATTACATGGAATTTATAAAAACTAATAGGTGAAAATCATAGTTAGACAATGCGTATTAAAATTTCATTGACAACTTTGAGTTTTTAAGCCAAGGAAATACCTTATTTTAGTTAGAAAAAAATGGTAGGTACCCTATCCTCGGTACCTCACAGGCACCTCTTAGGTGCCTTCTAAAATAAAACTAACGGCGTTGCATGAGCACTGTTAAAGCAATACGTGTATCACAGTGCCTTTGAGTACCGTGGTATATTATGTGATACTACGGTGCTTTTAAAGTACTATAGTTGGTTAGTTGCTTATCACAGTGCATTCGTACACACGCTGTAATAGGTATTTTTTTTTAGTAGTGTTATGATAAAATGATTGAATAGATGAAAATAAGATATTTAAATGGATATGGTGCTAAAATATAAATGTTTTAGAGTATAAAACCAAAATAAGATTTGATAATAATTTAGGGACCAAAATTGAGATTTTTGTCTTTTTGTAACAAAAAAGTGACGGAAGCACCAAACTAAGAACTTCCATAAATCGAGTGTCTTAAATGAGCCATTTCAAAAAATGCGTAAATAAAATTGGATCTAAAATTCAAGGACTAAAAGTAAGTTTCACCCTAATTTCTCCATGCCATTTCTGTCGTTATAGGACTGCGATTTTCTAACGCGGCACCGTGCAAAAGTCTCGTGACCCTTACTTCCATCACTTTAGTGCTTGTAACATACGTATAAACGACATCATCGTTGAAACGAACGACATGTCGTGGAAAAAGAATTCGTTTGATCAAGACGACATTTTGTTTGTATTATATTGCACACAAAGGGCATGTCGTGTGGTTTTGATGCATGATCTGAGAAAGAATCAAATGACTGACATTTGTTGTAGCAGCATCATGTCTATATGATAGAGTGGCATCACCAAACGTGAAATCAACACATGCAACACAACGTATATAAGACATACATCAAAGAGTAGCAACATATCTAAGGGGTCAAATAAAAAGGACTATATAGGAAACCTATATATATATATATGTATATATTCATTTGCTTATTACATTTAAATTAAGATATTATTAAGTATAATATTTGTAAATGTATGAAATAAAGAAGATTACCACAAAACAGAACAAACATTTTTATTAACTCAAAACATAATATTTAAGAAATTTAAACAATGTTTACTAATCCATAATGGAATATAAATGGAATGGAAATTAAAAAAAAAAAAATTCTTCTTCGTTCTATTTATACGAATACTTATCTATTTAGAATATAAATTTTGGAGAATTCTTCAAATAATTAGTTAAATTTTAGAAGAATATTTCAACTTTTTATTTCATCTCACTCCTATCTAACTTTTCTTTCCATCTCATTTATTTCATTATGGATTAGTAACCATACACCTATAACAATATCTAATTCATAGAGCAATCCAACTGTAACCAAATAGCACCCAAGTGGCCCAGTGCGACCTTGACGCCAGAAAAAGCACCTTACTATAATATGTCCAGAACCCATGAGAACCCAAAATTTTGTCAATATAGAGATTTACTCGTCATATAAACCGATGAACGTTTATCATTTGAACGATTATCTAGCATGAAAATAAGTTTACTCTTTATTTTTCCTCTTATTTTGAGCATTTTTGATATCAGCTTATGGATCCTCAAATTTTTCTGTTCACATTTTTGTAATAAGCTTAATTTAAACCTTACACCTCCACGTTAAAAGTGAAATATAATTATGAATTAAGTTAAATCTGTTCACATTTGATATAACATTGTGAATTGTGATTAATTTATGCACCAAAACTACCTTCTTTATTCTCCTCCTTCCAGAAAGAACTTTTTCTAAGAGGAACTTCTAAAAAACACTTAATTATATTATTACATAAAGAAAAATTAGTCAACCTTCAGCACTAACTTAGTGTTATTCTCCACCGCCGGTATCATATATAAATAATATTTTGTTGCGACTAAACACGTGTTTATCCATTTAGATATCATTGTGTTCACAACTGTTATTTATGACGACACTAATTAAAACATGTCTTATTGTTCAAATCTTCCTAGTATTATGCATCGGAAGGAATACCAGCCCTGCAGACCCATGTTTAAGATGATTACTTGAAATTGGAAATTTTAAAGAAGAATTTAACTGACAAAGGCCAATTCCTAAGAAAAGTTACCTGAAACTTGAGAAAAGCGTCGTACATTTGAGGTTGGAACCTTCTCTCATCAAGGTTTAAGGATAGCAAAATGGTAACTATTATGAGCTCAACAAAATTGGCTAAAACTTAAAAATTTTAAAGTGTAAAATTTCTATTCATTTGCTTTAATATAAAATTATAAATATGAGTGTGTCTATATATATAAAGAATGAATTTATGTTCTTTACTCTTAAAATTTGTCAAAATGTCAAACATCTAGAAGAAAAGATACACAATTAATGCCGTAAAGTCATGTAATTCACAAAGCAAAAAAAGCTACAAACTCTTTAATTTGGCTGTATTTAGAAGTCAATCAAAACAGAAACAAAGTTCTAGTCTCTTAAGCTTGCTATATAATTAGCTAGCATTACCATGTTTTCTTGCCTAATTCATTGACCTTGTGTAATCAGCTCTTCTCATATCCAACTACGAGCCAGCTTATTATTGTTACGAAATAGAGAAAGTTGGATGCTGAAGCAAAAGCTAGATTTCTTATCTTCTCAAAATTGTGGTAAAAATGATTATATTCTATGCCAATCACCTTTGAAATCTTTTACCAAATAGTCTGCTTCCAAAAACTGTCGCGCATCAGTTTATGAAATAATTTACCAAATACCAATTATAATAGAAATTATTCCATAATTGTAATACTAAGCTCTTAAAACTATCCCAAACTAGCTCTAAAGACAATTAGTATTTGCAAAATTCCCAATCATGGGTTGAGATATTAACGTTATTATATACTTTGCTATATATGCATTCAAAGATGGAATAAACAAACACTGCATTGTGCTCTCAACAAATGCCAAATGTTGTTCAAAGTTAATTGACATAAGCACTAACTTCATGCATGAAAACGAAAGTGTCTACCACTCAAGGTGTAACTTTCAAGTAATGCCCTCAACTAATTCAAAACATTGGCCATTGGGGTTGGGCCTAACCAATGTGTGTGCGGCAGATGGGCTTCCTTAGTGAATACGCGGCCGACAAACGTAACATAAAATAAGATTAAAAAAAATATGCAAAATTGACTTGTTATAGATGGAGAAAAGAGTTGGGATGGCTCGTGAGATTTCAAATATGAGATACCTTTAAGAAGTCAGTCAAACAAATCATAAGAATCGTTCCTTGTGAAGAACATTTTGACTCAGATATGGTTTATGTGAGTTAGGACAACATACATTCTCCAAGTTGATTCGTTGGGGGTATCCTTATATTATTATTGAAAATGACATTCAAAGGTTTGAAACTATGCTCACGTTGAATGTTGAGTTGACTTGGGTCCACTCTTTTGGTCCGTCCATTTTCGCTTGATGGAGTTAAGTAACAATCAAACACATAACTTTTGGCTTATGTGTTCATTATTTTTTCCAAATCGTCTAACCAAAAATGAGAGAGAGAGAGAGAGAGAGATCATTCAAAAACTGAAATAATATTTTCAATTTAATTTATAACTAGAATAGAAATAAAACAAGTTAGTAAAATAGTATACTTCTTTAGTTTGGCCTTTTTCTGTTAACTAGGGTAGATATTAAGTTTCTAAAATAAATTGATATATTGGGTTCTTTATTCTTTGTTTTTAATTTGGTATCAAGAGAAGTGAATTTTGTATGATCAAGCCAATTAAGAAACCACCATTGTTGAATGTTTTCCATCACATATACTTTTGTTTCCTCTAATTGGATCAGTCACACTTCGACTCACATCGATGTGGCAAAACTTCAGCTCAGAACAGAGAATTCTTGAAAAAAAAAAACTTCAGCTTATTCACATATCATTTTCGTGCTTTCATGAGAGGGACTGAACATCTGCTGCATTATGTGATAGAGATTCAAAGGAAGAGCTAACTTAATGAAATAACTGTAGCAAAAAAAGTGACTAATGATGAGCATATGGAATGAAGAAGGGTCAGCCTAGACCCTAGACCAAGTTCATATCATTTTCTGACGTTGATCTATGCAGTTGATCTTTGTTTGTTCCTGACTGATAATTTATCTGTTCATGACTAATAATTTATCCAATGAATTATGTACCTTTACCGACTGTTTTGAAGGGATCCTCGTGCTTGTTACTGAAACTACTTTCTTTGCTACCCTCTAGAGTGCAATGCACCATCTAAAAAGTAATTTTTAAGGAACCTGGACACTTGAGTTTTGACCAAGGCTACAAGAGACTACTTGTGACATTCATGCACCTTACTAATTTTTAAGTTTGAAAAGCATTTGTTATCTAAGGTAAGTTTGTTGAGAGCACAATATGACATATCTTGTGGTTGTGGATGATGTGGAGAGTCGAATATCTTTTGATGAATTTGTATAGGTGGGTTCAATCTTGTGTACTTCAATATCCCAAGCTTAATTATGCGCTTATAGAACTTTACGACTCGTTTGGTATACATGATTAGATTAGATTATAATTAAGATTAAATTTTATTAGACTATTTGACTCGTTTGGTATACATGATTAGA
Organism: Parasponia andersonii; assembly: GCA_002914805.1. Classification (NCBI taxonomy): domain Eukaryota; kingdom Viridiplantae; phylum Streptophyta; class Magnoliopsida; order Rosales; family Cannabaceae; genus Trema; species Trema andersonii. Next base: position 1,077,617 of record JXTB01000029.1, read on the forward strand.
TTAGATTATAATTAAGATTAAATTTTATTAGACTATTTAATGTTGTACTGTGTTTGGTGTAACACAGTGCTAGAGCATAAATACATAATAAAAATTTTATTAATATAGTTTTCATAATATTTTTTCATGAAATAAGAAGATAAATATTTCATAAATTGGAGAGAGAAAATTAAATAATAATTAAATGAAATAAAGTATTTTTTATTTTATTTTTAATAATTATTATATGTTTAAATTTTTTTAAATGGGATTATGCATTTTTTTTAAGAAAAGACAAAAGAAAAAAAAATATTTTATCCAAAAAAATTTGCAAAAAATGTCATAATCCTTATTAGGACTAAATAAACTCAAATTCTAGACGAAATTATTTAGTCTGGAATTTTAGAGACTGAAATCTTTTGTCTAGCCTCAATCCACCAAAAAAGTCCATCTAGTCCACCAAAAGGCCAAACATGGGACTCCCTTCCCATAATACGTCCCCCAGAACGACATCAAACTGCACCCTCCCAAAAAGTCTCGACCTAGTCGTCCATCCAACCAATTGATTGGTTCTCTCAAGCATTCAGACTAAGTGTTACTGCATGCTGCTATACTTAATGTATCACAACCCGTGACTGGAACGAGGGTCGAAAGTGGGGCTACGAGATTTCGAACCCGAGACCACCTCAGTGGTTCATGCTCTCACTTAACGTGAAATGAAAGTGAAATTACTTGTAAATAAAATAATATGACAGTGAAATTCACTAGCATTACCGACCAAAAAGAAGGATTTCCCTCGGATATAGGAGAAAGTGTCAAAAGAGGGATAAGAAAAACAAAGAGAAAAGTTGTAATCTAGAAACCTTGCAAATGATCCATCTCTAGGTATCAATAATATTTGACTACAGACTAAGAAAAACAAGAGTCGGTAAGATTACTCATCTAGAATTTATGGTGGACAGTATGCATTTCTTCACTAGCCCAATGCACACTACAAAGCACAGCCGCCAAAAGTACTTTTCTCTACTATCATTCACTGATACTAAGCATTAGAATAATAAGAAACACGACAGAAAATCGGGAAAAAAATAAATTAAATAAGTAATGACTGATTATTGTGAATTGTGAAGAGGAAATGTTAACATTGACAGCTATCCAAATTTCACCAGCAGCAAACTGCTACTTCTGTCTTTTGTGTAAATAAAATTATTGATCAATTGGTTTTTAAATCATTATGTAATGGTGGTTGTCATTTTCTCAACTCTCAAGGCATGACTTTGAACAGAGACGTAGTCACATTGTGGCGAGCGGGGCTTGAGCCCATTGAACTTTCTCAAAAAAAACATATATACATACTTGCATAATATATTAAAAAACAATTATAAGATAAAAAAATTTTGTAATCAAACTTATAAGTCCCGCTCAAAAAATTGTTAGTCCCACGAATGTATAAGTGTATGACTAATTTTTACATGTTAGTTTAGATTTTTGTTTTCTTTTTTTAAAAAATAATTCCATTTCATTTCTTTTTATAAATTTGGTTGACTTTAGTTAAGTAGAAAAAAATTGAAAGCAATATAAATTCATATGCATTATCTTTACTTTTAAGTGCTAAATTTAGCCCAATTTATAAATAAAAGTAAAAAAAAATAATTAACTATAGGGATTAAAAAGTGGAAATACTATAGGCTCTATTTGGTTCACCCATTTAAATGTAAATTAAAATAGAAATTGTAGAATAAATTATAATTAGAATGAGAGACATTTGAAATAAAATAAAGTGAAATGAGTTGTAATTAGAACGAATCATTCAAAAGCACATCCTAGGTTTCATTCTTATTTTAAGACACAAAAAATACATTCCAATAGTTGATGCGACCGGTAGACTATTTGAATGAAAAAATTAAATTGTTAAAACAAACACTCATTCCAAAAGACTATTTGAATAGAAAAATTAGAATTATTGAAACAAACAGTCATTCCAATGAGTTTTTTATTTGAATGAAATAGAATGGATGAAACAAACAGGACTTATAACTTCTTGTCATTTTTTTTCTCTGCTAAATATAGTTGACTCTCAATCTCTAATGAGTAGTTTTTTGGATTAAAAAAAATAATATTCTTTGATCTTGCAAAGAAAATATTTAATATGATAAAAATATATTTTCAAATTAATTTTACTAGTTGCTATTTCTATTATGAAGAGTGTATTTTCTTTTATAAATCTTGTTGAGGAATGACTATATAATCAATTAATGAACGTTCAATAATTCAATAATGATTTATTTATTTATAATGAGAAAGATATCTTTAATGAGATTTTTTTTAAAGGGATCTTCAATGATTTTGATAATGAAATTATCACACTTCATTACCATACAATATTCTTAAAGCATGAAATTTTTAATTTTTATATTTTATTAGTCATTAAATTTTTAGTAGTAATTTACTAGTTATTATAGTTTTTAATTTTTATTAAAAAAAAGTTTTATAAAGAGAAATTTCTGGCTCCATCGCTAACTTTGAACGACATAAAGTTAAGAAATTAAATCTAAGTTTTTCTACGGTATCAATTTTTTTACTATATATATAGTAAATGATAAAAAGAGAAATGCGACTAAAAGACGGTGGAATGGAGAAGTTTACCCAAAAAAAAAAGGGTCAAATGAGGACTATTGATTAGCATAGGACACATGAGGTCTTACTAAGGGTCTATGTCAATTAACGATTTTGATTGAATAAATGTGTCTATCTTTAGTTATCCACGTGGGAATATCACATTTAACATCATGTGAGAAACTTAAAACGAATTATATCTACAATATACATGAACCAGAATGAAGTTTAATCTTGGATTTGAATACGCAATTCATAACATGATTTGTATCTAGTTCCGCATATTAGTTCCCATAAGACAAACACGAACAAGTCTACTACAAGACTTCAAACGAAGATTTTAGCACTAAGCTTGTTTATGATTAATTTCTTTCATTTTAGTCTGACCGAAGAAACTACAGCCTCTCATCTTTTGGTCAGCTTCATTCTCATCTTTTGGTCAGCTTCATTCAAATCAAAAGAGGCACTGTTTTTGTTTTTTCATATAATTTTCAGCTTATTATACATGTTTTTCAATATCTTGTTTATTGTTCTCTTCTTTATTTCATCAGTTGTGGCACGAAATAATATATTTTAACCTCGTGGAAAAGGCTGATAAACAAAGCTAGTGAGGACAAAATGAGTAAATAAGATTATAGCTGTAATATTTATCTAAGGGATTGGAAGGGACAAAAAGACATTGATTAAAGTGGAATAAAAATGGGATAGGGAACATGATAAGAATAATATATTCACAATCTTATAGGTTATGAGCATCCTAAATCAACTTTGTACCCTACCAACCCCTCTAACCACATTTCTTTTATCTCAAATTGCATGATGATCTTCTTAAAAAAAAAAAAAAAAATTGCATGATGATGACGATGGCTAGTATCCTAACGTGGCAACGCCACCTATGTCCTTAGGCCTAGTGGCATTGATCCCACTTGCCAAATTCCGATTCGCCAGCCCTGAATCCCCGGGCGGCCAATCACAATGCTTGAGAGGGCGCTGACCTGGCAATCAATGTGTCAATAGAAGAATCAATGATTTTACGTGCACATGACCATGGAAAGTGTAGTGAATCCCTTTTTCACCGCCCATGGGTTCCCTAAAATGACACATGTTTAATGATTGACTTAGCATTTTCTTTTTTTACTGCCAAAGTGAGTCTGCATTCCACAGTAGAAGCACCATATGGACATAAAGAGAGGCCCCGTACTGTTTTTAAGCGGTGCTCTTCCACATTATCATTGCCAGATTAATGCAAATTCTTGGATTTCTTTATTAGTGGTCGGTCTCCTTCTAGAAACACATTACTCAAAAATTAGGTTTTTCACCATGAAGAGGAGACTTTGCTGGTACTAGAGTTCACACTCGTTGACAAAGCCTAGTGATAAAAAAGAGTATTTTGAGGCAAAAACACCCATTCATAAAATAAATGCATATATAAATATATGTAACCATTAAATTTACCTTTATAGACCATTATAATTGTGACAAGAATAACTTTGTTCCTTGATTATTAGGACACGCTGGAATGCGACAAACACACGTCACCATGCCCATCCAAAGCGTGGTTTTTATGCGACAAATACAAGTCACCATGCCAACGAAAGTGTAGTTTTTTTCTCATGCTGTTGCTGGCCATCGTATTATAATATGCCTTTTTCAAATTTCAACGAATCTTGTATAGATCCTTAGTTATTTTCTCTTTGGCTTAGAGTTCTTGTAGCTCTAGCAGCCACAAAGATTTCTTCTACTAGAGAGAATTTAGTTGGACTAGTAGTCTCAAGTACTGTCAATTAAAACTAAACCAGACCCCTTGTTGAAAATGAATAACACGTATTTCGACGAGTATTTTGACATGGTATCCGAGTAAGTTATCCTACATGAGATAAGTCAAAAACGCAGTCAATAGTTTTCGTGAATCTTTTAACCCGAAGATGATGAGAAACTCCTATTTGAGCATGGAGCATTGCTATGTATACGTTGTCACTTTCGAATAGTTTCACATAACAATTTTCGAAACGCACCAAATTTTTTCCTGAGAGCTTTCTTTAATATATAAATTAGTCTAAATGTACAGTAGTAACTATTATGGTCCGACATGACAAAATAAACATGACAGCCAGCTCAGATTCAGGATCGTATCTCACACACTACAATACAAGGCTTAAATCTTCGAGACAAGTCACTACCATTGTCTCCATACAACATATATATCTAGATTTCAACCAACTGTGCTGACTTTTTCAGAACAACAAGAACTATACTAGCCACAATAGTATAGAGTCTTCAGAACTTGATCTAAAACCGTTATATCAAAGTGAATAACAACAGAGAGATGATTCCTTTGGATTTTGGAAGCTGCGGATTTTCAATTGATGCTCATAAACAAGTTGCAGCCGAAAAAAGCGAAAAAAAAAAAGAAAAAACAAATAAACAAGAGAATCACTCAAACTTGTCCGTTTGCTGGGAAGTAAAGGGCTCATAGCAGTAGCAGTGAGAGTAAGCAATTGATGGGCAAAAGGAGTCTTTCAGTGCTTCCTCCATTCCATCACCCCCACGTTGAGTCTTCTCTTCTTTTTTTCCATTAGCTCAAAGTGAAGGAAAGGTTCCCAACATAACCAATCATAGCTCTTTGGTCTTTCCCCCACAAAGCACACAACCCAGTCGAAATTCACGTGCCACGTGGACCCGCCAGAAGACCCCACAAGTCCATCGCAATCCCCCACTGAAAATGAATCAAAGGAGAGGCCACAAGTCTTCTCATCCGATCTGAAAGTAGATACGCTATGTTTACATTCCGACAGCAATGGGGTTCAGGGAAAACAGACTCATCATTCCCGTAAGTAAGACAGAGAGTATGGAAAGAGGAGGCAGAGGAATACTACACCCTCGTGGCCAAAAGCACTTAGCATTTCTTACCAAAAATGGGAAAATGGGAAAGCATCCTTAACGACGTCTATCATCAATATTTTTCAAAACATGTTTGTCCTTGATGGAAAAGAAAGGTGGGGTTTGTGGTTTTAACTGTTACAAAAAGTGCAAAGATCTTCACAATCTTCTTTTCTTGTGCGTTTTTTTTTTATTTTTTTTAATTTTCCCTATCTTTTTTCTTTCTACTCCTCAACTTGGCAATATGTGTGATGGCTTCAGCTAAACCCACCCCAAACACCCCCCCCAAAGAAAGAACTAAAAAGAAAAATCCTAAAAACTCTTCCACCAAAGTAGGCAGTCTTCATACGGATTCTCATGACTGCAGTTAGGTTGACTCATCCACCCAAAATCTTCACCTTTAAATTCACTCCTCAACCCCTTCTTTTTATTCGCTCTTCTACACCACTCCTGCTCCTCCTGCCTCTATTTTTTGGCTTACAAAAAACCAATAGTACTAATAAGATTAAACTTGTTTCACCCTCAACTTTTCTACCCAAAAATCTCCTAATTGAAAAGGGAAAGAAGAAATGAGATACACTTCAGCTAACTTCCTCAAACAGAGGAACATCTTTTTCATTAGAGGTTTTATCATCTTACTCTTTACAAGCCTAACCGTTAAAATAAACCTTTGTTTCTCTAACCCCCTTCCACTGAAAACACTTGAGCTTGATGGCCATTTCAATTTTGATGAAGTTCATCATGCAGCCAAGGATTTTGGTAATAGGTTTCAGTTTCTCCCTGCAGCAGTACTACATCCAAAATCTGTTTTTGATATAGCCATTACTATAAGGCATATTTGGCAAATGGGTACAAGTTCAGAGCTCACAGTTGCAGCCAGAGGCCATGGTCACTCTCTCCAGGGCCAGTCACAAGCCCACAGAGGAGTGGTCATCAACATGGAATCTCTCAAGAACCCTGGTATGCAGATTCACACAGGAAAGTTCCCGTATGTCGATGTTTATGGCGGCGAGTTATGGATAAATATCCTGCATGATAGCTTGAAATTTGGTTTAGCGCCAAAATCATGGACTGACTATCTGCATCTGACCGTTGGCGGCACTCTTTCGAACGCTGGGATCAGCGGACAGGCATTTCGGCATGGTCCCCAGATCAGCAATGTCCATCAGCTGGAGGTTGTTACAGGTTTGTTGAAAAAATAGTGGTGATGAAAAAACCAATCCTTTGGTGACTATTGTCAGGTCAAGGGTCAGACGTGGAAAGACAAAAGGGAAGTTATTCATGTAATGATAACTTCTGCGTTGTGTCTTCTAATTTAAAAAATATAGTCAAATTGAATTGTCTGGACTTGACCTTGGTCTCTTGGAAAATACCCAAGTCAAAAGGCACAATTAAGTTGCAAACAACCTTATCTATTAATTGCTTTCTTAGCTCTTGATGCTTACTAATGATTGGTTGAAAATGCGTGCAGGTAAAGGAGACGTGGTAAATTGCTCAAAGGAAGAAAACGGCGACCTATTTCACAGTGTTCTTGGAGGACTTGGTCAATTTGGCATCATAACACGAGCAAGAATATCGTTGGAAACAGCTCCTGCAATGGTAATAGCATATCATCATTTTCACTTTGGTTAATAGCAAAGTTCAAAAATAAGCTCTCAAATGTAATAGAAAGTAACCAATTGTTATAATTCAACCACTACTTTTAACAGGTCAAATGGATTAGAGTACTCTACTCAGATTTTGCAACATTTACGCGAGACCAGGAGAGTTTAATATCTGCAGAAACTATGTTCGATTATATTGAAGGATTTGTGATAATAAACAGGACAGGCCTCCTAAACAACTGGAGATCGTCTTTCAGTCCCCAGGATCCAGCTCAGGCAAGCCAGTTCAACTCAGATGGAAAAACTCTTTTCTGCCTAGAATTGGCCAAGTACTTCAACCTGGACAAGACAGAAACGGTAAATCAGGTGAGCCTGCAGGGCATGGAGTGGCCCAATTCCAGTTCTAGATTTCTTAGTGAATGAGAAAAAATTACTAAGGAAACAGAACACATAAAATGGCACTCATTCATATTTTGCTCTGACATGCAGGAAGTGGAAAAAATGTTGGCTCAACTAAGCTATATCCCCTCAACACTCTTCATGTCAGAAGTTACTTACGTGGATTTCCTAGACAGGGTTCATGTATCTGAAGTCAAATTACGCTCAAAAGGCTTGTGGGAAGTTCCACATCCATGGCTGAATCTTCTGATACCCAAAAGCAAAATCCATATTTTTGCTGAAGAAGTTTTTGGCAATATCCTTACTCAGACAAGCAATGGTCCAGTCCTCATCTACCCAGTCAACAAATCAAAGTAACAATTTTAAAATAATCAACTAATATTTTCTTAGCCTTCTCCACATCTTGTCTTAATTGATTTATTGATTCTGATTACAGGTGGGACAACAGAACGTCTGTAGTTATCCCAGAAGAAGATATCTTCTACTTAGTGGCATTCCTTAGCTCTGCTGTTCCCTCTTCCACAGGAACTGATGGCTTAGAACATATTTTAACCCAGAACAAAAGAATACTGGAGTTTTGTGAAACCGCCCATCTTGGGGTAAAGCAATACCTGCCCCATTATGCCACTCAGGAAGAATGGCGAGCCCACTTCGGGCCACGCTGGGAAGTATTTGCGCAGAGAAAATCTGCTTATGATCCTTTGGCCATATTTGCTCCTGGCCAAAGAATATTTCAAAAAGGCAACAGTATACACTTCTCATGACAATGGCCACAGGATTAGACTTTAAAAAAGAAGAAAGAAGAGGGACCTTGGTGGGCTGTGGTTAGCCGCAAATACTGTAAACGAATAATTATTATATTCACGTGCCTTTCTCAAGACCCTTTTGTGTCATGAGGAGGCTGCAGTTGGGCTAGTTGAGATTTCGTAAAGGGGTCAAGTATAAATCATAGTGGGAAAAGGGACTGGGGAACAGCCGCCCTTCCTAGAGAGGATGTATATACTACATATATAAGTTTTGTAAAGTTGAAGAACAAATATTAATATGATGAATCTAATCTTTCAAACAGACACAATATAATAATGTAATTCTCCTGAACAAAGATACGGTAGACAACCACACTCGGTTCAAGCTTCAATTTACTAACAAAGATTCAGAGCAAAGCTATCGACAACACACAAAGAATTCTACTACCTATTTTGATACCTTCAACAAATCATCGATCCATTAAGCCAATGTGCAATTGTCAGACAATTGCTTTTTTGATAATCTAATGCAGAATCCAGTTATGACACTGCAGCGAAAAGCAACTTCAAAATATCCCACAACTGGGATGAATATGGAGGGGCTCAAACCAAAACAGGCCTCCATGTTACTTTCTTCTAATGTGATCATTAAAAAGATGAAATGGACATTGAAACATTCGCTTTTGCTAACTAGCATCCATGGTATTTAAACACAATTAACCTGCTGCCATAGAGATTCCATACATCAGTGCGTTGTCTAAACCTGGTAAATCAGCATGGCCTTCATTTTTCTATCAAAAGGCCAAATTGTCCTACTTTAGGCAGAATTTCCAATTCATAACATGAGAATGTTGAGAGAACAGAAGACAAGAATTCAGAAATATTTAAAAGAGGAAAAACTGGCAATATCAAAGAAGCAATCGAATATTGTTCACAACATTATTAAGTCCTGAACTTCACTGGAACTGAAAGCTGCCAAAAACAGTAGAAGAAACAAGTATCATTAGCAGAATTCATTTAGCAGAACTCCCTCAAAGGAAAATTGTGAAGTTTCCTATAAGATAATCAATAAAGAAGGATGTTAAAATGAATTATTGAAGAGTCTAAACAAGTATTATTAGCAGAATTCATTTAGCTAAACAAAAAGGAACAGCTTAACTCTCTCTCTCTCTCTCTCTCTTTGTACATATCATTATTGTTCCTTTTATAGCACTCCAATAAGCATCTTAATCAAATAACCAAACATGGATTCAATAAACCTGATATACTTCTGTTTTGCTAATAGTCTTTGTGCTTTGGTGGTATTGCTGCATTCTGTGGATGACATTTGTTATCCCTGCCTTGTCAACTAACTTTTATTAGCTTTATCTTTCTTATTTTAGTCCAACTTTTGAACATCCAATAAGGATCAAACAAGCAACTAACTCAAAAAGGAAAATCCTTTTTTTCTGTTCAAGAGATTTGTGGCATCTCTGTCAGAACTGTGAGTATTCACTTGCTGAAACAGTTCATATATACTGGTGTCACATACCCAGTTAAAAAGTCGTTACACAATTGGCCGTCATCATGATTCCAAAAGGCAATAATTCATGATATTGCCTCTGGCTCTGAAGTGACCTAAATTTCAAGCTACTCTTTATAGACTACAACCCATATCATGAGGTGAAGCTCTGGTTTTCCTTCGAAGAATATGAACCATTGCTTGATAATATCACTGGAAATGGAACATATCTCAAATTATGCATGTAGGTCACGGAATTGACATCAACCACGTAAATTTCCAGCTTTTCTTTGAACCATTTGTGCTACTGACAGTGTTTTATTACATTTAAATAGTCTAAAAGAAACAAGGAAAGTAATAGGTAATAGTCATTCTTCTCAACTAATTATCGGTTTAAGAACTTTTAATGCTTAAGTCGACATGAAGGAGAAAAAGTGCCTTCAGGATGTCAAGTAGGCAAGAAGTAAAATAGAAAAATTCAAACATAATGGAAAAACAAACTGAGACGCAGAAAAACCATCAGTCTTTAAGGCAGTCCTTACATATGGTGGCTGAATGTAAACACCAGAATCTCAAGAAAAAAAGGCCAAAAGATAGTCGTCTGATTTAAATGCTCAGTTGTCCAACTACAAATTCTGCTAAACTTCTTGTTGTCTTTCCAGTGACAATGTCAAAGAGACTGTTCAAAAAATCAGATTTTTCTGTCCGACACACCTAAGGTTCATATAGTACTACAGCGCAAGATAGATCTTATGGTGTTAATATTCTGGAACTAATTATTCATGAGAAGAATCTAAGAATGAGAGAAAACCTGTAACTTTACTCAGAGCTGTGATCAATGAGCAGAAATAGCTCCATGCGGGACAGATCACAATCCAATTGTCAGTGGAATATGCGCATCTAGTATGCCAAGTATAGTAATTAAAGTTTTCGATAAAGACTTCAATCTGGTCAAGATTCCTATAATTGATGGCTGACAACTTAAGTGCTCATTCTAATTCAGAGTCAAGTTATTGAACAGATGAGCCGCAATGCACCTAGAATAAAGAAGTATCAAAAAAGAGTACCATTTCGTGAAACAAATTAATAAAAAAAATTGTTACTCTCACTTTTTCAATGTTGCTTCTTCCATGACACAAGCAAGGAATGTTGGAAAATCATACATCAAAGGAGAGGTCCATCTTCTGACAAAAGCACCTCATTTTATGTAACAGTGTAAGATTGACCAGGGGTGTGGATGCTGATGAAATAATTATTCATGAGAAGAATCTAAGAAAAGAGAGCAATGTTGTCATTTCCCACAAAACTTGAGAATCTCCAGCACTTTTGTCAGAACCTAAGCATTGTCGGCAAGGAGAAAAATAGCTTCTTCTGGGACACACCACAATCCAGCTAGTGTGGAATACGGGCTTCAAGTACGCCACATATGCAAAATTTGAAGTTCCACAGAGACATGTACCTGTTCAAGATTCCCATAATGAATTGGATGGATTTGAACTATCCACAAACGTGAAATATATTACACACACACACACCCTCCCCATATCACCCCCTCTTACTTTCCAATATTTACTATATTCTTCGAGCATTTACTAAGAGGACTAAAATTCTGACCATGTAGAAATATTAAGCTTACTGGGTAAACATCATGCAGTCTATCATCCTCTTTAAAATTTTCAGTTTATAGTAAATCCAACAACATAGTCATAATCAGAGGAAGTGTTTTTGTATATTGCATTGAATTTGACAGTAATTTTCTTAAATGTCATGCCGCATAAAAGTATTTCCGCTACACTTCTTTTTTTTTTTTTTTATGGAGTATTTCCACTACTCGGAACAATGTTTTTAAGTTTATAAATTATTTTCTTACTGTATTTTTTGGATTCCACAGGACTTCCAGTCAACAAAACTTGCATTGAGGCATGCTTCTTCACTAAGACCTTGCAAGTTTAAGCTGAATAGAAATTTTTTTCAACTGTGATTAAAATATGAAAAAGTTCTCACAGATGTAGAAAGGTATTAGAATAGGCACAAACCAAATCGAGCACTTCATTACTTCAAAGTGAACTATCGAACTCCAACAATTTTGTGAGATTCAAATAAACTAAAGCCCATGGGCTTCAACATGTTGAAAATTGAATTCACGAAGAGTATCAACTTAGCCTGTATCATTTATGGGCTGGTTTCAGGCTTTTTAACATCCCATGCCATGTATTATCGAACAAAAGGAACAAATCTAAAAATTCCAGATGGATACCATAATAGCAAGTAAAAATGGATACAATTAGAGGTATAGAGCTGCATACCATATTAAGTCCTGTGCACAGAGATTAAGCAATACATGCTAAACATTTCATAATCTAGTAACAAATCATACTCCTTACAACTATGTTCACTAGTGCATGCAGATTGCTCATTCAACCCAAACCCAAAATCAGAAAGGTGAAAAAGTTAAAAACAAAAATAATAAATAATAAAAATAAAAATAGTAAGATGCAGAACAAAATGAAGCCAACAGTATACAACTGAAAACAGAGAATATCAAATAAGTTAATGAGGACCTTTTGTACAGTCGTTGTTACCTTTTTGTTACAGTGGTTGTTCCTATCCCAAAACCAGTGAAAGTATGACTTGAATGAAAATCAGAACCGAGAGTAGAAGAAAGTTATTATAAGTAAAATAAGTCCTAAATTCACTCTCCTCAGAATTTTGATGCCAATCGAATCAGAGATTTTGTTCTGCCAAAACAGTAAAACCATTGAGCTATATATCCAGATCATGATAGTGCCAAAACCCAGTTGCCTTTAGAGACAGCGCTATCCTACATTGTATAGATGAACTGAAGACGCACACAAATTCTTGACCTTACTTATAGACATTGTCAACCAATAATCCCCTCACCACAATTTTATCAGAAGCCCATCTATTCTCTAGCTATGTTGATCAAATGAATTGAAAGGTATTTCATCAACCCCATCTCAGCTCCACCGATAAGTACAGACATAAAATACCTAATCTCCACGAACAGTTACAAATATTAAACTCCAGTCATATAGAACATTATCTTGTTTCAGTATAAGAATATAAAAATACTATCTTTAACCCCATTTGAGCAAAATCAGCCATAACCCATAGATAAGAAACTGCCATAGATAAAGCTCTAGCAGCACAATCT
>JXTB01000029.1:1095380-1146032 GCA_002914805.1 Parasponia andersonii
TTTACTTGACTTGTTTGGATGAGGATAATACACTATTGTGTTTTTTATTTTTTAAAATAATAATAATGATTAGATCTTCTCAAGAATTTACTTAAAACATCTTCACCTTATATTTCATCTAAGAAAACAAAAAATACAAATCAAAATTGTATCGATCCAAGTAAGCTAAAATTATTGCTTTTTCTGTTTATATTTTGTCTTTCAAAGAATCAAGTGATTATCTAGTTTTGGATGAACCCTAATGCAAGTGACTAACTGTAACTGATCAAAACACTACTCGGATCGCTTTGAACTTGAATTCCTCATGTTGGTGACATTTATGATTAGTTCTAAAAATGTAATTTTTCCCAAGCAGGTAAGGACCTTTTAGTTCTCGCGTCTTTTCTCCTTTCAACATTAGATGTAGAGCTATATCTCTTTCTGTCAAAGACTGCTTTCGATATTTGGGCGTAAAATGGGCAAATAGAATAACCATAAGCCGAATAAATTTCCCCATCAAAAAAATCTATGGAGGCCACTCCAAATTCTTTTTTTATACAGAACCCTCCCTTATCCTTGGAAAAAAAAAAGGAAGTTCACTGATAAAAATTATTACAAAACTAACCATAAAAAAGAGGAAAATTGTAAAGGATAATACTTTGTTCGGCATTGGACATCGTATACTCTGAGTAATTAATTTGACCTGTGATTAATTAAGACAAAGTAGAGAATAATAGAGGTTAAGATTATATTATATGGAGCACACAGAAAGGGTCACCATAATGCTAGCTACTTGTCGAACTCCCAATGGATGGTCAAGTTAGAAAATGACACTTCTTATAATGCCCTTGCCACATTGGAGATTGTAGAAATAACTCACTTAGTGTGCATAAGTGTAAGAGTAGTCTACTTGTCAAAGTATCGATGGGTGGTCAATATAGAATCAACACTTCCCATGGCACCCTTGCCACATTAGCGCTTGCAGAAGTAACGTACTTACGATGAGATAATAATAATAATAAAGACGAGTGTTATCACAACTTCCTAAGTATCGAAGCCCTAATAGACAGTTATAATAAGCAATAACACTTCCTACGGCGTCATTGTCACAAAAAGGTGGTTTTGTAATTTTTCTAGGGTATTTTAGTAATTTTCAATAATAATAATGCAACAATTATAAAAACCAAAATTTTTCAAGGGCATTTTAGTAATTTTTGCCTAAAAATTAAATTTTTTAAAAAATATAATATTTTATATAAGTAGTGGGACCTATTTTCGTTTTTAAATGCAACATTCCTTCCCTTCATTCTCTCCCACACCCGATACCCTTCTTTCTCTCTGCTTTTCCTTTTTCTTTTCTTCCTTCGAGTATGGCCAAACTACCAACTTTTCTCTTCTTACCATGCATAACTACAAGGAAACAGTTAGCTTGAGTCTTGCTATCTTACTCCTTACCATGCCACCTCAAGATCCAATCTCCTCTTACTTGGTTGGTTGTCAGAATACGAAGTTATAGTCGGTCAAACTGAGACAAATGACTATGAAAATTTCTAGTGCCACCGAGTCCAACAGTGAAGGATCAAAAAATACAATCTTAAATCTTAAATCTCAAAACTTAAACTACCCAACAATGGCAAATTTTGATCCGAGCAAAATGGAGTTATGAAATAGATATCTAAAGATTTCTCTCGACGATACGAATCCAACGAGTGTCGAAACTGTCCGAAACGACGCTGAAAAATCACGAAACCTCGCAGCCTCTTTTCTTTTCAGGCAATGACGGGGCACTCTGGCAGCTCCAGCAAATTGGCGACAACCTCACGGCAACATAGGTGAGCTTCATCGACAGTCCTCGTAGCTGGACAATGGCAGGAGGCAGCTTTGGGGGGTCTCAACGTCCTTCGGCCGTGAATGAGCGAGAGAACACAAAGAGAGAGAGAGAGAGAGAGAGAGATGGAGTGAGGAAGAGAGAGAAAGTGAGGGGAAGAATGAGGCCATGTGACCAGTATATGAGACAGTACAATTTTAAAAAATTACACAATGATCCCCCACTTTTCAAAACTCTTTTAATATAGTCCTCAGAAATTGTAATTTAGTCCTTGTTTCTAAAGAAATTCTGCAATCAAATCCCTCTATTATTAAATCTAGAAATCGGCAAAATTTTAAATTTAACCTCTTAAAATCTGGGTATTTACATAAGTCATATTTTACCAAATGTGTACATATATTTATATTCCAGCACCTTTTATTATAGATATTAGTTTTAATTGATCCTTAACCATCTTGTATATATACATCTTCAGTAACCAAATTAACTACCTATATGTCAATAACGTGCCCAAATTTTTATCCTCACTTCTGCTATATTAATCGTAACAAGCAAACAAGCAAGCAATTTACTAATAACACTAGAGATTAAAAATTACCAATGTCTTTTTTTACTCGGTATTAAGACACATATAGTATAAAAACTAGATCCAACATATAATAGCGATATGCTCAATGTAATAAGGGATAGATAGTTACGGATCTTAATACATCTTAATTTAAATGGAAGCTTAGACTGGGTCTTGGCACTCATTATTCAAAAAGGAAAAAAAACTATTTAAAAAAAAAAAAAGAATCAATAAAGGTTTATATGTTTATGGTCTATATATTTATTTGACCCGTTTCCTTTTCATATGACACGTTACTCTTTGATGTGTGTCCAGTAATGAGTTGTGTCAGGATGTTGTTAATATTTTCACATTAATTTAATGATACCCTTATATTATATCGATTGAAAATGCAACAAATGTAGTAGTGATTTGATTTCTCAGATTATATATCAGAACCACGCGTACATGTCGTTTTGATTAGGCGAAATCTTTTTTCACGAGTTGTCGTTCGTTACAATAATGAAGTCGTTTCTTTATATGTTACGACTACTTACGAGTAGTACTAAAGTGATGAAATCATATCCACAAACAACACTGTCGTTTGTTGTGAATATTAAAGCCCTATCTTTTTATCGTTCCGTACACAGATGCATAGCCGGCTCTACTACTAGAGAAAGGGTTATATTTTAGAGCTAGGGTTGCATGTTGCGGCGTTAGAAAACGCAGTCTCAATATTACAACAGAACAGACATGGAGAATGTGAGCGAGGACCTGTTGGTCGATATTCTGCACAGATTAACAGACGAAAAAGAAGTGGTTCGATGCATGTGCGTGTCCAGGTCGTGGCGCCGTATGATCTCCGATGTTTTACGGCTGAGATATTGGGAGCAGTCCCCCGTTGTGGGTCTCTATTTCCGCACCATGGAGAATCCTAAAGTCATACGACGCAAATCGCCAGCTTCAGAAAAGCAAGAGTACATACGAGACTTGATTTCGCATTCCGAATTGCACGACATAAATTACGTCTCTCTCCCTCTCCAAGCACACCACGAGCGCTACTCCAACGCCGACGCTTATTTCGTCGACTGTTGCAACGGTTTGCTCTTGTTGTTCGACTCAAACTACGATATTTACTACGTTTGGAATCCCTTTACCAGGCAACGCGGAGATATACCTAAGCCACCTGATTCACAATCTCCTTCTAACATTTATTGTGAGGCGCTGGCTTTTGATCCCGCCGAGTCTAGTTTCTACAGAATTGTTCTAATAGGTTATACTACTAATTATTCTGATTCTGAAGCTGATCATGATGATTGTTATTTGATCGACATATTCTCCTCGGAAACTTGGGAGTGGAATCGAAGCCGGCTGAAACTGGATCCCTTTTTCATTCGGGACTCCAAATCCAAGTTTACCGTGCCGCGTGTTTACTTGCGTGGAGTTTTGTACAGAATGGCGGGTTCGCGCAAAGTTTCGCGTATCGAGATTAATTCTAGTCTTGCCAATCATCGCAGCCCCATTGAACTCCCTCCGATCCCAGCGGTTGAAAGGACGGTGGTTAAGATTGCTGGCCTGGAAAAGATCATTTCAACTGAAATTGCTAGCATTGATGAGTCGGGTGCCGTGGGATGTCTTGGGGTGTCAATGAGTTGTCTCAGCTATTGCAAGCGCGAATGGACCGTCTTTAGTGTTTGGTTGTACCATGAGGGACGTTGCGAAGAAGATTTGGGTAAATGGATTCCTAGATACACTGTTTCCTACTCTCACTTGGTATCTCAATTGTGTTACATGGCATCATATAGTTATTGCCACACATTATGGATGGAGCCCTTTGCATTAAGTCCGAATTCTGATGTCATGTTCTTCGGCAGTTCAGAAAGGATTTTGAGCTACAACTTTAAAAGCGATGAGCTCCAATTTGTGTACCATAAAGACTTATTCGGCAAGAAATTCTATAGCTCCCCGACCGTCATACCTGGTTGTTTCTTTCCTGTCTTAACCTTCCGTATTTGCCTCGTACCTTTCCAAGGGCTGGATAAGCGGACTATGAGATGTACTCCAATGCATGTGGCATATACTAGGTGGTAAGTATTCCATTACAGTGCTTATATATATATATTTAGTTGGTTTGCAGTACTTCATTTTTTATTTTTGTTTTTTATCAAATCTCTAACCATTGTCAAGAGTGCTAATTAAGATGATTTGTCATTTAATTATTTGTTACAGATAGGGTTTTACTAGTTTACTGATTTCAAACCTCTAGCACTATAATTATATATACTACGTCTACTGGATGCTTTGTCTTCACTTCCAAGGTTCTTTAAATTTGTTACTTTTCTTTCACTTCTGCTTATAAGCTCATGATTCTCTTTGCTCTTTTCCATTAATTAAGCTTTTCATGTATTAAAAATATGCATGCTAGGATTGGTAAGGTCCCGACCTTTTTTTTTTATTTTTTATCCCTTCCTTTTGATAGTGAAATTTGTGCTCGTAAAGCTCTACTCAGAAAGAAAAGGGAGCTCGGAAGGCAATGTGGAACAGTTCTTCGTCGTCACGTATTGCAAATTATAACTCTGGGTACCAATTTTATTTAATCCTAATTTTTTGTGTTTTTTTACCAACTGATGATGTGATAATTGACTTGCAATATCATGTCATCTTTTAACTAAATGCACCATTAACTGATCAGATAGAATAAATAACGTAATTATATAATATTCAACTTAATAATTAAAAATTAGGACTAGCTATAGGATTAATGTTACTCTTATATTAATGTTACTCTTATAGCATGGGCAGGGGGCAGAGGAACTTCCTAATATATTAATTTGTCGGAGCCGAATGTGTGTATTATTTTTGTTAAATTTATTGGCTTTGCCTATCTAAATTTGTTTGGTAGGCAAAACTTCTCCAAACAGGCTAAATCCACAATTAATTTTTGGCTCTACAACATTGCAGCTTCCTCTGGCAATGAAAGATCCATCTTTCAGTAACTTGTATACTATCTAAATGAAAATCTAGCTTTATGTGTCATTTGTGAATTTTAACTTTGTGAGGAAATTGTATGCTTTATGCTCACTATGTGCTCAATATCAAATTTTCCACAGGTGCCGAGGAATTTTGGGAGAGATTGTGGACCGGTCGTCTGTCGTCCACATGAGTCAAATAATTCCAAACATATTTAATGTAAGGGGAAAAAAAAAAAAAAAAAAAAATTTAAAGGGAAAAAAATTTTTCCTTTTCAAATTTACAATTTTGCCACTCCGAGTTTGGAGCATTTTGTGAGACTATTTTACATATAACTTTACAGGAAAGCATTTTGTACGATTATTTTACATATAATCGTACAGGAAAATAATTT
The DNA here is from genome assembly GCA_002914805.1 of Parasponia andersonii. Classification (NCBI taxonomy): domain Eukaryota; kingdom Viridiplantae; phylum Streptophyta; class Magnoliopsida; order Rosales; family Cannabaceae; genus Trema; species Trema andersonii. The sequence continues at coordinate 1,101,099 of JXTB01000029.1, forward strand.
TTTCAGATACTGTATTTGTGTTTTTTTTTTTTTTTGGGTTAAACTATCCAAAACAATTGAGACTACTTAGAGACTTTTTTTTTTTTTTTTTTTTGATACGAAAGAAATCATTCATTGAAGACGAGCAAAAGCCGAAAGTACAGGAGGATAGTTCTCAGGAAAAACCAAGAATTAAACTTATCGAAATTACAAACTCAAGCAAAAGCATAAACATAAACATAAAGAAAAGGAAATCTTCTAAGCAAAGAACTGGAACATAAAAGAGGAGCACAGAAAACAAAACGATAAACTAGCAAGTATCCTTGCTCCAAATATTTAGTTGGCATAGCTGAAAGGTTAATAACGCCTTGGATGTTTTCGTCCGAACACCAAGCGGCCAGATTATGGGCTTCAGAACTTGCTTCTCTAGGAACTATAGAGCCATCTCCCACATACTGATTAGGTGCAGCAGGTCCTGGCAGTCTAAAAGAAATCTCCTCATCCTCCAGTCCACCTCTTCCATGCCCCTCAAGATGCCATTATGAGATGCTGCACAATCACCTCCAAAAATGACATTATGGATCGAGATTAAACTCAATAGAGCCACTCTAATACTGGCTAAGAGTGCCGCTGCTTCCACCTGAGCCGGGTTAATGAACTCCACCTGTTCTGCGAACGCTATAACCGGTTCCTCCTTATCATTGCGAACCATCACAGCAGCCACTGAGATGGAGTTCCTTAGGCAAACATCACTGTTGATTTTCAGCCATCTTATTGGAGGGGGGATCCACCTTGAGCTGGTTAAAACAGAGGTCCCTTGAAAAGGCCTCTTTGAACTCCTCAAACCGCAACAGCATATCTCTATGAAGATGGAAGATGTCCAATTTTTTCGACATTATTTCTTGATTTCCAAATAATCTCCACCAGAATTGAAGCGTAAAGAAGTAGCTGGGGCTCTCTGCCAAGACCAAGGTCAGTGGAGATAAATTCCAGAAAATCCGTTCAGGATGCAAGCATTAAATTACTCCTTCTAAAGGTCTAGCGGGACATAAACTATAAGGGTTGGATCATGGGACAGAGAACGAATAAATGCATTGTTAACGATCTGGAGCTTGGTTGCAAAACAGGCACAGTGTAGACAGCATATCCATGCGACGGCCTAGGACCTCTCGCACCAGCAAAGTGTCTTGAATAATAGACCACCAGAGGAGTTTATGTCGTTGGTGGATCTTTGCATGCCACATGCTCTTTAAGATTCTCCTAAACTAGTCTGAACATCCAAATCTACTCTTTTAATCCTCAAAATAAGTGGACTTCACTGAGAAGATAGAGTTTGGAGCTGATAGCCAAGCCTAAGAATCTGTTTCTTCTCTATGAGACAAAGGGATTCGTAGGATTAATTTCACATTCGAGGCTGTAAAGATTTGTCGCATTTTTTGGCAGGTCCCACCTGGGGCCAGGCGATATAAAATCCTTCACCTGAGCAAAACGAGGGTCAAGTTCAATCACCAGTATCGGTCTTAGTTATGGGTGGCCCAGGACCCAGGGATCCCAACAGATGTTGATCGTCACTCCGTCTCCTACAATTTTGCATGCACCTTTTGCCACTAAGTCTCTTACCCCCACCAGGTGTTTCCAAAATCAGGAGTCATCCGATTTACTTATTGCTTCCAGAAAGTTTCCCCATCTCAAATACGTACTACGAGCTCTAGATTGAAACCTTGACGCCAAGACCTGAGTTTTAATTCCATAACTTGTCTCGACACTAAAGTTTCAGAGAAGATAAGACACTTCGATTCATGAGTCTGAATCGTGTCACGCACTTCTCTACCTGTTGAGGCCTTGGAGAGGCCCAGACAGTTCGCCGCCAATATCCTAATTGAGCCAACGAGGGGCTCTGCGAACTACTCTCTGCCTATTCACTAGTATGCTCATTCTCTCCATCTGCACCAGTTGCACCATCTGTAATCAATAGAGGTGTAATTTTTTCTCAAATTGCAGAAGCCCTTTTGTTATTTTCATCTCCATTACCTCCTTTCCTCTTCATCCTACAAATAGCTTTAGTCGGTCTTATTCTATTCTTGTACTTCTTGGTATTGATTTGACTTGGGCTAGAATTAAACAACCTGTCTTGCTCCTCTAAGTTGAGCCGAGATTCATTAACAATTAACTCAGGGTTTATTGGGGCCTCAACAGAGGTAGGGAGTCCCCGAGCTCATTTACCATAACCAGCCAATGCCCATATAGCTGTGTTTTCCAACCACTTGAATCATAGACCATAACCAGAGATGCAGAGCGGCAATCTTTATCCTCGTGGTTAATCAACCAACACCTGTAGCAGACCTTGCCGGCCCTTTGTCTGATTCTTCTAGCTTTCTCATTAGACAAGAAACACGCTGGTCTCCAAAAATTCTAATCCAGAAATTTGGAGCGTCGAAATTAGTCTCCGAGAAAGGAGTGTTTAGATTCCACTCCTTGATGACCAGTAAGCTCCCGTCCACTGACCACTAGCCTTTCTCCAAAACAAACATCCGATCCTTCGCTCGCTTAAAAGTGAAGATGAACAAATTTGGGGCCACCTCTGAGATAGACCAGTTATGGGCAGCATTTCCTCCCACATCTGGGACCAAATCTAAAGGGTCATCAGTGCAGTTCAGGGGTGCTGTCCACTGCACATGATCATCCAGCTCAAGATCCATATTCATGGTAAAGGAGAAAACCAAAAATGACAACTACAAGGAGTCAAATAGAGACTAGGTTGGAAGACAACCAGTCTTGATTAACTTGAGAGATCGAGCATGATAAACCCATCTCAGTTATCACCGAAGAACGAGGTGACATGGCTGATACGTTGGGATTTGTTTGAGCAAAATGCGAGTTGAAGAACATAACATTTGATTTGAGTCGTAATTGCCTCTTCACTATGTTCTACTAGAGACTCTTTTTTATCACACTACTAAATGTTGCCTTTTCTGTTTATTTTTGTCTTTCAAAGATTTAAGTTGTTATCTAGTTTGGGATGAACCGGAATACAAGTCACTAAAATTACAACACAAATGACTAAAATGTAACTGATCAAAAAATTATTTAGCTACATTTATGATTAGTCCTAAAAATGTTATTTTTGCCAAACACGTTAAGAGAGTTATATTTGTACTCCTACCTAATTATTAAGGCACTCATGTAATAAATAAAAAGACAAGTTAAGATAAAAATTAAAACTATGTTAAAAGCACTTCGAGCATCCTCTAACGTTACTTTCTTCCCTGTAAATATGTGAACTAAAATAAATTGTCAGTTTTTAATTTTAAGATGAAAAAACTGAATTATTTAACCAAAAAATTATGGGAGAAACAAAGAATTTATATTAAAAAAAATAATAAAAAGCAAGGTACTAGAAAAAAAATAAAAAGAATAACACCGAGTAAAGTGGGTACAAAGAAAAGAAATTTCGCTTACTCTACTTTAATTTAAGATTAAAAAAAATTGTCAAAAAAAAATTGAAAATAAGGAGATGAATTACGCATAAAAAGAATTTTCTTTTAAAAAAAAAAAAACAAAAATGGGGGGAAATTTTGAATGAAAATATTCTTAGAAAATTAAAAAAGAAGAAGAATAAAGATGAGAAGTCTTTCTTTTTCTTTCTAAATGTCTATTTTAGTCGTGTTCTATTGATCAATAGAATATCTTAATACCAAGGCAGTGTATATATAATCCCCCAATATGTAATCCTTTTTTTTCTCACGTCTGATAGCGTAACCCTCTTCTCCTTTCAACATTGGAAGCACGGCTCATGTATCTCTTTTTGTCAGAGACTGTACTTCTAACATTTGGTGTGAAATGGGCAAATGATGGGCATTCACTACTAAATATTATTACAGAACTTCACTAAAGAAAAAGAATTCCAAATTTTAAACTCAAGCCTAATAAGTGACTCGACATAACTTCCAAGAGAAATAGAAAGAATAATTTTCAGGTCCAAGAAAAATTGTTTGACGACAAAATACATTGGGCCAACTGCCACTTATTATGGGCTGGTCTGTTGCTCTTCAATATTGGGCCAAACTTACTTTAAAAGGTAACAGAGGGCCCAAAGAGGATCAAGCACTCAATCAAGGAATGTTCTAGGGAAATTGACATAAATAGTAGAATTGTTTTAACTGAAATGACTTTTTTAGAAGTGTTTTAAAAAATGACTTGTCTAAAAATATTTTAGTAATTTGTTACCTTGTATGACGAAGGGTAATAGAATTTGTGACCATTGATTAATCCTAAAAAGTCATCATTTTATAATAAAAAATTGTGATTCTTGTTCAAACTATATGTGATACTACTACAAATGTCAATTTCAAAAAAGTTACTAAAAAAAGTCATTTTGTGCCAAATTAGTATTACTCAAGTCAATTTCTCATAGACCTAACTAGAGTACTTTGAGGGAAATTGACTTAAGAAAAGGACATTTGTATGACTAATGTGGGCCAAAATGAGTTTTTGAGCATTTTTTATTTTTAGAAATGACATTTTTAAGAGTATCAAAGACATCTTGACTTATGATCAAAAACTTCTTGATCATAAATTTAGGATATTTTCATGGTCTTGATCATAGATTAAAAAGTTCTTGACACTCCTAAAAATATTATTTTTAAGAAAAATGCACAAAAAATTCATCTCATACCCATGTCCTTTCAGAAATTAGAAAATATATGGGCAACTTTCAAAAAATAATTAAAAATTCAAGATTTTAATTATTTGAAAAATCTTAGATTGAATTAGAAAAATATCACTTCTAAAATATTTTAAAAATAATATTTTTTATTAATTGATGAGATACTTAATTTAACCAGTCAAGATATCTAAAATAACTTAATTGTTTACTTCAAGAAAGTAGATCGGTTACCCTAAGTAACCCAACTAGCTACCTTGATTATCACTAAAAAATGCCAATATTAAGAAAAATGATATTTTTTTTAAATATTTATTAAAAGTGTAATGTTTATAAAAAATAACTTTTCAAAAGTGATATTTTTCTAAATCAATCTAAGATTTTTTTTAAAATAATCAGCTCGTCTGGATACTTCAAGAGAAATTACGGTGGATATCCTTTTTTTACACTTTGTTTTAACAAATGTTCATATTTTTTATTTTTTTTTAAAATAATTGAACAACTTAGTATATATATTTTTATGGTATTATGTATCGGTCATTTTGCTATATATATGTATTGAGTATATATTTTTATTTTTTTTTTACTAGGTATATGATATTTTGTACATCATGTATATATATATATATATATATATATATATATATATATTTATGTATTGGTTATTTTGCTATAATATTTGAAAATTAGACATTTACTTAAATTAAACCTAAAATTTGAATATTTAGCTATAGTTAAATTGAGCTTAGAATTTTGTAAGAAGCTCATATCCTTTTCTCAATTGTCTTCTCTTGGACTATTTTAAAAAATAATTCTTTTTAGAGTGTTACAATATTAAAAATGGTAGTCACTAAATTTTGTATCAATAAATTTATGATTTATTTTTTAGAACCAATCATTAGTTACTCATTAAGAGAGAGAGAGAATGATTGGATTGGATTGATTTTTTTGTACATTTTTTTCAAAATGTCGTTTCTAGAGTTGTCAAGGACATCTTGATCATAAAAAATAATTTTTTAAGACTTTTTCATGGTCAAGAAATTTCGATATTCTTGACACTCTTAAAAATGCCACTTTTAGAAAAATGCACAAAAAAGTCATTTTGGCCTAAGTAAATTCTATATTTTCTCTATTAAAAAAAATAATACGATAGTTTCTATTTTTTTGCATATCATGTACAATTTTTATTAGAAAAATATGACATTTAAAAAATACTATTTTTTTAAATATATTTATTATTGATATATAACTAAACTGATAACCAACAACCAGTTTTTAAAAATTGATAACTAGAAACCATTTTAGAATGGTATTTTTCTAAAAAAAATTAGAAATTAATATTTTTCTAATAAAAACTATAAAAAATAAACTCCATATTTTTGTAATTTTTTTTTGTTTCTTATAAATAAAGTGTTAGAAAGCCCCAAAAAAAAAACAATCATTTTCGCCCAAAACACCCTAGTTACGTCCATTTCCCCTCGATCAATCAACAATGATCACGTATACCAAAACACAGTCTTTAAATATCAAATCATTGTTAGATATCATAATACCATGTTATAACTCAGCATGTCAGCATGTAAGTTAACATAAACACTTTTGCCCTCCAAAATATTTTAAAACCCACAAATTCAATTTACTTCTTCACTCAGAGTTCAACCCAAGAAACTAGTTAACCAAATCATCTAGTTTGATGCCAGTGAGACAACGAACACTCTGAATCAAAGCTCAGATCATTCATCTTCCTGTTTGATTTCACAGGACCTCGAATCCCTTTCATGCTTGGAGATCTTTGATGTAAATAATCACCAGGCTTTCCAACTGTACTACTTATTGGAGCTTCACTAGTGATTGAAGATACAAGTGAGAGCTTGTTCTTGCATGGTGAGTACCCATCTAAGCTCTCTGGCCTCAGTTTTGGTGAGCTTAAGGACCTTGCTTTTGCTCTAGCCGATTCTGTAGCCGCCATGTAAGTCGGAACAACGGGAGAGCTTATGAATGAATTCTCATCTCCTAGTGAACATTGCTTTCTGTGGAATGATTTTCTTGGATTGAATACTGGGGAGTCCATGAATCCTTCATTATGGTTCCGGTTTGGAAGGTTTCTCAGCCCTAGTTTTTTTACTCCAAATTCATCTTTGCTTCTTGTGTTTGACCCCAAAACTGTGTCCAAATCTTCTAGCTCTTTGCTTTTAGTGAGTTGGGTATCCACCCATTGCTCCAACCAGTACCTCCATCTTCCATTTACTTTGTTTCTTTCTGTTTCTGCTGACTTCTGTTGAACGGAAAAATGGCTGTAAAATCTCGGTAACTGAAGCTAATTTCCGAAAGAAAAAAGATCTAAAGAGCTTACCCGATGTGTATGCCAGTACTCCTTTATCCTTTCTCTCTTAATCAGAGCCTCTTTCTTGCTCAAGAACAACGCATCAGCATCTTCCTTGGACATAAGGCTATCGTCCCATCTTCTCGCATTGTAAGAATCCATCTATAAAGTGTTGCAAAAATACAAGAGAACATAGCAGCTTTTGATTTAGTTTACTAAAATATTATTTTGTTCACATATTATAGAACCAAGTTTACCCCAACTTAGGACTCACCCTCAATATTTTGTCCCTCAAATTCAGTAGTTGATCGTTTCTGTTGATAGTGTCACAATGATAAGTGCCTTCAGTGGTTTGGAATCTGTTTGCACAGACTTGTGACTGGATATTTATTATGGATTGAAGGCGCTTGAGAGTAGCAACAGCTTGGCGCCTCACTGCTCGGCCTCGAATAATGGCTTGAAGTGTCACTATTCCCTTCAGTGCCCGCAAAGCTTTCCTTGCCTGCAAATCTCATTGCACATCTATAGATAGTCAAAACTTGTGCAGAGCAGGACCACTTACAGAATGATCTAAGCCAGATACCAAATCTCAGCAGAACTGAAAATGGAGTGAGAAAGAGATAGTTTGTGTACCATCCTCATCTTAACATTATAGTTGTCTTAATTGGCATCATGAAATTCAACTTCCAGGACCTTTTGGAAACCAATTAAGGACTACTAATAAAATCTCATTGATCATAAATTAGCCGGGTCTCTTCAAAATGCCATCTTAAAAGCAGTTTGAATCATTCTGTAAAACTAATATTGATACTAAAAAAAGTATCTCATTGCCAAAACTACGCAGCAATATTTGGATAAAGATTGGCATATTGAGCGAACTTACAAGGTAACCCCGGAAGGCAGTTTGAATCTTAACAGCAGCAGATTCTTGGATTTCCTTCTCAGCCATGTGCTCGGCTGAATGTTCGATGGAGGATGCTTTCTCGGTTCCTTCAACGACCCTTGGATAGGTCGCGTTAAGCCGAACAACCTCAGCAGCAGCTGCTGAGGCAATGGCCACAGATAGAGCATGGTTGCTCTGTTTTTCCTCTGTTTCACTTGATGTGCTGTCTACCACTTGTGGAGCTGCCGGTGGTGGTGATGGTGGTAGTGCAGGTGCAGGTGCAGTTAGAGAGGCTAATCTTTTTATCTTAAGCCTTCCAAATATCCATTTTCTTCTCTTCTCCTTCTGATAATTAGTTCAGATTTATCCCCCCCCAAAAAAAATAGAAAAGGGAAATATAAGTTGTAGCCAATGAAGATTTGGAAGTTATGAAGCAAAATAAAATAAAATAAAATAAAGGCAGAATAGCTAACCTTTTCTTGTTTTGATTGTGAATCTGAAAGAAAGAATCTTTTCACTAGACTGAACCAGCTCTTCTTCTTAGCCATTGAAGAAAAGATAACCCCAGAAGATCTGATATTGATTTTTGGAGTTATGCTCAGAACATAGTTTGTGGTGTACAATTAGCGACTGGACCACTTATAAAGAACTAATCCAAACATTTACTCTGGAAAAATCCAAAAAAAAAAAAAAAACAAACAAACAAAGAAAGAACATTTGAAAATGAATTCAGAAATGAAATCTGATCTACAATACTCAAAATTTCAAAAGGGATTTCTCAGTTCATAAAACTGAACATTTACTGCAAATTGTACCATCAAAACTGGAAACAGTTATTCCAAACGCTAAATTCTACGAAGATATTGTTTAACATCCAAAAAGGTTTCTTACCCATTTTCCTTATATCATATCATTCTCTCGAATCAAACGGTAGCCACATCATCCAAAAGATAAGCTCTTTGGAACTAGGATACTCCTTTTCTGAAAGTCAGGAAGTGAGATTTGAAACTTGTGAAATTTAGGAAGATAGCTTAGAATTTAATCATTCTTTTTAAAATAGAATAACCCAAAAAGGAGATCTTAAAAATAAGTATACCAAAAACATAGGAAGAGAAATAATATTCTCTTTGACGAAAAAATAATCACTACATCCCAAGCTTGATAAATTCCCTAGTTGATGCTAATCTAGGTGGTATGTTTGGTTGTCAATTCAATCATTCAAATATCTCAACTCGCCTATGATGAGTTTCTTCTGTTCGTTGTGTGGGCCTCTAAGTATGCAATGTATGAAAAAATAATAATAATAATAATAATAATAAAATATCCATAGAGCAACTTTATCCTCATGGAGGGAAGCTTTTGATGAATAATGGTAAAATTCTTTCGAGCTTCATGGGACCTGTCATCCTTTTGCGACTCCCATTTTTCTACACTGCAACAAACACATTCAAATGTCTGTTGGGGGTGAAGTTACGAAACTATCCTTCATTCCCTTTTAGTAACATGCAACTGAACCCATCACCTAAGACTAAGTATTCCACATGGTGGAATCTTATTGGTCCTCAAACCTTGGCTAATCAATACTTTTGTTGTTTATTGAAATCAGTCTTCATTGTTTTTATTCAACTGGATGGTCAATATATGCTTTCGTGGTGCCATCAAAAGGAGACCTTTGATTTTCGCTATTTCCTTGTTAAGTCATTCACATAGCTTGATATTTTTGCAGTTACCCTTAAAGTTAATATTTTCTTTATAATGGAAAGTATAGACTGTCCTAAAACCATAGGGATACAAGGATAGGCTGTTCCACACAGAAGAGAGAGAAAAGGACTATTATTGGGGGTTGTGGGGGTCTCTCAATGTGCAATGAGATGAGAAAGAAAGAAAATAAATAAATAAAGGAAGAAAACAAAGCAAGCTCTTGGGTTGTAACTTGTAAGAGTGCTTCCAGCTGTGAAGGGCCCCAAATAGAGGACTAGTCACATTGCATTTTTCATCTTTTGTAGAAAAGAATAAAGAGAAATCTGTTTGTTTCCCATAAAACTAACTCTCTCTCTCTCTCTCACACACACACACACAAGTCAGTTTCTACATTGAATAGCATGAAAATTATGAACATTGATAATGAGAGTGGATTATTGAGTATTGACCATATTGGTTTTGTGGTTAGCTATCACTTTCTTAAGGCAGACACGCCAATGCTTCGGTATTAATACCAGGAGGCAAGTGATCTTAAGAATATGTACCAAGTTTTACTAAATTTGAGTCGCCAAGTAACATGTAGTTTTCCTGATTAAACATTATTAGCTATTTGTAATTTTCCACTCAGAAAAAGGAGTACTTGGTCAAGTTTGAAAACAAGTTCGTTGCAAACTTGAATACAACATAAAATAAAATAAAAATATAACAAAACGATACTTATCTTCTCTAAACGACAGGAGTTTAGAAAACAACAGCATGTCGTTTATGAACGCGGAGAAAAGGACAGTTTTTTTAGTAACCACACCAACGGATAAACGTCATATCATAGTTATGGAATAAACGGCAGCGAGCTTTATCGACAACGACATGTAGTTTTTAACTTAGACGATGGCAAACTTTTATTCGAGAAACAATTTCTCGCTTTTCAATTTCAACAACCGCAAAGGAATATACTATGAACGTCATGTAGTTTTAGTATTAAAGGACAACAAACTCAATATTTGCAACAAAAAATGTTAGTACTGTAAACGTCATATCATAGGCACATACACCCGAAGGTGCTCAAGCTTGCAGGATATGGATCATCAAGTCCAAAAAAATGGTTAAACTCGATCGTTGTCTCCATTTTGATCATCACGTAGTAATTATAATTTTTTGAAGTAGTACTTTTTGGTCATCGATGATTTCTCGCACAAATTGATACTAAATTTTAATGCATCTCGTTCTTACATGATAAATTCGGTTCTCTGCTAAGTGATACAGTACTTTGAATGCGCAGCTCTAAACGATTCTAAAGTTTTCAAGCAACCCTTGTAGCTAAATAACTTGATAAACAGCCTTTTAAATCCCCCCCTTTCCACCTTTATTTGTAGATAAATTAACTATACACTAAAATGTAGACTTCTAATTCACCGGTACTCTAAGAAGAGTTGAGATATATTCAACAGTAGAATGACACTTTGTGGATCCAATTACATGCTAACAAAATATACCATTTTGTGCTCAAAACCAAGCTAGAATCCACGGAGTTCAGAATAATATCGTGAAATGTCAGGTCTCGAACCCATCTTATCATACATTAAGCCAGCCTCTACATAAGACTTGGCAACATATACATACTTGCGTTTCACATCAATGCTAGGAGAAAGATGCACCAAAGTTTGAAATGAAAAACTAATGGAATCATTGACTGATTTTGGCAGCTCAGTCATGCTAAAACGTTTGTAGCAAAATTTCAATATTTGAGTAAAAAAAAAATTTGCTTCTCACTTTCTCTTGCAAATCTCCATGCCGAGAATTTTCTTGGCTTCCACTTATATCTTTCATTTTGAATTCTTGATGTCTAGAAAATGGTATGCCTCATAAAAGAAAAAAAAAATCAATTAGTTGTTTAAAATTAATACAAAATGCCTCAGTTTTCTCATCCTTGTTGTAGTTGTCTCTGACTGAGGAGCTTAAGTTGTATACATATTCACTGCTGCAAAGATACTTATAGCGAGCTATCCAAATCTCCTGTACAATTGGTAAACGCCTATATATATATAGTAGTTAATGTGTGAATAACTGAATAATTGTATGTCAAAACCAAGAGAAGGAGAAAAAAAAAAGTGATGATGTAATTATGCCATATTAAGGTATAGTTAAAATAATTAGGGGGGGGGGGGGGGGGAAGTAGTAACAAGAAGTAACCACACAATAACAGAAGATGAAGAAAAGCAAAGGTACATCATAAATAGGTGACAACAAATTCTATAAGAAAAACTACAAAAGTGAGTTGATCCAGAGAAATATTTCAAAGATAAAACATGGCGAATAAAATAATTTAGCAGTGAAATGTTTTGTACCCTGTTCTGCCCAGAACCACTTTGAGACTTTCCATACATATTTTGGCTCAAGAACTATGAAAGAAACGGCAAGACTGAGTCACTGACATCTTCTCACATTTCCATGATAAGCATCTACTTCAATATACATAAAAAGAAAAAAAAAATTGATATGAAATTGTTTCAGAATTCTTAGATTACTTTCTAATCCGCGATCTCAAATATAGTCCAAATAATTGACTGGAAAAGCAAAAAGTTCAGTTAACAATCAGTCATCAATGTTTTCTATTACAAATAAAAACAGCAAATTCAAATAGGGGTATGTAATGTGACATTCAAGAAGAAAGAAAAAGGATTAATTTCACAAATGAATCTCGAATTATGATTTGGTACCATTTTGGGTCTGAATTTTTAATTAAATCTTTTTTATTTATTTGTATGATCGTTATGCCCTTAAAATTTTATGATTGTTTTGGTTAGTGGTGAAGTCAGAAATATATTTTAAGAGTGACAATCGAAGAGATCAAAATTTTAAGCTAGTTTAAATAAAAATTCAATAAATGTCAATTTACTTACATACTTTTTAAGTTTAATCTCAAATATCTAGATTATATTCTAAAATTAGTTTCATCTAGATTATATTCTAAAATTAGTTTTTTTAACTTGTAATTGTCATAAGATATACAAATGTAATTCTTACTCTATTTGATATTATAGTATCTTTTCTCTTTTCTTGAATAATAAGTACAATTTTTATTTAAAATACCTATATTAGAGACAGAAAACTCACTTACTTAATAAAGTTTACAAACTAGGAGAAGAAAACAAAAATGATATAAAATTTAGGATATAAAATTTAGGAACATGTAATTGTCATAGCTAAATATGTGAGTGAATTGAAAAATAATTTTGAAAATACAAATATAAAACATTAATTTAGACCATATTAGCAAGATTAAAACAAATTATATATAATCCCTAGATCATTTATGTTAAATGGTTAGGAGAGGAATGTTGAGTTCTTAGCTGAGTCTATTGGTTCAAATCAAAAGATTGCCGAAGGCAGAAGTATATGGAGATGAGAATTAGAGGGCTCGAGGGTTAGGTTCTTCTGTAGTCTATAATCTAAAGCATTCTAATGAATTTCTCTATTATTGATAGTAGACAACAGAGTATGTATGAGTCTATACATTCTGGATAGAATTTCTCTATTATTGATAGTAGACAACAGAGTATGTATGAGTCTATACATTCTGGCTACAAGGAGTATAATCCTAATTTTAATCTATATATAATACTATTCGTGTTGGGTATCATCAACCCAACTAGATAATACTAATAGGATATCCACATATGTCCATACTATTTGGATATTCAGATCCTATTCAATAAAACCTTTAAACTTAGTCTGTTTAGAAATAACATGACCTAATACAATTGTTTAATATGTGGCCTATTATTATTAGAAAATATAATTTTCTAATAGACCAATCTACTAAAAAATATGTATAAATACACACACAAATATCATATGTATCTGTCATAAAACAATTTTTTCCAATTTTATACACTGCCTAATATGATATTACAATCACTAGCTATTAAAACCAATAAATTTTAAGAAAAAATTAAATCATTGATTAAAGTTAGTGAGAAAAAAATATAGAGGTAAAAGAGATTATTAAAATAAACTATAAGAAGTTCAAAAGTAAATAGATTGATGATATTTAAGGAATAGAGAAATAATTAACTTAATTTTAAATGGGTTAAATATAGAAAGTTTAAATTTAATGAAAAAAAACCTATGAATTAATTGATTTAACTTACAAATACTATACTATATTTATAATGTAAGGATTTTTTTTCTCAAAATCCAAGGGGGGGTATATACCCCCATTGCCTTAACATGGCTCCAGCACTCGTTTTGGTTAAGGGACTAACCTTGCAACGATATAAAATTTGGGGAGCTTACTATAGGAGTTTAAAATTCGAGGGAATCTAGTATAATTACCATATCCGGGAACATTAGTGAAATTGACCCTTAAATGTTTTTATTTTGTTATGAATTGATTACAATGCCTTTTGAATTGAATAAGGTTTTGTAGTCTCGTACTTAGTTTAGCCTGAATATTAAAGTTTAAGATTCAAATCCCTTCATCTTTTATTTTTTTTTAAAAAATGATGAAATTCTAACTAAGTGCCAAAAATGGAACCATAGCAAAATTTGGGGTAGCATACTCCTTAAGTTAAATGTTTAGGAGATAAAATAGTACAATAAGTATCGATCAAATTAAAATGACATAATAGATAAAAGCATATGAATTTAGGACTTGGCCATAGGTTAATAAGTCATTGATACTCCTAAAAATCTCATTTTTAAAAGATGCACAAAAAAAAAGTCATTTTGGCACAAATTAGTCTTACTTATGTCCTTTTCTCAAGCAATATAGGCTACAATGATTTTTTTGGGAAATTGATATAAATAGTAATAATTTGACTAAAATGATTCTTTTATAAGTGTTTTGAAAAATTATTTTTCTAGTATTACTTTACTCTTTTATGACTCTCCATGATGGTCAGTTATACAATTTGTAACTATTGATTAATTTTTAGAAAGTCATAATTTATAGTCACAAATTGTGTGACAAATTGTGACCCTTCGTTACATAATTTGTGATACTAATAAAAATATCAATTTGAAAAAACTATTAAAAAAGTCATTTTGTACCAAATTTACTACCTAGGTTAATTTCCCAATTCTTTTTTAAGATTAATCATAAAAAGTTGGATCAAGAATAAAAATGAGTATTTATGAAACAAAAATAAAAAATAAGTATTTATGAAAATATGCTTAAGAAAACGTATATTTATGTACTTTATACATGAAATTGCATACATTTTATGACTAAAAATTATATGTTAAAGTCGGTATATATTTCAAAATATATCCCATTAATATAACTTTACACCTAGGTAAAATTTTGAGAAAACTAGGTGGATAACCAATTTTTCAAATTAGTTTAAATAGATGTCTATGTTTCAAAAATTATAGCTAAATGTCCATTTCTTTTAAAACTTCAGTTGTGTAATATATTATATTTCCATTTTTGTCATTAAGTAAGTTAGACATTTCTTTTAAAATTATTACGTGTAACTTCTTATGACTAGTAATCATAAAAAATTATGACTATGAATTTTGTGATCATAAATAAAGATGTCATAAAAAATTATAACTTTTATGACTAGTCAAAAAGAAAGTTCATCTTTGAGATATTTTTAAAAGACCATTTTGGCCCAAATCACTCGTAGCTATGTCCAAGTCCTAAAGCTCATCTCTAAAATGGATTTGACTAGTAATTTTGTCCAAAGTGAATTTTCTAGGACTACTTTTGAAAGTGATTTTCTTTTTGCTGTAAAATAAAGGGAGAAAGAGGGTCTTACCCCATCAGGCGTGACTACAGAAACTTCCGAGTCCGCTAACGAAAATGTTCGTTGAGGACCCTTAGAGGTGGATCTTATCCAATGAAACAATGAAGCACATCACCCTAGCCTTACTGAATATAGTTGGTGGTAAGACATGTATGGGATATAAGTGTAGACACTTTCCATTGGACTCTGAGCTGGCAATAAATAAACTTTTACATTTAAAACTCCTAAATGAGTTGTCTAGAATTCAAATCCATGATCTCTACCTTTCATAGACTACACCTTACCATCATACCACCCTGATGGTTGAAAGTGAATTTTTTATACCATGACAATATTGCTAACATGTGCTAGTGATCAATGGTCACAATATTTCTAGCATAAATATTGTAAATGTTGTGACTATTTATTACAAATAGGGTGGGTGTTACAAGCTTAAAAGAGTCATTTTGAAAATAGTTCTAAGACAAGTCATTTTAAGCCAAACATCACATAATCAGGCATAAACCCATTACTAAATTTGTTTTGCCATATCTCTCTAGAATGGGCTAAGAACCAAAAGTTAATAAGAAAGAAACATAGATATGATTAATCTGGGCGAAATGACTTTTTTGTGCATTTCCTAAAAATGATATTTTTAGGAGTATTAAAGATTTTTTGTCCATGCAAAAAAAAAAACCATTATTTAAGACTTTATACATTCAAGACGTCATTAGCACTCATAAAAATATTATTTTTTGACTTAGAAAAAGTTTTAAATAAGATATAATTATATTTTAATCAATTACGTTATTGTTTAATAGTTTTTAATCAATTAATGATGGATACCTTCCTTTTTGTACTTATTAAAATCAGTTAATTAGGCAATTCTTGACATCTTTGCAAAAGTTTTAAATATCATGATATTAAGAATATTTAGTCATTTTGCTCTCTTATTTTTGCTCTAAGCATGATTTTGCCTTTTAACTTTTGACTTTGTAGTTAATTATCCCCCAAATGCAAGATCGTTCTTCTATTGTCCTCTTTCCCTTCCTCTAAAATACTAATATCGTTAAATGATAGTCAACAGGTAAGGGTCGAATGGTTTTTTCACTCTTAGAATACCATCAATTATTGGAAATTTTAAATATTTTTTTGTTGGTTCTTTTTATTTATAGCTTGATGTATATATTGTACAATCTACATTAGATAAAATTTATTTCTTACGGTTCTAGTATAGTACATGATGCTCATATTGAATATGAAATTATGTACCTTTTGAGGGTATAACTTCCAAAAATATTTCATGACATCAATGAACGAAAATAAAAACTATTATTTAATGTATGAATGGCAATGGGTGATCAAGAATGATTTTTTAATTACAATCTCCGTCCTCAAAGGTTAATCACAATACCATACATGCTATATTAACAATTGTTATAAACGTGGGAACGACAGCATGATTAACAAATGGAAAATAGAAAAAACCGTGGTTACCTATTACCTATTGATAATGATAAAATAAGAAAAAAAATTAAAATGAAAATACTAAAATCTTTTTATAATTGACAAAATATTAAATAATGAAAATATACTAAATAATTTTTAAACTCTAAAATTTAAATATATATATATATATATATATAAGTATATATAACTCTACAAACTCATTATTTTACCAAAGATATATAAATATAAGTAGTGTAAAATTAAATATATATCTATATGTATAATAACTTTTTTATATCGATATATATTTCGGGACAAATACTGTGCAGATTATGTTAATATCGTCTGCACATAATACCCATAAATTAATGAAGCGATTATTACCTACTCTGATTAGTTTCCCTGTTTGAGCAGTTTTTCCCTTCTCCGTTCGGATTGGATTACCACGGATGCATGTAATCATGGTTTATATTGCCATCCCAAATTTCATATACCTTTTTTGTTTTTTAAAATTTCCATTAAAAAAACTAGAAAGAACATTTTTAGCTCTTTTGAAGATGAAAGTACTATTTGGCTTTTATCCTTTGACGATTTTCTAATGATGTTAGTATTCAAGGGTAAAGGAATATCAATTTTCCTATTTAAGGGACAATTAAGTATAAAGTCAAAAGTATGGTGCAAATTCATACCAGAAGTAAATATCAAAGGGTTAAATGGCTAATTATTCTACTATTAATATATGAAAGTTAAATATCATGTTAAATTCTACAAAAAATTCAGACTTAAGGGTATTTTTAGTGTCATTAACACTAAATGATAAATAAATTAGAAAGTTGCCCTAAAAAATGAATGAATAAAGGGTAATTTATATTTTATATCTTGTATTTTGGCTATTTGTTCAATTTATATCCTTAATTTTTTATATTATTAACATTAGCCTTCACATTTCAAGATTTTGTCAAATTTATTTTTTTCTATGAGTCAAACACCTATTTTGACCAAAAAAATTGACTGAATACGCTTATAAAATTTGATACATATTTTGAAATCAATTATTTTTAAAAAAAATATTTATTAATGATTAACAGAACAAATATTAAAAATTGCTATAAATTGAATTTTAAAAAAGAAAAGACATTTTTTTTTGGCCTTTTTTTTGATTTTTTTTCCTTTTATTTTGATTATTAGATTTAATTTCTAAATATACTCTTTTAAATGCTAAAGGTATTTCCTTATAAAGTAAATTCTAAAATATTTTGACTATTAGATTTAATTTCTAAATATGCTCTTTTAAATGCTAAAGGTATTTCCTTAAAAAGCAAATTCTAAAAAGTATTACTGTAAGTTTATAGGCCAAAATTAGTAGTAGTTGACCTAGAATGTGTATGAACGTAAGAAATTTAAAATGTGAAGGTTAATTTTGTAATAACCAAAATGAAGAGGTATAAATCGAAGAACCGCCAAAATGTAGGGTAGAAAAATGCAATTAACCCATGAATAAATAAGAAAGATGTGTGCTGGTACTTCTCACATCTCTGAATCTGAATAACCCTCTTCTCAGCCTCCTCTCTCTCTCTCTCTCTCTCTCTCTCTCTCTACCTGTGTGTGTCAGAGAGTCTTGTTGTTCTGAGATTTGGGTTAAATGGGCAAATGGGATAGTCATCGTCTGCCGCGTAGAATCTTCCGTCAACAAAATCCATGGAGGCCCCCCCCTGTGCGTTTTGATTCAGAACCTGTCCCTGGTACTCTCTCTCTCTCTCTCTCTCTCTCTCTCTCTCTCTATATATATATATATTTGAATTTTTTGATCTTTTATTTGAATTGGGTTTTTGTTTAGAATTATTAATATGTAATGAATTATTTGAATTGGGTTTCCCCTGTAATTGCTTTTGTAATATGTAAAAATTTTGACGTTGATATTCTGTTTGAATCCTGAGAAGAAATTCGAGAATTTTATTAAAAAAAACAAAGAAAAACTTTGCTTGTATTTCTTGGAGTAACCTTAGATAAAAAGGGATATCAATAAAAGTTTTGGTTGAAGGAAATTTGCGATCGCAATGAGTGAAGAAACCAAAGAATATACTAATCCCAGAACAAGAACCTGAGAAAGGAAGTAACAGTGGATGGTCTTTTATGTTGTTTTGGCTTATTACACATTACTTGAATACAAATGTGCTTTGGGAGAGGATTTCGGCAAAATGACAGAAATTTTTATTAGCAAAATCCTTAATCGAGCGACTATCATGTTATAAAAGAAAAAAAAAAAAAAAAAACTGGTCACTTATTGTAATTTTACGGTCACTCTGGTGTAATTTTGGTCGCCCAAGAAGGTTATGTATGTATGTGTGTGTGTATACATATTCATGTTATTACTAATTTTAGGAATTGTAGGAAAGAGTAATATGTAATTATTCTTGGAATTAGGTACTCATCTATACTGAGAAGTAAACTTTAATCTGAATAGAAACCATGGAATTACGTCTTATTTTCTTTCCTTGCTTTTTTATATTTGCAACTTCTCTTTTTGTCAATTGCTATTGACAATAAGATGATTGTACTTTGAGAACTCCTCAAAAGTGTGCTTCTACCAAATTTTCAAAAGTTTATTTTATTGGGTTTTTGCAAGATAACGTTCCTTCATGGGAAAAGAGATTCTGCTATGTGATTGGAAGAGTGCCATGGCGGAAGGTAGTAGATACCAAGAAATTCATGTGCTGCCATACAAGTATTCTCGAATGGGATGATTCTGCTGTTGAAGAGGCATTTCAGAATGCAAAAAAGCGGTTTTGGGCAGAGATGAAGGGCATAGGTTGTGATATATCACTTCCTGACCCGGACGTGTACATTCACGAGATAGATTGGAACCCTGTTGTTGATCCTGAACTGATGAAGGAATTGGATCAAGAGTACTTTGTTCCTGACGAGGAAGAAGGGAGTGGCAAACTTTGGGGGAAAAACAAGAAGAGTAGAAACTCAACTTCTGCTCCTTCCGATGGCGGTAATACAAATCCCGTTGACAATGCTAATCCTTGGGAATGCAACAATGCTGAGACTAGTGGAATTTCAGAAAGCAAAGATAATGGCTGGAACCAGTGGAATAATCATTCTAGTGTCTCAAAGAAAGTAGACAATAATGACAATTCTTGGGGATGCAACGTTACTCAGGGTGACGGAGATGCAAAGGACAATGAGTGGGTGGATCAGGGGAAGAAGTCGTGGGGACAGAACTTGAGTGAAAACCTTGTTAATCAATCAAGGGGTTGGGATACAAGTGATTGCAATAAAAGGAATTGGGACAGCAATGAAAATCCTTGGGACTGTGGCTTTCAGAGCTGTGTCTCAAGGAAGGATGATGGATGGGGTTTATGGGACAAGTCTTGGGGCTTGAAAAAGCAGGACTCAAATAATATGGGGAGCATTGACGATCCTTGGGTGCACAGCTCTGGCCAACATGGTAGAGCTTTTAAAGATGGAGGATGGAGAGACAATGGGGGAGATACAAGGGGCGGGAAAAACTGGAACCATTATAGCAACCAGAACAGAGGTTTCAACTTCAGAAGAACTGGTAGTCGCCATGAAGTGTGGAATGAGGATTTCCGAAATAGGGATGGTTCTTATCACAATGTATCCGGTTACAGAAATTCGAGGAGATGAAAATCAAACAAGTTGGAGGAGGGGAAACAATAAAAGGCGGGTCAGTTTTGCATGAATACTCCGTGTAGGAGAACATATCTTGTTGCGGTAAACAAAATAATATTTTGAATTGCTAACTGATATTTATCCATCATGTGAAGCTATCTTAAGAATGGAGCAGCATGATCTGGTTTCGCATACATCCTCAGATCATGAAGTCTCTTGTTTAGAGTCATCTTCTATAAGCGAGAATTGTACAGCATCAGAGGGGATATGGACACAATCCCCTCCCAAAACGTTGCACAAAGTATTGTGTATTTTATTTTATTTTTTTGTTTAGAAGGCAAACGAGTGGATAATTTCTGGAACTATTTTTTTGTTACCAGTAAAAGATCCATTGCGGTAAATGTATTTTGTATTTATTTTTCTTTTACTCGCACATGCTTTTAAGATATTTGACTATTTATTGAGACTGGATTGTTTATTTTTGTTGGGGAGAGCCTTCAACACTTCTGGATATGTTTCCCTTTAAGAAAACCAGCTTAAATTTTTGTGGGACTTTGTTCTCTCTTTTCTTTCAGACAAAGGTAGTTTGCAATCTGTATAGCTGGAAAATGATGTGAGAGTTTATGGTTCCATTATCCTTAACGAATCAACATACGTTATGCTTTTCATGTAACCTTTGATGTCTTAATTGGGAAAATGCCAGTAGCCAGACGCTTTATTATTTATATAACTGTATCTCTGAATTTTTCACTTGAAATGCATTCACCATTCGTCCTAGACTAATTTTTATTGTCGTTGGAGTTTTAAACGACATCACCTTTTTAACATTTACCCTACGAGTTAACTGCAAAAGGGGGAAAAAAAAAAAATTATGTTTGACCTTTTTGTCATTTAAACTTAAAGTTTTAGTTTCTGCAAAAAAATGTAAGTACATTCGGAAATTCTAAAATTTATACCAAACGATATTTTTTGTGTAATGCGTTAGTTGTTTAGAAAATGTTTAGAAACAAAAATAACATCATTTGGATTTGAATTAACTATTTTTAAAGAAATAAATTTGTAAAAACATATACTAATTTCAAATTTTGGAGGTTTTTTTTTTATTTTTTCTTTCTGCAATCAAAATTTGGGTTTAAATTGCATAAAGATCAAATTTTTTTCCGGTTAACCCTTTACTCTGCATACAATTGTCGTTTGCATTTAGCCTCAAAACGACGTGTCGTTTCCAAAGATTAAGAGGAAAAGCTAGCTGCGACTTTCTTTAGCGTTCTACAATCGTGTGCATTTGGGCCAGAGTACATAGGAGCTGGGAAAGAGTCGGAGATACATGGGTAGCAATGGCGTCGAAGCGAATCCTTAAAGAGCTCACTCGATGAGCTTCAGAAGCATCTGCTACGAAGGGAAGAAAGGACACCGTTTATGCATTTCCTTCACTTAGCAGAGCTTTTTTAAGCACACACAAACCGATTGAAGAAGAAAAACGAACAAGTTAGGAGCAGAACAAGAAGCTAACTTGAGAGAGAGAGAGAGAGCAAGAGAGGGAGGGAGGGGCAGTTCCGTAAAATCCAATATGCCGCCGGCGCAGCCACCGCCGGGGAAACCCCAGAAGTTCTACTTCTTCTACGGTCACCGCAAGCCTTCCCAGAACCGCCCCACCGTCCGCGGCGGCCTCTTCTCAAACCGTCTCACTCTCACTCCTCCAAAATCTCAACCCAAAATCAAACCCCAAACCCAGCCGTCCGATCTCTCCAAGTGGGACCCACATCTCCATCCATCGTCACCGTCCAAACCCACCACCACCCCGACCCTCTCCTTTCTCTCCCCCATTGCCCGGTTCATCCTCGACGCCTTCCGCAAGAACCAGTCCCAGTGGGGCCCACCTGTGGTTTCCGAGCTCAGAAAGCTCCGCCGCGTCACCCCTGACCTCGTGGCTGAGGTCCTCAAGGTACAGACTGAACCCGCTTTAGCTTCCAAGTTCTTCCATTGGGCCGGTAAGCAAAAGGGTTATAAGCATAATTATGCTTCGTATAATGCTTTTGCTTATTGCCTGAACCGGACTAACCGGTACCGGTCTGCGGACCAGGTTCCGGAGTTGATGGAATCTCAGGGAAGGCCTCCTAGTGAGAAACAGTTTGAGATTCTTATTAGAATGCATTCTGATGCCAATAGGGGTCTCAGGGTTTACTATGTGTATGAGAAAATGAAGAAATTTGGGGTTAAACCCAGAGTTTTCTTGTATAATAGGATTATGGATGCTTTAGTGAAAACGGGTTATTTAGATCTGGCGTTGTCGGTTTATGAGGACTTCAAGGATGATGGTCTGGTGGAGGAGAGTGTTACTTTCATGATCTTGATGAAGGGTCTTTGTAAGTCTGATCGAATTGAGGAAATGTTGGAGATTTTGGAGAAGATGAGGGCGAATTTGTGCAAACCGGATGTGTTTGCTTACACAGCAATGATTCGAGTGATGGTTTCGGAGGGGAACTTGGATGGTTCTTTGCGGGTTTGGAAGGAAATGAGGAGAGACAAGGTGGAACCAGATGTTATCGCTTATACCACTCTGATCATTGGGTTGTGTAAAGGAGGGGGGGTTGAGAAAGGTCATGAATTGTTTAAGGAGATGAAGGAGAAGGGAATTTTGATTGATAGAGATATTTATGGGGCATTGGTTCAGGCGTTTGTGGGAGATGGGAAAGTTGGGTTGGCTTGCGATCTGTTGAAGGATTTGATGGAGTCTGGGTATAGAGCCGATTTGGGTATATATAATTCTCTTATTCAAGGATTGTGTAATGTGAATCGGGTTGATAAGGCTTACAAGCTTTTCCGAGTGACAGTTCAAGAGGGTCTGGGACCAAACTTTGTGACTATTTGTCCCATTTTGGTGTCTTATGCGGAGACGAGAAAAATGGATGATTTTTGTGAGTTGCTCGTGCAGATGCAGAAATTGGGAGTTTCTGTCATGGATGACCTTTCCAAATTCTTCTCCTTTATGGTAGGGAAGGAGGACAGAGTAAAGATGGCCCTGGAAGTGTTTGACGACTTGAAAGTCAGGGGGTATTATAGTGTTGCAATCTACAATATCCTTATGGAGGCTCTCCACAGAATTGGGATGGCAACAAAAGCAGTATCCCTTTTAAATGAAATGAAAGATATGAATGTTCAGCCAGACTCATCGACTTATAGCGTTGCAATTGAGTGTTTTGTTGATGACGAGAATGCCAAAGAGGCTTGTGTGTGTTACAATAAAATAATTGAGACATCTTGTATTCCTTCTGTTTCTGCATACTGTTCGCTTGCTAGAGGGCTATGCAAGATTGGTGAAATTGATGCAGCTATGATGCTTGTTCGCGACTGCTTGGCCAGCGTAAGAAGTGGCCCCATGGAATTCAAATATGCTCTTAACGTTCTCCATGCTTGCAAATCTGGAGATGCTGCAGAGGTCCTTGCAGTACTGAGTGAGATGATGCAAGAAGGGTGTCCCCCAGATGATGTTGTATACTCTGCTGTTGTCTCTGGCATGTGTAAGCATGGGACAATAGAGGAGGCAAGGAAGATTTTTTCGAACTTGAGGGAGCGCAAACTTTTAAGTGAAGCCAGGACAATTCAGTATGATGAAATACTAGTGGACCATATGAAGAAGAAGACAGCAGATTTAGTGGTATCAGGATTGAAGTTTTTTGGTTTAGAATCTAAGCTGAAAGCAAAGGGTTCTACCCTGCTATCGAATTGAAAACCTGGATTGGGGAACCTACTATTCTGTTTAGGTTCTCTTTAAACTAAATAATCCTATATGGACAGTGAAGAAATTACTCACTGTTATATTGTTCATCCTGAAAGTTTTGCATCGTAATGCTCATTGCTGAAACTTGTGAAATGCATAATTTTTCGTTCTACTCACCTGAAAGGTGCAGTAAACACCTTTAAGAGTGTTGGCTTCGGGACTCCAGGAGCAGCCATCATTACTATGAAGTAACAAGACATCTCTAACAGGTTATTTACTTCCTCTGATTGCTTATCTTGCTCTCATGCGTTTGTTCTCATATATTGGATTATGGAAGATAATTAGGGGAAAAAAAAAAAGACAATAAAGTGTTGTTATTTTGAATAAGAACCACTACGAAGTCTAACTTGGACATTACTTATTTTGGGAGCTCTTGCACATTTTATCTGGTTATTGTACGTGACCTCTAAGTTTCAAATGGCAGAGACCATGCTAAATAAGCTTCAGCAAATAAAGGTGCTTACTTACGGTCGTGGGCAAAGGTGACCAACCTCCTTTGTCAGGGTTTGGAGACAATGGAAAGCAATTTTGGCCCTCTAGATGAAATTAAACTCTCCCTATAGAAAAATAGAAAGGGTTGCTTCATAACACTTGATTTTCTCGTTCTGATTTTTATTGCATTTCGGACCTGAATTGTTTGCCAGTTTGGCGAAGAACCAGTGCCAAAGTCTCAGGAGAACGCATATGATTTGATTAGGAATCCAGATGTAGACACTACTGGTTTGAGGAACAGCGTTTGATTGAAATTTGCTGAAACATTGTTGGGCAGAATACAGGCGAAGACCCTTGTCATGATTAGTATTCTTCCTGTTATTCATACCCAAGTTATATATTAGTTCGTATTTTTTCTTGTATAGTGGATGAACTCTCTCTATGCAACTAATAATTATCTTTTTTTCTTTATTTGATTGCACAATGAAGTCTTTCTCTGTGCAACTAATAGTTATCTGTTACCGTTATTTGATTGTCATACAACTTAGATAGCTTTTTCCCAATTCAAAGATCATGAATACAACGACATTTCGATTTATTATCAAAATTGATATTTGGATACAATGACATAACCGGAAGGAGAAACTACGAGTATAATTCAGTATCTTCCCATATTTCCTAGTGGCTTTTCCTTAATACATCGGTTCATAAACAGTAATTTACAATGCAAATCAACATAAATGGAAATCTATACTTCCCTTATTGGCCGATTACGAGTACGTGGAGTCGCATTGTTTTCTGAAGACAACTCAACATCATCATCTTGTTCTTCCTCCGCCTCGGCTTCCTCCGCTTCCCTGATAGCTTCATTAAGCGCAACCTGTTTCCATTAAACAAACAAGTACTATTTCAAAAATATATATATATATTTCCCAAATATAATACCCTTAGGCCTGCAAATCAAGTAGATGACGATAAAACAAAATGTGGAGTTTGTTACTTGTGGTGAAAAATGACTCGGTATTTTTATCAAACGGGTTCTGGGCATTTCTTGTTTCCATGCTAGAACAGTCCAACTGTACTAAAAGCAGAGTAACTAAGAAAACCCAGTTGGGAAAAACGACAAAATACCTCCTCAAGAAAGTCTCTATCGAGCTTATCGGAGATTCTAATAGAGGTAACGACCGTGATGAGAATGAGAGACAAGGGCAAAAAGAAGGCGACGACGTAGCCCCCGGTGCTGGGACCTGCACGCGTGACCACACTCAGGCCCCTGGCTCTGCTTTTCAAAGGGTCGCCGGGAAAACGAACCGCCGGCGAGATGGGCAAGCGCGAGGACTTGAATGACGCGGTTGTGGGTCGGAGTGTGAGAGGCTTGTGGGTCGAGAGAGAGTTGGTAAGAGCAAGAGAGGTTGGGTTGGGGATGAGGAGGAGCCCCGCCATGGTCGTTTACCGGTGGCCACGTCAGAGTGGATCTTATTCTCTCTGCGCCTTGTAAATAATTTCGTTAGCCATAGTGTCTACTCTCTACCGAGTGTCAAGTGTGTATACGCTGTCATTTGTAAACCTTTGTCGCCAGGAGTCGACAACTATGTGTCGTTTAGATTACAGTCAAAACGAAAAGCCGTGTAACAGTTTCCTTGTCGTTAACTGTTATCATCGTCGTTTCTTATTTTGTTGTCGCTTGCCTACTCATTTTCGTTTAGAATCATTTTATTTTTTTGGCTCCAGAACTAAACGATAATTCTCGATAATTCTTAAATTTACCAATTTTATTTTTTGAACTATACTGTCGTCTTACCAAATTGTGTTTTTCTTTCCTCTCATAATTGGAATTTGATTTGTATTAGAGCTATTCAAAAAAAAAAAAGGAAAAAGAAAAAGAAAAAGGAAAAGAAAAACGTTTGGCAGCCAAATATGGGACGTTTTGCAATTGAGGGGCTAGAGTATTATTTGGACTATCATTCAGGGCCTAAAGATGGAATTAATCCAAAAATTTTATAAACTTTATATTATTTGACAATTTATTGTCCTTTAAAAGACACGTTGTCGTTTTTATTTTGGTAGACTAGTCGAGTTTCCATTATGATGTTTTTCTTCCTTGCGCTTCTGTTTCATTGAGATTTCTCTTTTTGGCTGTCGTTTTCTATTTATTTGAGATTTTTTCTTTTGTTATTGTTTTCTGTAACTGTCTTTAATTATTTTATTATCGTTCTTCTGTTTCTCGATAATTGTGTCTGCATATTGTCGTTTGACTTTTGCATTCATTTTGTTACTTGCATATTATTTAAATATCTATTATCTAGTTTTCGTCTTCGATCTATGTTACGCTTAATTTCGTTCTTTATTTGTCGTCTGTCGTTTCTTTGTCACTTCTCATTTTGTTGTCATTTAATACATCTTCATTTGGCTATTTTCAGATTTTTTTTTTTTTGTTTTCTGAGTTCTTTTTTTAGATAATATTATATATAGTGTCCTTTTTCTTTTTTAATACGGTACTTACTAATTAGGATCTTCTGGTCTTTTTTTTAATCCGGTGGTGTGCTTTACTTTTCAATCATTTTTGCGTTTTGAGGTCATTTTCATTATCGTCTTCGGCTTCTCGAAGTTTCGTAAGTTGTCCATTTCTATCATTGTCGTATGTGAACCTTCTTATCATTGTCCCTCTCTGACGTTCCATTTTTTGTCGTTTGACTCATGCTGTAGTTCCATTATCTCCTTTCTGTCGTTCAATGGTAGATTGTCGTTTTTCAATTTATTCGTCGCCTCTGTTTTTTATTTACTGTTATTTTTTTGTTTTCTCGTCTTTCCACACTTTTTTTGTCGTTTTCACTTTTTATCGTCGTCTGCAAGAAAACAGTTTCTACGCCTTGATGAACCAGTCAAAATCACAATGTCATGAATTTAAAGGCTAGAACGTAATGTTCAAATTTTTACATCGTAGCCCCATACAACAAGGGCCAAAACATAGGAATAACACCTCTTCACTCGACAGTGTGGTTTCTATACACAAATAACTAATCATTATAATTTCTAGTTACAGCCAAGCCAAAGCTTGACAGAATCAATTTCTCTCTTCCTACATTTCACACCACCGCTTGGATAATGATCGGGAAGACCCAATAGCAAACACATCCCCACAACAATTCTGCTTGCTTTCTTTTCTCTCCCAATTCTTCCCTTTGTAAAACATTGATCGGACAACGCTGAGGTACTCCTCGGACAGGAAGAAGAAGAAGAAGAGGAAGAAGCAACTGCACTATGAGAGCTGTTTATGCTTCCATGGTGAAGTGGTCACCATCCATTGCAGGGGGAGACAATGGAGGTATTGCAGCTTCTTGAAATGCAGCACTATCAATGCTTAAGACCTTCCTCACAGTCGCCTGATTCCTTCTGTTTCTACCTAACTTCCTTGAGGGGAGAGATTCAGAAGCAACAGCTCTGGATGAGTTACTGCTATCAATGGTTGATAAAAACTTCTCCTTTGAGACGGTCGATGGTGCGGATGCAATAACGGAGCTGAACACACCTGATTCTCGTAGACCTTGTATTATGACCTGCGAGGAAAGTTAGAAAGTTCTTTTAGGAGCATTAGCACAAACAAGTAATTGAAACTAACGGAAACAAAGGGCCTTAATGCTACTCAAACTTAATGACTTTGTTTACTGGACTATTGCAATGAAAAGGGTGGGGTTTCTTCTTTGCAGTTTTTCTGAGAAAAAGGAAAAGGAAACAGTACACGTAGATATCTTACACACTATGAGCACCACTTAAGCTCTCTTGTCCATATTCCTTTTGCTTTACGAAGTACATTGGTAAATATGCTTACCATGGGAGCATATATGCGAGTCAAGATGCCTTTTCTCAACAGTTTCATTTTTAGGTCTTTGTCATCCCATACAATATGTTCATGGTACCTAAACGAACAAATACAAACATTTGTTACTCCACGAAAAGGACAAAAAGGGTACACGGTGATGCTAACAGTCTCCTCAGATTCTGCAACATCTGCCTTCAAGGATTTCCAAATGAGCCTAAATTAAATAGAACAAGAAGATTGGAAGTAAAGGCTTTTACCAGTTCATCATTTCCCCCTCAGTAGCAGTTGCTGCAATCATAAATGCCTGCAATGCATATGTATTAGTTTTAGTATAACCGGAAAAAAAAAAAATACGAGCAGTGCAAATCAAGCTTCACAGCTGGCAGGCTCGATATTTCTTACGACTACAAGTACACCCACCAACTTCAGGATTTGGTAAGTATGGTAGTAGTTTGAGAGAATGAAAATCAATATGTATACTTACAGATCTATCAAACTCCAGCATAAAGCATCTTTTCACATCCTCCCTTGTAGGTTTGCAGCCACATCGATCACGCCTAGAGGTCAAGTCCGAAAATTTGGCATATGTATAGTGTAGAACAGCAGCCTCTTCTAATTTGATCTCACTAAAAGGAATTAGACATAATATAATTACAGCGATAAAAAAACAAAAAAGAACATACACACACACAAACACAAACACTCTTAATTGTTCACAATGACAACCATACTTTGGGGTTTTCATGTAATTGTGCCATCTGTGAGCACCATTAGGACGAAGATGATCTTGAATTCGAGCAGCTGATTTCCCATTTCCATAAGTCAAGAAGTAGTTAGGGTTACCACGGGTTGAATCTTTGTACATTCCAAAGTATGTATCCTTCGGGAGATGGTCATAATTCCTCTTGAACATTGATACCTGTTTGTGTAAAAACAGAAATTAGACATGTCAAAATGGGACACTTTGGAAATATATGAATGTCTCATTCTAGATGTACAAATGGTATGAACCATGCACTCACAGACAATATAAATACATATATGTATATATATAGGTTCCCAATCCAATAGGTGTTTTTTTGTTTTACCTATCTATAGGTATTTCCTTTTTTAGCCGTTGGATCATAATCTAGCGGCTACCATAATTTGAGTAGTTGGGAAAAAAATAATAAAAATAAATATTTATTATTTAAGGTTTTTCTCTCTCCAACTTTTACTATGAAAAAATATCTAATGAATTTTAATTGGGCAAAACAATACTTATGGATAGGTAAAAAAAAAAAATAACAACGGGATTGGTGCCCATATATATATATGAAAAGAAGCCCACAATATGAACATTTCCAGCCCACTAACTCCTTTGAAAATGTTCATTTTTTAAAAGTAAAGCAACAGAGCATCTTGTTCCCTCCAAATTTTGTAAAGTTCCGAGTTCCAGCAAACTATTCTTCAAAATGAACACGGACATAATGCATATACATAACAAATTTGGGAACAAGTTCTAAGTCAAGGAAAACTATGTATATGTATATATGTATATATGGGCACCAATCGAGTAGGTATTTATTTATTTGTATTTATGTATAGGTATTGTTTTAGCCAATTAAAATCCACCACACACGTCTTTTCATGGTTAAAAGTAGAGAAAGAGCATTAAATAGTGTGTATTTACAATTTTTTTTCCAACTACTCAAATCATTATAGACATTAAATGTTTGATACAATGGCTAAAAAGAAATTACCTAAAAAGAATACCCATTAGCTTGGGACCCTATATATTTATACATATGTTTCCAAATCATCAACCACTAAGATCCAGAATTGGTTAAGTAAAATCTACAAATGCAAGTAAGAGGGCAGGAGAAAAGAGGACATTTACCTCGGTGAAAGGTTCCTTGATATCATCCCGCTCAACACTGCTCTCCTGAAAAGTACAAATTGCACTGCTAATTAAATTGTCTAGTAACAACTATCATACCTGAGATAGAAAACAGAATGAAGAAAGGCTACAAGACTGATGTTTGTTCATCTTTTGCATGAACCTCCTTTGATGTTACCACTTATAAAACATATTGAAAGATGTACGTAATTTCACTTACATAGTTAGGAAATATAACCATATCTACATTCTTGGGCACATCGAGCAGCAACTGTCTCAAAGAATACTCCCGAGCACCAGCTGGGTGTATTAACTCATCAGTATCAAGATGCAGTATCCAGTCCATGCCGGCATCCTTATATTTTAATATGAAATAAGGAAAAAGAGTCAGACAATCAAGACTAACTTCTAACAACAAAATTTAATAGTAGAGCAATGAGAAACTAGCTTTACCCTTGCCATGACAATAGCCATCTCCATGTTGAGAGATTGCTTCACAAATAGTTCATAATTGCAAGGCTTGTAAAAGAAACTTGACAACCATGTCTCATTCCATATCCGGCTGATGGCAACAGTACAAGCAAAAGAGATAGATAATAAGTCAAACAAGAAGTCACTAAGATCAGATAAAATAACTATTATTACAAGCTAAAATAGCAAGGTAGCTAAAATTAGAAGATTCTTTCAAATTATACAGGGAGAGCAACAATGAATCTTCATTAATTACTCGTCTATAAAGGTTCCCTCAACTTCTACCACAACTGGATACAAATGATTACAGGGAAAGAAGAAAGACTACTTTCTGCCTAGCTTTAATGATAGGGACTAAAAGTGGCAAGACTAACCTACCTTTTAGCCTGTTTCTCCTCTAGCTCTCTCGTTCTGTAAATCACTTTTACCCCCTGAGAAAGTAACATAATATTTAATGCTCCAAGGAATCAATGACACTAAAAAAAAAAAAAATAACAGTAATTTAAAAATATTACAATTGAAAGAGCAGAACCAATTTGTCATTTAAGAGTATTAACTCACAGGAATAGACTCCAGAACTTTAGATACGTCGGGAGATGCAGCCTTCCCTTCTACAAAAAGGAAAAATGTAGTAACTCCAAGAACCTTATGGTAAAACATCCATGGCAGAATCTGCTCTAGGCCAGCTGATGTACTTGTTGTAATACATATCTATGCAATAAAGGCAAAACGACATAAGGTCAATTACAACATGTAATTTACAAGAAATAATTTTTTTTTCGCCCACATAAAGATCTTCAAAAGGAAAAACAACCATTCTAACAAAATTTGATATGAAGATAATCAAAATCGAAATCCAGTCAAAATAAATATTGCAATATAGCCAAGAACTATTAAAGCCAGTTTGATCACTTGATCTAATCTTCAAGCAAGAGCAGCAAACAACAGTTTATAACTCGTTTAGCTAACTCAACACAGAGTTGTTTACTTTACAAATCGGAACATTGGATCATAAAGACGACCTCAAAAACTGAAACTTCAAAAGACCCAGTACATTTCTATCCACAAAAAGCACCTATCACAGAATTAATCCCAAAATCTATAATTTACGCTACTAGAAGCACAATCCGATCCCCATGTTGCATCAGCAGTCGGCTATTTTCAAAATTTCAATAATATCAGTAAGATCCAGTACAAACCCAATTCACAAAAAACAAGAATCAAAAAACAGATCAAACCCAAAATTTAAAGACTTTCCCGAAATACAGAAAAACCGAACCTTTGGTTTCAGATTGGATCCATAATCAAACTTCCAATCATGGTAGTACGGAAACGAGGGCGAGGCGCTGCGGCCGAGCTTGACGCAGTCGGAGTGAGAGGAGTGGGAGACGGCGGAGATGGGAGAGGCGTCCATTCCCGGGAACAGCTTCTCGGAGCCAGGTGGGGCCCACCGGGTGGTGGGATCGGTGACGCCGCCGCGCCATTGGAGGACGAAGGCCAAGGCCGCCAGCGTCAGAGGGAGGAGGGTTAGGAGGAGGAGGAGCTTCGAAGTGAATGACTGCGTTGATGAGGAGGAGGAAGACGCGGTTGGCCGGAGAGGGGCATGGAGGTGGTGGTGGTGGCTGGGCATGGTGGCTAGAGAGAGGAAGAAGAGAGAGAAAGAGCTTTAATAAGAGTTTTTGAAAGTGAAAGTGGGAAGCCTACCAGACCGAGGTCTGCTTCCTTGGAGCCTTCAGAGTTTTTCTTTCTTATTATTATTATTATTATTTTTTTATTTATTTTTTTTTGGGTCCTCCCCTTTTCCTTTTTCCTTTTTTTTTCATTTTTTTTTTTTTTATGGAGGAGATTCTTCTCTTTCAAATGAGGTGAAAAAAAATATGTAAAATATTTTGGGTTAATCTCATTTTTGCCTCTGAACTATCAATTCTGTCTCATGTTAACCCCAGCTTGAAAACTTTCCTAAAGTGGAACCGGACTATTAATTTGTTTCATTTTGGCCCCTCTTGCCACTGAAAGGTTAAATATAGACGGAAAATATCTTATCTTGGCCCCCAAACTATCACCTCTATCCCATTCTAGCCCTTACACTTTAAAATGTCCCTAAACTAGCACCTAAACTTTTAATTTATTCCATTTTAGGCCATCTAATTATTAAAATGTTAAATATGGATGAAAAAAAGGTACAAACTAGTCACATGATTAGTTGTTAAATTAATCAATGCCCTTAAAACTTACCCTCAATATTTGGTGCTAAAATTCCAGCCTTTTAGAGGCAAAATTGGCAATCTTAGAGGAAAACTATCAGCTCTTAAAGACTTTGGGTATGAAAAGTTCAAGTAGGCTAGCTTAAAAAATACCCAATATAAATGTGGCCTTATCCTTGATCTAAAAACTTACTAGAAAAGTTCAAATCTAGAAGAAAAATTTATTAGGTGTAGTAATTCTGGGGTATGTAAATATTATTTCTTTGTTTTACAATATAAGTTGAGATAAATTTTTAAGTTTATTTTATGTTTTATTTTATTTTTTTAATAACAGAATGAATAACTTTGTAATCACTAATTTTAACGATAGAAAGAATGAGTAACTTCATATCTTGTATTCTATGTTAATGACAGTAGATATAATAAAGAGATTTAATTAGTTATGTGACTAGTTTATGCTTTTTTCTATCCATATTTAATGTTTTAATAAAAAGATAGATCAAGATGAAACAAATTAAAAATTCAGGTACCAATTTAAGGACGTTTTGAAATTCATGGGCTAAAATAGAACATATGTGATAATTCGGGAGCCAATATGAGACATTTTCCATATGTATTTAATGTTTTAATAACAAAAAGGGTCAAAATGAAACAAATTAAAAGTTCAGATTCCAATTTAAGGATATTTTGAAGCTTAAAGGATAAAATAAGACATAAGTGATAGTTCAGGAGGTAAAAATGGGATTAACCCAAATTTTTTTTGCTTTATTAAATTAATATTTTTTGTTTTATTAAATTTNAAGAAGAGATAAAGGAAGGGAGAGATGCATGGAAATTGCAAGAAAAGTTCGACCTTTTGTTAAATGTTTAATTTGATTTTTTCCTTTTCTTTTTTTTTTTAAAGGAAGGTTGTGTTTTTTTAAGCTTTGGACTTGGGAGTAAACGTAGGACATAATCCAGATGTTAAAAATTCCACATTTTAAGGAACCAAAATTAATTTCCTAAAATACCCTAAGAATAAGATTCCAAATACCTTAAAAACACCAAAAAAAAAAATTGTTTTTCTAGTTCATAAATTTCAAATAATTGGTACCTTAAAAAAACACTTCAATAATTTTATAAACATAATTGGACTATAATGCAACAATACTCAAGTTGTTTGACTTATATCCATTTAATCTTGGGGGATAATATAGGATTGGAACAAATTATAGCACTTTCCTATGTGAAAATGGCCGAATTCCATTGTTTCAAACATTTTTTAACCAACAAATGTCTTATGCTCATTTTCCTATTATTTGTGTGCAAATCAATGGTGATAATAAATACCTTATGTTCAGTGTTCTTACGAGAATCAACGAGTTTATGAAAATTGTGCTTTTGATTATGATGAACACTCTTTCTTTTACGTGTGCTTTTGCATTATATCCAATTATTTGAAGTGTTCTAAAAAAAAAAAGGGAAGTATTTTTTTTATTGAAATAATTCTAAAACAATAAAAATGAAAAATAGGCTTTATTATATTAGTTTGGAAAAATAAATCTTTTAATTATTTTAAAATAGCAAAATACGATATTGTAATGCATTACATGACATTTGAACAAAAAAGATGAGGCTTTATTTTTCACTTTGGGAAAGGAAAGAGTTTTATTTCTAAAAGGGGGAAAAAAGTAAAAAACAAAACTTGAAGCTAAGGTTAGAGTTCAAGAACCGAGTAAAGTTCAAATCGAGTTATAATTTTTTTTCCTTTTTTTTTTTTTGAATTAACAAAACTAGCTATTGTTATCATTTTTTTTATATTTTTTTGTTTATTTTCCGGAAAAAAAAAACAATAATTAAGAAGCTAAACAGGATTTTCTTTTTTTTTTTTTTTTTTGAGAAGTAAGTAAAACAGGAATGACGCGATATTGTTCTTATAATTATTTTTAGTATTTTATAAACATCGGAGACGAGAATTGCGGCAGGCAAGCTACATCCCTAATCCGGATACCAAGTGAAACCTAACCCTAATCTCTATTCCAATTCAGAACACAAACTAGTACAATCCTTCTCCTTCTCTTCTCCAACTCTATTACTCTCTCACACATATGCATATATACTTTTTACATAGAATTAGATATACATTGGGACTGTTCGATGCTAAGGAGAAGATTTGTGTATTAATGCTCTCTCTTTTCAATCTTTTCTCAGTTTCGACTCGTTTCATGTCTTCATTCCAAGCCTCCCTCGTCTTCTCTGCTCCTTTAATAGGGTTTCAGGAAAACCTAAGTTTTCTTTATTGCTCTATAACCTGTATTACTACTTCTGCGCCTAAAACTCAGAAACCCCAGTTCAGCTCGTTGCTTCAGAGTTCCTAAGTTGGATTTTCGCGCCCAACATGAGTAATCCCAAGGTGGGATTTCCTTTATTCTTCTTGTTTTGATTTGAAGATGAGATTTTGGCTGATGGGTATTTTTTATTTTCCTGAATTTGTGGTTAGAAAAATGTAACTTTTGCTGTTTTGATTTGGATTTGTGTTTGTTTAAATTAATGTTAATTGATGGGTCTTGTTAATTTGGTATGGGGAAGCTATATTGAATGAGAAATTTTGCAAATTTACAGACTTGTATTTGTGTATGATGCTTGTCTTGTAGGTGTTTCTGTTTGGATCGTTTAGTGAAGATGAGACTAAGTCCTTGATGCAGACTCAGCCACCTAAGAATGCTGAAAAGGCTGTGGAAAAGAAGGTACTGCAATTTGGATCTGTAGATTTTTTTCCTGTGAAGACTTCTGGTGGTTTTAATGCCACATCAAGCAGTGAGAAGCATTCTTCGAAAGTAATATTACAGTCTGAGCCTTTGGATTTGATTAAGAAGGACAATGATGCGAAACTTGTGAAAACAGCACACGGGAAAACGGCACATGAGAAAACAGCATATGACATTTATAATCTACCAAGAAACAAGGCAACTACTCCAGCTGAGAATGGATGTGCTCATGATGCTTCCAGCAGTTCTCTTTATGGTAACGGCGTGAAAGAGGTCCGAAAAGATAATACTGGTGTAACTTCTACATTTGAATTTGAGAAGGAAGATGGTTTCTCAAAAGAATTTTCAAATTTGAAATTACAGAACGGAGAGCTGAATGGTAGTGTGGGCGATTTTTCAGTAACTTTGTCCAAGGAAGAACCTAAGAAGGCGTCAAATGGGCAACTTGTTGCTGCGAGAAACTTACTACCTCATGGATTAATTAATTCGGGGAATTTGTGTTTTCTCAATGCAACGGTGCAAGCTCTCTTATCTTGTTCGCCTTTTGTGGAGCTTCTGCATGAAAAAAAAAATTGCAACGTATCCAAGGTGTGTCTTTAGGATCCGACCTGGCTGTAAACCTTTCCATGTCAATACTTTCATAACATTTTCCACTTGCTTGCCTCCTCTTTTTTTTTCCCTCTATCCTTTCGACTTATTTGTTACTCTTCTGGACTTATTTAACAGGTTGGCTATCCGACCTTGACTGCATTTGTCGAGTTTGTCTCTGAATTTGACATGCGGAGTGGTCCAAACACAAAGAAGAAAGATACAGATCTTCTTGAAATTGGTAGGCCCTTTAAGCCTATCATGTTTGAAGGAGTACTGAAGAACTTCACTCCTGATATTACAAGTGGCATTTCAGGCAGGCCAAGGTACGTGCATGACTTTTGTAGGGATTTTTTTCTTTTATCTTCAATAGCTGTCCTTTCTAGCGCTTTGCTGGCTGGAAATAGAACAGTGGGAGAACTTAGAAGTCATGACTTTGGTGTAGTATGGGCAGCGACAATTTCCAAGGACAATTTGTACATGAACTAGAACTAATACATACAAGTGTCTTCAGCAAAAAATAAATAACTAAAGAAAATACAGAAAAAGGAGAAAATTAGTATATTTGAGACTTTCATGCTTGACTCTGTGCCTGATATGGCTTAACTGAAGTGCCTGCAGCTGCAACATTCCTATGCTTGTTTTATATACGCCTAGCATGTAGTATCTCTTTTTGTAAAGTGAAAAAATAAAAAGCTTTTTCCTTGTAAAAATGTTGAAATAGGAATGTATCTTCAAATAGTCAATGTGCATTGGTAATATTTAATTTAATTTTTTTTTTAAAAAAACTATGCTTCCTTGAATTAGCTGACATTAAATTGGTCTATGAAAGCCACCACAGTGTCCCTCATTTTTTTCCTTTTTGACTAAAATAAGCTTGCACTGGTATCTGTTTTCGTCATATTCCGTTGTACTTCAGTGAATACCATTAGTTTTGCTAGAAATTGCCAATTTTACATTGTTTATCATTTTCAGGCAAGAAGATGCACAGGAGTTTCTGAGCTTTGTTATGGATCGAATGCATGAGGAACTACTTAAGCTTGAAGGACAATCCTCTGTTGGGAGCAAATCATCTGTATTGTCTTCTGTTGAAGATGATGAATGGGAGACAGTTGGTCCTAATAACAGATCTGCAGTGACAAGAACACAGAGCTTTGTCCCTTCAAAACTGAGTGATATTTTTGGAGGAGAATTGAAAAGTGTGGTGAAGGCAAAAGGTAACTTTTGCGTCTGTATTCTTTCAGTTTTGCATGTAGTTTTGTACACTGAGTTTGAGTTTTCTGTTTCCCCCCTTCACTCTTTCTTTTCAAACTTGACTAATTCACTAATTATACATAACTTTCCGAAGTAATTGAACTCCATCTTGTGTGGATATCATTGTTTCTTGCTTATTATCTTGCTAATTATGCATTGCTGTATGTCTATGTGGTTCTGACAATGAATGTACACCTCCTATCCGGGATGCTTTATCCAGGAAACAGGGCTTCTGCTACTGTTCAGCCATTTTTATTGCTCCATCTTGACATTCACCCTGAGGCTGTAAATAAAATTGAGGATGCACTAAAACTGTTCTCTGCACCAGAAACTCTGGAGGGTTATCGAACATCAACAGCGGGGAAGGTATTGTAGTGTATCCCTCCATCCATCTGTGCACATCATGTTGTTTTAGGATTGTTTTTAATGGCAATAAATTGTCTCGATTTGCATTATTCCCATTGTACTTAAGGGCATTGTTACAATGTTAGTTCTTGATTAGGCAGTATAACCCGCAATGCAATATTTTATTGTCTCTGTGCTGACGGTTGTTTTCGTAAATTTTGGGGAGTTTTTTCAGGTTACAAATTCCTCTGTTAGAAATAATGCAAATCAAAATACTAGTTGCCATGCACTTTTCCAAAAATATGTAGTCTACATACTTGTATGATGGATAATATGCTTTACCTTTCTGTATGTGATGAATGTTTTATATCAATGGTTTTCCAGGGTGGTGTTGTGACTGCTAGTAAATCAACTAAGATCCAATCGCTTTCGAAGATTATGATATTGCACCTGATGCGATTTGGTTATGGAAGCCAAGGAAGCACTAAGTTACATAAGCCTGTGCATTTTCCTCTTGAGTTGGTGTTAGGCCGTGAACTGCTTGTTTCTCCATCTACTGAGGTAAATGCGACTCCACATCCTTCAGTTTATATTATCTGTTAGTTCCATAACTTCCATCTACTCTTCAATTTGTGTCCTGCTTTCAGTGATGTGGCCCCTATCGTACTTACTCCTCCTAAGAAGCAGACCTGCAAAAAATTACCTATGTTTCTAGTATCAATTTAACATCATTTTTCGTTATCATCACTTCTGTTGTTGGCTTATTTTTCTAATTTGTTGCTTCCTTAGGGCCGAAAGTATGAGCTCGTTGCAACAATTACTCACCATGGAAGAGAGCCATCTAAAGGACATTATACGGCTGATGCATGCTATGCGAGCGGTCAGTGGTTAAGGTTCGATGATGCGTCTGTTACAGCCATTGGCACAAGTAAGGTGTTGCATGATCAAGCGTATGTTCTTATCTACAGACGATTATAGAATGAGAGTTTTGTCATATTAATTTCCCTCTAAGAGGGGCTTTGTCTCATTCGTGTATTTATGGATAAGAATTGATCTGTTAACACTAATTAATATCAGGCCAAAAATTTTGGCTCAAAAGTAAATGGGGTTTAACGGTTCTTGAGAGTGGCAGAGGTTTTTGTAACCTTGTAATATAGTTTGTAGATGTATTGATTAAGTTTGTGAATGCTTTTTGGTTTCTCTTTAAAGTTTGTTTTTCCCAAGAAAGATTGATTATGATATTAGTGCTAACCTCTATTTGCTAATCATCCTCCTCGAAGTCGAACCTTTTCTAGAGTCGTTCACACCTAATGGTTTAAGTATATTCAGAGTGCCCCATAATTATTCAAATATACCAATAAAGAAAAATAAAATCTTGAAAATAAAATCAAGATTCGTTCACCACCCTAATTCTTCTGTTCCAATCATAGATCTCAAAAGTTAAACTCATAAACCTAAGCAAACTAGGAAAGTTTCTATGGCCTTCCCTTCTTCAACCATAGCCAACGTCTTCAATTTTCCTTCTTGGCACAATTGTTGTCCAAATCTTTATAAAGACAGACACCATATGAAAGTTACAATAATTGCCAAGGCAAAAATGATTGGTTCAGACATTTGTAATTATGCTGATAATTATCACCGTTTGACTATGTACATTTATAATTTTAATTACAAATTTACGTACAATTATACTTACTAAAAATGACAAACTAATGGTTAAATGCACCTATTATGTTTTTGAATGCACATAGTCCGGAAGATGATAGACTTAGAAATTTTGGTTATCAAGTAATGCATAAAAAGAAAAAAAGAAAAAGAAAATAACTTAAATTCTAAAAGGGAGTCACCTTTTCATTCTTCAAATTTACCTGGAAAAAAATAACTGTAGATCAAGATGAAGAATAAGATGATCTAAAAAAAAATTATAGAGAAATATGCAAAACGCATAAATATGATATAAAGAATTAAAGAGATATTTAAAAAAAAAAAACCACATCGTACAACAGAAAAAAGAATAATCCTCTTATATAAACTTTGATAAGAATCTAAAAAATAAATATATAGAGAGAATTAAAATGATTTTTTTTTTGAAGAAAAAAATACGTAATGGAACGAAAATAAAAAACCAATCATCTTATATAAAGATTTTGATAAAAATCTATAGTTTTTTTTTTTACTATATCATAAATGCTTATTTCACATTGAAAGAAAATATAAGAAAATAAGTTTGCAATAGTTTGTGCCTTTGTGATGTGGTGTGTTTATGGTGTTTGTATGATTTTTGTAGTTTGTTTTCGTTTATTTAACAAATCTCCTCTTGGATTAAAAATAAAGTGGATATGCAAACAAAGTTCTTTAATCTTTAGCTGTCTAAAAGATTGCAAGTCAATAATATTCTTTAATTTTTAATTCTTTTTACCTTGAAAATTAGACATTAAAAATGAAAAAAAATTGAATGCATACAATTGGGTATTTTTAGAATATTAGAGATGTATACAAATAAAAACATAATTATATGAAATTACTTTTGTGATGTAAAAAAAATGATATATATAATCCAAATGGTGATGTATTTAGACATTTCCCAAAAAAATAATTGTTGTTTTTTCACTTTATTTATATAAAGGATTTTTTTTTTCAATCTCTTTGCGACAGTCTTTTTGCGTTGTATCAATTTTATGTATCAGTTTATCAATTTTTATAGCAAGTAAAATATGAAGAAAAAAAAATTTGTATACCCAGCCATTTTACGTAAGTTTTTGAAAAAGAGATATATATTAAATTGCAATCCAAAATTCAACTATTTTGCAAAGAAGTCCTAACAAAACCAATGAATAGTGAAAAGCAGTCAAACCAAAAGGGAAATTGACTGTAACACTAACTTGGCACAAAATTGGCTTTTTTTAAGAATTCTTTTTTAAATTAACATTCTTAGTTGTATAATTTGTGATTATAAAATTATAATTTTTCTAGAACTAATTAATAGTCACAATTATAAATCGTTATAACTTTCAGTCATAACTAAAATATACTAGTAGAAAAGTTATTTTTCAAAATACGCCTAAAACAGTTATTTTAGTCAAAATTATTGCTATTTATGTCAATTTTCCAAACCAAAACCAACCCGCAAAGTTTGTTTGTTTTTTTTTGTTTTAATGGTTTGGTTGTTTGATTTAAGAATTGTTCTAGCAAGTGGCTTGTTTGGCATGGTTTGCATTTTGTGCAACTTTTTTACAGTTCAAACTCACATCACACCTCTATGTATGATATAAATTTTTTGGAGAAATTCTTCACACGCAGAGACAGCGTAAACACTTTTTATATAGTTTTTAAGTGAGTGTAGGCAGACGTAGTGGTATAAATTTAATTTGTAATGCTATCAACTTTATAATCCTTTACTACATACAGATAGCAACAAAATAAAAAACGAAACAAACACTCGCATTATCGATCTATCGATTTGAGTGTACATAGCTGCCTTATTAGTTTGTCTAGAGTGATCTTCGTCAGTGTGCTTAAGCTCCGCATATCTACAGTATCACCTCACAAGCGTCCGACTAGTAAAACCCTCACAACTACCGGCATAAGCATATGTGTGGGGCCCGTTCCTGAACCTTGCAACAGATCAGGGCCACGCGGATCGCACTGATCTCATCATCGGCCTTTGGGTCGTTCGAATTTAGGGCAGAACCTATCACTGATCCCAAACGGTTCAGCCAGTTAGACCCCAACCACGACAGCTGGCGGTCTGAGGCCCCATGGTTTGCTGTCTGGGAACAGCGACCCTTACCTCAACAGTCGGAGGGGTCAGAAGCCCCAGGGTCCCCATAACTGATCCCAGACGGTCTAGCCAGTCAGACCCCAACCACGACAACTGGCGGTCTGAGGCCCCATGGGTCTGCTGTCTGGGAATGGCGACCCTTACCTCAACAGTCGGAGGGGTCAGAAGCCCCAGGGTCCCCATAACTGATCCCAGACGGTCCAGCCTGTCAGACTGGATACAATGGAAAGCAGCTCCACGGCTCCAGACCCAGACAGAGCATTTAATGCGTTTCTGGGTAGGTGTGTGCGCAGGAACAAACCGTCCTGGCAGAACGGCGATTCGCCCAAATCTTGCTCCTGACAGATTGAAGCCGTAGGAGGCGGCGAAAATCAGGCCACGGTAGCACAGAAGAGATCACAGAAATCTCGGCCCGTCATGGTTAAAAAAGATCTTGAGGTGAAAGGTACTCATGATTTTTCCAGAGATAGAAAACCATGCTATTCACTATCTCAGGTTTACATATATTGAAGCCATGCATTCCCGAGAGGGGCATGTTCGCACAAAAACTGATATATATAAAACAGTCTGTGAGCAACAAGAAAACGGAGAGAGATCCATAGAAAGAAGACATAGATATTCATACTGAAATATATTTCCTTGCTACAAAACACAAAGAAAAACCACTGACTTAAGCATCGGAGAGTCTTTGCAGATAGCCACCCCCGCCTCTCCGATCTTGCTTAGAGTTCATAGAGCTTTGAGACAGCAAGGATACGTGAACAGTTGGAGAATCCAACATCAGCAGTAGGAGACACGTGGACGACTGGTGAGAAACCACTCCAACAGTTTGGCGCCGTCTGTGGGAACAGGTTGAGCGTGGAAAAGAGAGTGAGAAGCTCGCAACCGCGCCCTCCCCGAACAAAAAAAAAGCCATACAACGTCTGATGGCACCTTCAAGAATGACAACCAGGAGCACCCGTCCTGATGCCGAAGGAAGCTCCCGAGAGGAACAATCAGATCTGGGACAAAAACTGGATCAGGTGCTTGCCGCCCTGGCTGAAACAAACAGAAAGGCAGAAAGGGCCCACGAGGCCATCCTGGGTCTGAGGGACGAGGTACGCAGAGATAATGCTCGCCTCGAGGGCCTGCTGGCCAGTGAAGATAGGACCCAGCGGAGGGAAGATTTCGACGAAGAAGTCCAGCAGGAGTTCGGAAGCCAACCGTGGGGAGAGGCTCCTGCCCCGTCCGGGTCACGAATGCAGGGGGGACGGCAAAGCCAGTCAAGACCTTTCCAAACCAGGGGGGCAGTGGGCGGAAGACACCATGAGAGCCCTGGAGGTACGCCCCCCGACTGGAAACAGGAAATGATGGCAGAGTTAGGAAAGAGACTCGGCAACCATCATAGTCAGACCCCCGACGATCTGGCAGAACAAACCGTGCGAGGCATCAACCGGACGGCCTTCGCTGACTGGATCCAGATGGAACCAAGGCCAAGAGACTTCACGACCCCGACCTTCAGGCCGTTTGAAGAGAAAACTGACCCCCTCGACCACATATACCACTTCCAGCAGGAGATGGCTTTAGAGACCAGGGACGAGACTGTAACTTGCAAAGTTTTCTCTACGATCCTTGCAGGACCAGCCCTATTATGGTTCAGGCAGCTCCCAGAAAAGTCCATAAATGGGTTCGAGGACTTCTGCAGGCTTTTCCTGAGGCAGTACACGGGTGTCCGAAAACAGCAAAAAACCATGTGAGACCTGGACCATTTGGAACAGGCCGCGGATGAATCTCCGCGGGAGTACCTCTCGCGTTTCCTCGAAGTCATGTCGCTGGTCCATAATGCAGACTCGATCCAAGCCACAGGCTCGTTCGTCCGGAGCCTGCAGCTGGGATCAATGCTAGCGGACCACCTCCTTCTAAACTTACCATACGACATGGCGGACATCCAGACCAAGTCAGAAGGGGTGTTCAGGGTACTGGAAAGCTGCCAGAAGGCGCCTAAGACCTCTGCCGTAATAACGACGACACCAATACAACCCCCAGCCCCACAAGGGATGAAGAGGCCCCCACCGGGCCAAGGGTCGGCCCCGAAGCAAGAAGTCCTGGCGCAAGATGGTTTAGAGGGAGGCAAGAGGAGGAAGACAACCCGCGATCCTCTACCCAAGTACGAGCTTAACACGCCGATCGACATGATATACCTCCAGAACAGGGACAAGGGTATTTTCAAGGACCCGCCCAAATCCGCGTCCCGGAGCATATGAAGAATAGGAGCAGATACTGCCAATTCCACAAGGAT
This sequence comes from Parasponia andersonii, assembly GCA_002914805.1. Classification (NCBI taxonomy): domain Eukaryota; kingdom Viridiplantae; phylum Streptophyta; class Magnoliopsida; order Rosales; family Cannabaceae; genus Trema; species Trema andersonii. The sequence goes on from JXTB01000029.1 coordinate 1,145,048, forward strand.
TTCGGGTACGACACCGTTCACTGCCGCAATTTTTATGCCCAGATCATGTTGGCGATCCACGCTGGCAAGTTTGGGCAGTACGTGAAAACCGACGAAGCCCAGCCACGGCAAGACGCTGCCAGGACTGAGAAAGGGAAGCAGGTCCAAGATTCGAGGTTGGGAGAGCAGACCCTCAGGATAGTGTCGACCATCATGGGCAGGCCTGAGATGACCCACGATCAAGAAGAAAAACAGAAGTGCCTCAAAAGAGCCGAGAGCAGGGCGAAGCGCTTAAAGGGGATGGGCCACTCCGTCAACAACGTGACGTCAGGAGAAGACCGCACATCCGCCGCCCCTATCGTTTTTACTCAGCAAGACCTAACCTCGGTACGCCAGCCTCACGACGACCCCCTGGTGATCAAGCTACAGATCAGCTCCGCATTGGTTGGACGGGTCTTGGTCGATGGTGGGAGCAGTGTCGATATCTTATTTCTCAACACGTTCGACAATATGGGTCTGGATAGGAACGCTCTCAGGCTAACCTGCCAACCGCTTTTCGCTTTTGACAGCACCAGGGTCTGCCCTTTAGGCATCATTACCCTTAACGTCTGCGCAGCTGAAAGATGCGTGGGCGTGGATTTCATCGTCATTGACTGCCAGTCTTCCTTCAATGTCATCATGGAAAGGGGATGGATCCATGCCATGCATGGGGGCGCTTCCACCCTCCATCAAGTTTTAAGATGTCAATCGAAGGATGGCACGTACACGATTGACATCAGGGGGGACCAGACCTCTGCGAGAAAATGCTTTTCGGCCGCCCTGAGGGGAGCCGACACGAGTGCAAGCGCCGTAGCCGGAGACGGATAGCAAGTGGCTTGTTTGATTTAAGAATTGTTCTAGCAAGTGGCTTGTTTGGCATGGTTTGCATTTTGTGCAACTTTTTTACAGTTCAAACCCACATCACACCTCTATGTATGATATAAATTTTTTAGAGAAATTCTTCACA